>CM053790.1:610323172-610798172 GCA_028749045.1 Cupressus sempervirens
TTCCCACCATCAAACATTCTACCTCACTTTTACCGAGAATTGTCGTTCATTATTAAAAGATATCATAATGGAGTATCAAATGATACATGGGTAAGTGTACCAAGTTGTGGTGCCAAAAGGAGGGTATAATTGGCCACTTTTTTTCTAAAATTAGAAATTTCTAAACTTCAACAAGTGTTTGAAGATAGTTATGCTCAAAATCTTAAGATATGAAAAAAAGAAAAGTAGTAATCCTTTGAATCTAGTTTCCAAACCACTATTTTTTTTCAAAATGGTTTAGTTTTAGGCCCTCAAAAAAGGGGGCCACCGAAACAGGTACTATTTTTTAGAAAAAAATATAACATAGTGCAAAGTGTCGCCCCCCTAAAATTTAAACTTTTATTTTGAAATTTTGTAATCGCTCTAGGAAAAAGTTACCTAATATTGGGTAGTTTGTCCCAAAATTTTTGGGTAATTCTATAATGTGTATTTCATTTTTAATGAATTTTGTAAGTAGAAACATCCCAAGAGTGTGAAATATCTATGTGCTCCCCCTAGAAATTATTTTTAAAAATCCAAAATAAAAACTTATTTTTTCCAAGTGTGTATAATGGAGTCTAGTTTCTAAAAAACTATTTTCTTGCAAAATTCGATGAATGAGCTAAAATATACACCCCAATTAGTACATGTTGGTTTTTGAGAGAAAATGGACATACATTCAAAAGAAATTATAATTGAAAGGCTTGGAATAAATTATATGGTTATATAGCTAACACAGGGATCTATAATACCATTTAACTTGATTTTATCAATTCTCAACCACAGGGAAACTTGAAGGAGAGCAAAAAAGAAAAAACAAGCACTTTTTGTATGCTTGCTGCAAAACACGTCTCAAACCAGTTTTAGAGCCTCCAAACCTTTGGGTTTGATCCCCAAGGAAAATCCAAGCCTTAGACTTGGTGGTATCCAATGCTTTAGATAGTGTGTGCATGCAATAGTGTGTACACGCTATAGTGCATGTGCACTATTTAAAGAATTTTTAAATTCAAGGCTTAAATAGCGTGTATAGGCTATAGTGCATGTGTTCTATTTAAACCTTAATTAAATTGAAGGCTTAAATAGTGCATACACACTATAGCGTGCACATGCTATAGTGTGTACGCACTATTTAAGCATTTAATTTTAATAGAGAGGATGGATAAGGAGAAAGGTAGAGAGGGAGCGAGGGTAAAGAGTGAGAGAGAGAGTAGAAGATGGGGAGAGAGTAGGGGATATGATGTAGAGTGACATAGAAGAATAAAAATAGATAAGGGAATGGGGAAAGATCATAGAATAGGATGTAGAGAGAGAGAAAGAGAGATAAATAGAGATAGAGAGAGAGTAGAGAGAGAAATATAAATAGACATAGAGAGAGTAGGGGAGGGGGAGAGAGAGAGGGAGAGAGAGAGAGAGAGGATGGGAGAGCAAGAGAGAGAGATAGAGAGAGAGAGAGAGAGGATGGGGTAGGGAGAGAGGGAGGGATAAATGGAGAGAGGGGTATGGAAAGGGAGGAGGGAGGGAGAGGGAGAGAGAGAGAGAGAGAGAGAGAGAGAGAGGGAGAGAGAGAGAGAGAGAGAGAGAGAGAGAGAGAGAGAGAGAGAGAGAGATGGTGAGATTGATAGGCAGTAGAGGATGGGGGTTCAAAGAGAACATGGAATAGGATGCATAAAAGAAAGAGGGACACAGAGTAGGGGATGGGAGTGAGAGAGAGAGAGAGGGGGATTGATAGGGAGTAGAGGATGAGGGACACACAGTAGGTGATGTGAGGGTGGGATTTGGATTTGAATAGGGAGATAGAGAGATGAGAGAGGGAAGGGGAGAGAGGGAGAGGGAGGGGGAGATAGAGAGAGGGGGGGAGGGAGGGAGGGAGTAGGAGAGAGGGAGGGAGGGAGGTAGAGAGAGAGAGGGGGGGGGAGAGAGAGAAAGAGAGAGAGAGAGAGAGAGAGAGAGAGAGAGAGAGAGAGAATCAAAGGGTACATGGGATACAATGCATAGAAAGAGAGAGAGGGACACACAAAAGGGTATGTGAGAGGGTGGGATTGGGATTGGTATAGAGAGATAGAGAGGCAAGAGAGTGAGGGAGAGAGAGAGGGGGGAAGATTGATAGCGAGTAGAGGATGGGGGTTCAAAGAGTACATGGGATAGGATGCATAGAAAGAGAGAGAGGGACATAGAGAGAGAGTGTGAGATAGGATGCAAAGAAAGAGAGATGATGGGGGAGAGAGAGAGAGAGAGAGAGAGAGAGGATGAGGGAAAGAGTATGAGATAGGATGCAAAGAAAGAGAGAGGATGGAAGAAAGAGACATAGGATGAGGTAGGGAGAGAGGGAGGGAGAAATGGAGAGAGAGAGAGAGAGAGAGTAGGGGATGGGAGTTCAAAGCGTACGTGAGATAGGATTCATACAAAGAGAGAGGGACATAGAGTAGGGGATGGGAGAGGGAGAGGGGGAGGGAGAGAGAGAGAGAGAGAGAGAGAGAGAGAGAGAGAGGATGGGGGAATCAAAGGGTACATGGGATACAATGCATAGAAAGAGAGAGAGGGACACACAATAGGGGATGTGGGAGGGTGGGATTGGAATTGGGATATAGAGATAGAGAGGTGAGAGAGGGAGAGGGGGGGAGAGAGAGAAGGGGGGGGGGAGAGAGAGAGAGAGAGAGAGAGAGAGAGAGAGAGAGAGAGAGAGAGAGAGAGAGAGGAATGGTGGTTCAAAGTGTACATGAAATAGGATACATATAAAGAGAGAGAGAGAGTGGCATAAAGTATTAGATGATAGAGGGAGAGGGAGGGAGGGGGAGAGAGAGAGGGAGAGGGGGGAGAGAGAGGGAGAGAGAGAGGGAGAAGGAGAGGGAGGGAGGGAGGGAGGGAGGGAGGGCGAGGGAGAGAGAGGGAGAGGGGGAGAGAGAGAGAGGAGGGAAAGAATAGAGGGAGGGAGAGGGAGAGAGATGTAAGGAAACTCAGGTGTGGAAACAGCTTCCTACACTAATCTCATAAGGAAAGTATGGTGCAAATCCTTTTAAAATCTTCTACACTTATAGATTCAATATCGCATAAACAACATTATTGTAGCCAACCATGCATATAGAAAATAGACAGAGAAAGAAACACATAACACAAAAATTTTCCGATGGGGAAAAACCTTTCAGTAAAACAACCCCACCCCTCCAAAACCTGTACAGTGAATTATCTTCAACACAATATTACAATACACTTGCAATCTAAGTTCAACATCAATGATAGAAGATCCCAGCAGCACCTCAGTACCTGCAAACTTTCATCTATCACACTATTGCATTACAACATGCAATACTCATTTTATGAACATCTTAAGACCCAACAAAATGCCCACAAAAGAGTTGGGCATTTTTCTTGGCTCAACCACCAAGAAACATGCACAATGCCACATGTAAATCCAATACCAAGAAAAGGGCATCCATCCCTTGAATAGGCAATGATAGCTTTGTCATAGAATCTGCCAAAAATAGCGGTCACAAGAGAAGTGTAAGGGAATCAGTCATACCAACCTATTTTTGGCATATTCTCTTACACACACCAACCACTTATTCTTGGGTGCCCAAATAGGCCTCATGTCATAAGATGCTCTTACACTTATCATACCTTATTCCTTAAATAGCTCTTATGCATCATAGGAATCCGTCATAACCATTTCAGCCATGATCTCCTTCACACACTTCAAGATGCCGACACATGTAAGTGATCAACATGCCAACTAGACATGTACACTCACATTTACATATTATTTGCAAAAATACATTTTACAAAACAAATAATAATAAGAATAGGAATTATACAAGGTTGAGACACCTTATTCCTAACATTCTCCCACTTGTCGAACACCTTGTAAGAGCAACAGGAATATAATAGGAACTAACTGCTATAGCCTGAAAGGCCCATAGACTCTGAACACCATCTAAACTTCTTAGTGCCCACTAGTTTCATTAATGCATCTGCAACATTCTTCATAGTATCTACCTTCTCCAAATTTACCTTTCATCTTCCACCATATCTCTCACAAAGTGAAACTGCACATCAATGTGCTTCATTCTGGCATGGAAAGTTGGATTCTTTGCAAGGCAAATAGCACTATGACTGTCACACCAAATAGTAATCTATTCTGCACCAACACCAACATCAGAACACAATCTCTTAAGCCAAATGGCTTCCTTACAAGCATGAGTAGTATCCATGTACTCAGATTTTGTAGTGGACAAAGCAACCACAGGTTGTCACTTACTCATCCAACTGATGGCACCACCAAACATAGTGAACACATAACCATTGGTGGATCTCCTGCGATCAATATCACCTGCCCAATCTGAATCCACAAACCCATGAATACAAATTGAATGCAAAGATCCAAAAGAGTTACCATGATAACATATGGAGTAATTTGATGTACCCCTCAAATATCTGAATACTTGCTTAACTGCATCCCAATGTATCCGTCCAGGATTAGCCATAAATCGACTCAGGACTCCCACTGCTTGGGCAATGTCTGGTCTAGTACAGACCATAGCATACATAAGACTACCAACTACACTAGCATAAGGTACTCTACTCATGTCCTCCACCTCACTAGGAGATTTTGGACAATCATCTACAGATAACTTTTTTCCCACAAAAATAGGAACACATAGTGGTCTATAATCTGCCATGCTGAACCTATCCAACACAGACTTCACATACTTACTCTGACTCAACCAAAGTTTTCTATTAGACCTGTCTCTACTAATTTCCATACCCAAGATGTACCTAGCTGCCCCAAGATCTTTCATCTCAAACTGTGCTAACAACTGAGATTTAAAATCAGAAATCATACCCTTACCCTTCCCAAATATCAACATATCATCAACATATAATGCAACAATAAGAAGGCAATCATTTTCAACTCTGAAATAAACACAATGATCTGATTTCGATCTTACAAATCCAATTGACAACACAAAGGCATCAACCTTAAGGTACCACATCCTAGGAGGTTGCTTCAAACCATATAGAGATTTCTTCAATCTACAAACAAAGGATTCTTTACCTTTAACAATGTAGTGCTCAGGTTGTGACATATAAATCTCTTCCTCCAAATCACCATGAAGGAAAGTTGTCTTCACATCCATTTGTTCTATCTCTAAATCATATGATGCAGCAAGAGATAACAAAAATCTAATGGATGTCAACTTTGCAATAGGAGAGAATATTTCACCATAATCTATTCTCTCTACCTGTGAATACCCCTTTGCAACCAATCTAGCTTTGTACCTTTCAACACTGCCATCTGCACAGAATTTCTTCTTGAACACCCATTTACAGCCAACAAGTTTTCTCCCTTTAGGAAAAGGTACAAGGTCCCAAGTTTTGTTTTTCTCTAATGAAGCCATCTCATCATCCATAGCCTCAATCCAAGAACCTGCATCTTCCATGCCCAAAGCCTCTTTCACAGATCTAGGCTCATCAGTGTTAGTAATCAAAGCAAAAGCACAACTGGAATCTAACATAGAATAACCAAACCTTTCTGGTTGCTTTCTTTCTCTCGTGGATCTTATCAAGGGCTAAGGTTGAGCTTGTTCTTCCTCTTCTTCTGAACTGTCAGAGCTGCTAGAGCTCTCCTTATTATTAGACCCAACATGGTCTCTCTATTCAGTCTTCTCAGGGGTAGGAGGCAACTGAACAACATCTTTTTCCTTTTCTTTTTCATCTGGTTGTAGCACAATAGGAGAAGATGTTAGCTCTCTAAAAATAACATTTCTTCTATACAACACCTTACTAGTCACAGGATCCCAAAGCTTGTATCCTTTTACACTAGCACTGTACCCGATGAAAATACATTTAAAAACTTTGTTTTCCAACTTAGATCTTTTCTCCTTTGGAACATATGCATAAGCTTCACAACCAAAAACACGAAGATGTCTAATTGAAGGCTTCTTACCAGACCACACCTCCATGGGTGTCTTACCAACAAGGGCTGATGTAGGAGATCTATTAACCAGATAGCAAGCAGTGGCCACAGCTTCGGCCCAAAACCTTTGTTCTAAACCTGCTCCACTAAGCATACTCCTAGCCTTCTCCATCAGTGTCCTATGCATTCTTTCTACAACTCAATTTTTCTCTAAGGTATAAGGAGTTGTCTTATGCCTCTCGATACCTTGTTCTTTACAGAACTGTTCAAACTCTATTGAGAAAAACTCACCACCATTGTTAGTTCTCACACACTTAATCTTCTTACTAGTCTAATTCTCTACAAGGGCTTTAAATTCCTTAAATCGACTAAAGAATTGTGTCTTACTTTTAAGAAAATAAATCAATGTCCTTCTACTGTAATCATCTATGAAAGATACAAAAAATATAGACTTGGAGATCGAAGGAACTTTTACAGGACCAAATACATCAAAATGAATAAGATCCAAAACATCAGAAGATTTGTGAGAACTAGAGTAAAACTGAACATGATTTTGTTTACCATATACATAGTGTTCATAGAAGTCAAACTCGAGATTGCAATCATTTAACCCCTCAATGAGATTTTTGTTTTTAGGGTTCTGAGACCCTTCTCACCAATGTAGCCAAATCTCATATGCCACAACATTGTCTTTTCTGCAAGAAGCTTTCCTTCCAAAGTGTTTGCAATGCAATCGAAACCAATAACCATAGAATTCTTCACTGCTCGTTCAGATGGTGAGGATGAAGAATTTTTACATAGAGGAATACATGCATCTAGCTGAAACAAAATACCTCTCCTAGTACCCTTAGCAAGCACCATCGATCCTCTAATCATCTTACATCCTTCTTTCGAAAAAACAACTTGCACACCTACATCGTTCAGCATACTTATAGATAATAGGTTTTGTGCTAGACCTAGAATGTGCATAACTCCATTGATTCCCTTTACTCATCCATCAGGAAATTTGATAGTGACCCTTCTGCGTCCAACTATCTTCAGGTGAGAATCATCACCCAAGTACACCTTTCCACCATCAAACTCTTCATATCTTAAGAACCAGTTTCGATGAGAGGTCATGTGAAAAGATGCACCCGAGTCAACCAACCACACATCATTAGATGCATGGGTTGCCAAAACTATGATGAATGCATCGCCATCTTCTTGAGATTTTTCAGAACCAGAATCTGAGGCTTTCTTCTTCTTCTTAGGCTCTTTACAATCTTTACAGAAGTGCCTAGTCTTTTCACAGTTCTAACATTTTGCCTTGGACTTATTGGAAGTCTTTGACTTCCCACGGGATTTGGATCTACCCTTATTGTCAGACTTATTGTCATTTTTCTTTCCTCTTTCCATGGATCTCCCATGAACAGCAAGGGCTTATTTTTTTGAAATGGAAGCCTTTCTCCACATCTCCTCTGATAGCAATGAAGACACCACATCATCCATTTTGAAGGTGACTAATGTGCTTCTGAGAGCCATCACAAGATGGTCCCATGAATCTGATAAAGAACACAAAAGTGTGTAGCATCGATCCTCCTCCTCTAACTTGACACTAGCTGATGTCAACTATGCAGTCAATAGATTAAATGCATTTAAATGATCCATTAAGGATCCACCTTCCTCCATTCATAGAGAATACAACTTCTTCCTCAGGAACAACTTGTTCACCAGAGATTTGGCCTGATACACGGCCCCAAGACTTTCCCACAAACTATATGCAATTTTCTCATCTAGAACATTCAAAAGGACTGCATTTGTTAAACAGAGTCTTATGAGACCCTTAGCTTTACGGTCTTTGATATCCCAATCTGCTTGAGTTATAGTTTTTGGTCTTGTAGCACTTATAGTCACTTCCCATAGGTCATGATCTTCCAACATGTCTTCCATCTTGAGTTTCCACAACTCAAAATTAGTGCCATTAAATTTCTCCACCTCCATTCTTCCATATGATGAACTCTCCATCTCAATCTGCAAATAAGATTTAGGATACTCTACACAAGACTCCCACTCAACTTGAGATTAGCTCAAAAAACCCTACCCAACAACTAGGATCAAAAGTTGATCAAGCTCTGATACCACTTGTAAGGAAACTCAGGTGCGGAAATAGCTTCCTACACTAATCTCATAAGGAAAGTATGGTGCAAATCCTTTTAAAATATTCTACACTTATAGATTCAGTATCATGTAAACAACATTATTGCAGCCAACCATGCATACAGAAAATAGACAGAGAAAGAAACACATAACACAAAGATATGCTGGTGGGGAAAAAACTTTTGGTAAAACAACCCCACCCCTCTGAAACCTGCACAATGTATTATCTTCAACACAAGATTACAATACACTTTCAATGCAAGTTCAACATCAATGATAGAAGATTCCAGCAGCACCTCAGTACCTACAAACTTTCATCTATCACACTATTGCATTACAACATGCAATACTCATTTTATGAACATCTTAAGACCCAACAAAATGCCCACAAAAGAGTTGGGCATTTTTCATGGCTCAACCACCAAGAAACATGCACAATGCCACATTTACATCCAATACCAAGAAAAGGGTGTCCATCCCTTGAATAGGCAATGATAGCTTTGTCTTAGAATCCGCCAAAAATAGCGGTCACAAGAGAAGTGTAAGGGAATCTGTCATACCAACCTATTTTTGGCATATTCTCTTACACACACCAACCACTTATTCTTGGGTGCCCAAATAGGCCTCATGTCATAAGATGCTCTTACACCTATCATACCTTATTCCTTAAATAGCTCTTATGCGTCATAGGAATCTGTCATAACCATTTCAGCCATGATCTCCTTCACACACTTCAAGATGCCAACACATGTAAGTGATCAACATGTCAACTAGACATGTACACTCACATTTACATATTATTTGCAAAAATAAATTTTACAAAACAAATAATAATAAGAATATGAATTATACAAGGTTGAGACACCTTATTCTTAACAAGAGAGGGAGTAGCAGGTAGCAGAGAGAGAGAGAGAGAGAGAGAGAGGGAGATATTGATAGGGAGTAGAGGATGGGGGTTCAAAGAGTATAAGGGATATGATGTATAGAAAGGGAGAGAGGGACATAGAGTAGGGGGTGAGAAAGGAAGGATGTGAGAGGGGGAGGGAGGGAGAGAGAGAGAGAGAGAGAGAGAGAGAGAGAGAGAGAGAGAGAGAGAGAGAGAGAGAGAGAGAGGATGGGGTAGAGAGAGGAATGGATATATATATATATATATAGAGAGAGAGAGAGAGAGAGAGAGAAATGGGGGTTCAAAGAGTATGTGGGATAGGATGTATATAAGGAGAGAGAGAGAGGGACATATAATAGTGGATGATAGAGGAAGGAGGGAGGGAGGGAGGGAGGGAGAGAGAGAGAGAGAGAGAGAGAGAGAGAGAGAGAGAGAGAGAGAGAGGAGGGAAAGAGTATGGGATAGGAAGTAAAGAGATAGATAGATAGAGAGACAAGATGGGGTAGGGAGAGAGGGAGGGAGCAATGGAGAGAGAAGGGGGAGGGAGAGAATGGTATGATTTCCAATAGTGCGCACACACTATAGTGCACAAGTGCTATTGAGAATTCCATTTATCCATAGTGTGTACGCACCTTAGTGCACACACACTATTGAGAATTCCATTTTTACATAGCATACACACGCTATGGCCTGGGCTCAACAAGCCTATGCTTAGGCCATAATTTGTGGATGCTATTGGAAATTTTGAAGAAAAAAAGTGTCATCTTTTTGGCACCTCAACTTGGTGCATTCACCCAGATGCATGTCCCAATTATCATATTATATATCATAAACAAAATGAATTTGCAACATAATGCCCTGATTGTCACATTAGTAGATATCAATTAGATAAAATAATGAAAAACGTGCCTCACAAGGTTCTTCAGTACATTTCCATTATTCCATCTCTGCAATAATTATTTAGGTGTACTAGCTTGGCACAATTTATGGATTACCATGCACGCAATAGAAGTCAAGATGACATTATGTGAATGTTTGTAGATGGTTCTACATTTAAGGACATAGAATATAGGACGTTAGTATTTAAAGAAGAACTTTGTAATTTGAATTAGTAGCAGACAATGTCAATCCATTTGGAGAGATGAGATATGTTTACTCGGTTTGACCTATTTTTATTATTAACAATAACATTTCTCCTTGAATGTCTGTAAAGAGGGAGCACATAATATTGCCAATGATTGTACTAGGTATTTTTCCATTTAATAGTAATCTAAATCAATTTATAAACATAGTATCGAAATGGTTTTAATAATTATGTTTTGTTTATGTTCATTCAAGTAGGTAAGTACCAAGTGAAGGATTTGAATGTATATATTAAGCACTTGATTGATGAGTTGTTGGAGTTATGGAATGGGTACACTATGTACGACATGTCTAGACCAATTGGTGAAAGGCAAATTCAATTCCATGCAATTCTTGTATGGACAATACATGATGCCCCTAGACTAACACATTTTTGTGGTATGTAAAACTGTTAACACATATTTTTCGTTGTATGTTTACGTTGCATGTGATAATTGTAAATATGAATCTTATAGTTCACATGTCATCCAATTATACACGATCTTGTAGGTATTCAGACAAAGGGAAAATTTTCATGTCTAATTTTTTGTCCAAAGATGAAATCTTTCCATTCAAAAGGTTTAGAAAAATAGGTGTTCAATGAGCATAGACACTTTCTCAACAAAAATCATAAGTATCAAATTCAAAAAAAATCTTTTCAATGGGAAAGAAGAGACAACATCAAATCCATGAAGAATGACACCTCATATGTGGAAGTTGGAATACAATAGAATGAATCGTCGACATACTATCATTCCATTTGATGCAGGTTTTTGTATGAAATTTAAATTTGGATATTGTCTTTTTTTTACTAAAGATATAATTGATGTTTGTGAAGGTCATCAAGGCATCAATGAGAAACTTCCAAAAGGACTTAAAAGATATCCTAGACAATTTAGTAGGTTGTCATACTATGAGCACCTCCTAGTCATTCATTTGTTTAATGATACGCATATTGGAAAGAATGTAATAGAGACACTATGGAAAATATTGAATGGAAGGTGTGACAAATAAAAATTGGTCAAAATTTACAATGATATTGATGAATCCAATCATGCATTGAACTTTTTTGTTGAATCAAATAGCAATGGAAACTAGATTAATACAAGCATCATTCCTTGGTTATTAATGCAACAAAAAAGTGATGCCATATATGAAGCCATAAAAAAAACTAGATTTCCCATAGGATTTGTTGTAAACATAAGCAATCTCGTATCAGAGAAATGTGATTTTGAGTCAGGGTTGAAAATGCATGATTAGCATACCTTCATCAAGGTAAGTCAAGTTCTTCTCTATTTAAAAAAAAATTGTAAAAAATCATGTACTTTTGATTTTTTTATTTTATAATATATTGAAAAGATCATTTTATCATTATTGTAGTATGTTTTACCTCTATCTCTTCCACACATCTTCGAAAACATGACTGTCAAACACATTATATATGATCTTGGAAAATACATGAGGTTAGAAGTGTTCTAAGTCTCATTAATATATTTTAACATGATGAATATATTCTAGGTGGTTTTCATCTAAATAAATTGATAAAAAAGACATAAAGAAATGGAAGAAAAAAATTCCTTAGCTTTTGTGTAATATACAAAAGTGTCTACCTTCAACTTTTTTCAATGCACAAGAACACTGCCTCATACATCTAGTTTAAGAGATTGAATTGTGTAGACCTGTACCAACTAGGTTAATGTGGATGATTGAGAGGCACTTGAAATTTTTGAAGGGCTTGGTTTGATAGAGAGCACATCTTGAAGGTTCCATGGTCGAGGGATAGATGGTCTACTAGACCATGGTTTACATTAGTGAATATCTTCCCAAGTTTTTATCAAAATCCATGTAGATCACATTTGGGATCCCAAATTCATGAATAGATTTGAAGGGCATTACTTGATGGGGAAAGGTAGATTGGGGAAAGTGAGAGGTAATTATAAGAATTTATTGTAGTTAATTAATTCTTATCCTTCATCAATATAAGTTGTTTCTAATTGGTCTATTTATTTTATATAGTTGCTCATGAGTGGGATGCACTTGATTTATATATTGCAAAAAATCTTGATTGGATGATGGTATGGATTGAATAATCTCAAAAAAATGGTCTCTAATTAACATGGGATAATTTTGCTTCATTGGTTAATGAAGCTCATTGCAATTGAGATTCCAATGTTATGCCAATGGTAATTGATCTAGAAAATGATTTAAGAGGTGGAAAGGTACATATAAGTTAATTTATCATGACCCATTTGTTTAATATCAACTCGAGGATGGATGCATAATTTTTTCATGTTTGAAAAATAATAGGTCAAGTACCATAGAGCTATGTACTACAATGGCTATAAATTTTGCATAAAAAGGTGGACAAGACTAAGAGAACTTATGATTCTGGGATAACGACAGTGTTTGAGGCCACCAATATTTTGTCTAGAAATGACATGCATCCTCAAAAATTTAAAAACAAATACTATGTCATTTTGGATGATGTAATTGAGTGCAACTTTAATTCCTTCAAACAAGTTCTACTTGGTGTCAAATGGTGCAGGCTACTACTGAATCAAAATGATCCTAATAGAACTATTATTGAACATCATAATGGATTTGCAATGATTAATAAAAGGTCATTTTAGCTAGCTGGAAATGAGCCTTATATTCTTCCAAGCCAATGTGAGAAAGTATTTTACTTTGGCATTCCACATAAACTTAAGAAGTGGAAGATGAAGTAGATGATGATGATGACGAAGATGGAAGAGATGATGATACTAATAATGGTGAAGATAAAGGAGATGATGATGATGGTGGTGGTGAAGATGTTCATGATGATGGTGATGACATTGACGATTATGATGATGATGATGATGATGATGGTGGTGGTGGTGGTGGTGATGGTGATGGTGGTGATGATAACGATAACAATGACAATGATGATGATGATCCAGTCATAGTGATGACCATGATGTTGATGATGGTCATTTTGATGATTTGGATGATGATGGCAATAATGATGGTGTTCATGATGACGAGATGGATGAAGAAGATTATCAATGACATGATCAATGGAAATTTATTGGGTTCTAATTACTTATAATATGTTTTTTTGTAGAGCTAACCAATTAAAAAATATACAATGTTATGCTTTTTGTGATGTGTGCATATTATTCATGTTATGCTCTATGTAATTTGTAGCATAAGTATCATGTGTTCTATGACTAACTTAAGACAAATTATTTACACATGCAGGAAACTATACCCCTTTAAGGAGGATTGTACATAGTGACATAGATTGGGAGGTATTAATTTATTACATGTTTGCTTTCTCTTTACCTTCAACATTAACTTTAGGAAAACTTCATGAATATTAGCCCCACTTTATAGAAAACTATTTTGCTCCTTCAACTATATCTCTCATTTGATGGGCTCCAAGTACCACCAAATAGATATATGTTAGATTTTTCTTCCTCAAGTGAGGTAAATGCTGGAATAGAAGAGGATAGTGAGACATGTAGTAGGTCTACAAAAGAGAGACAGCCTAGAGGGCAAAAGATTAGAAGAAAATTCAATAAATGCATGCAATTTTCCTTGCTCAAGGGGGTCATGTTCTTATGATGATGAGACAAAGGGTGACATCAAGATTCCCTTAAGGCACACACATCTTGAGAAAGAATGGGTACCCAAGGAATTGCCTCCAAATAACACTAATTTTTGCATTAACAAGAGGATATGTCACACAACTCCATCATCATTACATGGTTTGGGCCTATTTTCCATGGATGACATAAATGATAGTTATAACAAAGATGTTGAATTGATGGAGTCTATAGGACCTTGTTACAATTACAAAAACTGGATGCAAATAGTTCAATATAAAAAAGTATGCATAGGTATGCACTATTAGCAAATTATCTATTGAAATCTGATTGAAAAGATCATTGAAAAAGAGATTTTTGAAGAAGACTATGTGTTTCAATCATTATTTTGTCACTGATGTCAAACTTGCTATTTGCTGGTAAGACAATTGCTTATAAGATTCAAGTACTATCACTTAGTTGATTGATGAGGACGATTTGATCAATAAGATGTAACGAAAGCACCTTAGAGAGGAAAGGTTGAGATATGATTATGAAATGAAGTACAAGGATTAGTTAAGATTGTGACAACATGATGTATTGATGATCTTCTTAAGGTTAGAAAATGGTTGGCTACACTTAGAAAGCCTAGAAGAATAAGTTAAATAAAGTGTGTCTGCCAAGCTTGACCAAGTAGATAGTAGGTGCCGAGCAAAGTTAGTGCAAGCTAAGCAGAAAGTTAGTTGGAGAAAAGTAAAATTAGAATCTAGTGGATGTTGAGGAAGTCAAATTATATTGAGTAAAGTTTAGTTGATGCTAAGCACTAGTAAACTTTAGTTGATGCTGAGTGATTTTACAGTTGATGTCGAGCAATGGAGTATGTGCCAAGTATCAGAAGGTTGATAATGTTGAGCTACTGCATTATGATAAAGATCAAAGATTCACCAAATCTAAGTTGACAAATTTTTTTTCTTGAAACTTGTAACCTAGGAGGAAGATAAGATTGATGAGCTAGTGGCAAAAAATTTGATGTAAACTATTTTTAGGTGAACTCAAATGGATTCTAGGAGAAGTTTCTAGAAAAGGCAAGATATAGGGTAGATACATTGTATCCTACTTAATCCTTCCAAAAACCCTAATTTGGACAATGGATAATGAGTGAGAAAATATTCTAATTTCTTATTTATAGGAATGTCTGGTCATGAAGCAAGAAAGAGGTTGGTGTCATGTGTGAGAACCTAAGAAGGAGAAGGAATTAAGGGTTTTGCTTCATCAAGTGACCCAAGAGACGAGTCTGCAATGACATGTTAAGCAATAAGGCTTAAGGAGATGAACACTTGAAGGGTGAATAAGATGTCAAAGCTACAAAGCATGAAAGTAGAGCATAATTGAAGACTAAATAGACATCTATAATCTACAAGTGAATTTTTAATTTGTATAAGATCAAAGCTCTATTGTTAGTCTCTAACAATTATATAGGTCTAGGGTAAATCCTTTCGATTAAGGTTGACCTAACAGTCATTAGAAAATCCTTTAATAGGGTGGCATTCCAAGTGAATGGCCTAAAGTCCTTTAACAAGGCTCACTTTTAATAGGGTGATTGAAATCCCTTAATTGGGTCACATTTAATAGTGTGTATTGTAACCTTTAATAGGGTTGGCCTTTCATAGGGTATCACTTCAGAAGAGTGAAAAGGAGTAGCATGTTACTGGTGGTTTTTTCCAAATTGAGTTTCCACATAAATCATTGTATCAAGTGTGCTGATGAATGTGTTGTCTTTCATGCTTTACACTTCTACAAATTGATTTGATAGTAACATACAAGTTTTAGTAAATACACGATGAATGCATGTATGATTATGAATATTTTATGGGTTTACTGAAGTGTGAAAAGTTTTACTTATACATCTAGACATTGGATAATTGATTCACCCCTCTAGTTAGTCTAAAGTAATTTCAAAAATTGGTATTAGAACCATCTACTTAAGAGGACTAGTTTTAAGGTACTAGGAGCACAAAGATCGAGATTTCTAAAAGAGAAGTACCCAACCTCAACAGAGATAACTTTCCTACATGGAAAATTTTGATGAAGCTATACCTTGGAGGACTTGGAGATCATGCACAATCTACCATTACAGTGGAACATGTTGATCCAACTAAAGCCCTAATTGCTGAAGATATAAAGAAGAAGAAGGAACACAATCAGGTGATATTGGAGATTACCTCTGCCCTAAGCTATGCCAAATTTGATGATATCAAAGGTTGTGATAGTGTAAAGAAAATGTGGGATGCCTTGAACACCATCTATGGAGGAGGAAAAAATGTTCAAAGAGCCAAATATGAGAGCCTGAGAGGTAAGTTTGATGATATGAGAATGGAAGAAGTTGAAAATATTGCTCAATATGTTGCTAGGATTAAAGAAGTTGTTAGTCCAATAAGAGGAGCTACTAGCCATATAAATGATAATATTGTGTTAAGTAAAGTCTTGAGAACATTATTTCCTATTTATGTTATTAGAGTTTTTGCAATCCTAGAGTTGAGATGTATTCTAGGAAATCATCTAACTCTTGAAGGTCTGGTAGGTAGACTCACTGCTTTTCAGCTATCTAACTTTGACAATTACAAACCAAAGAGTCTTGATTCTGCTTTCAAAGCTAAGTTATTATTGAAGGATTCTAATGAGGTAAAGTAGAACAAGAGGAAAAGAAAGATAAATAATGCATCTAGTGACAGTGATACAAATGAGGAAGATGTTGAACAATTGGAAGAACTACTGGCAAAAAGATTTCATATAGGTAAAGGCAAGTTCAAAGGTAAGTTACCCATCATTTGTTTCAACTGCAATGAAGTTGGTCATATTGCTACAAGATGTACACAAAATAAAAAATAAAGAGAAGGAAACAAGTATAAAAATAGAAGAGAAGATGACAACAAAGATTAAAAAGACAAAGACAAGAAATCATTCTACATTGTTGATGAACATGATGAAGTGGTATATGTTGCAATGAAGGATAAATCTAATGAAGATGAGGCAACTGCACTTGTGACTTGTGTGAAAAAGAATGATAGATGGATCACTAATAGTGGATGCTCACATCACATGACTAGAGGAAAAAGTAACTTCATTACCTTAACTTGTTATGATGGAAATAGTGTAAGATTTAGTAATGATGCACCATGCTTGATAAAAGTAAATGGATCTATCAAACTCATAGACAAGATTTCATGTGACAATGCTTACTATGTTGAAGGACAAAATTATAACTTGTTAAGTGTGTCACAATTGAATAATCTGGGATGCAAGGTTGAATTTGGAAAAAAAACTAGTTACTAAGATATATGACACAAATGGAAAACTGATTCAAAAAGGTCATCAAACTAGAAGTAATCTATTCTATTTGGATATAAAGGATGCTACTTGTCTTGTTGCAAAACTTGATGATGAATGGCTTTGGCACAAGAGATTATGTAATGCTAATTTTGATAACTTGGTTAGTATTAGCAACATGAACAGAGTTAGAAGATTGCCTAAGTTGAAGAAACCCGATAATATGATGTGTAAACAATGTCAACTAGGCAAAATGTCAAAGTCAAGCTTTAAGTGTAAAGCTTATACCTCTAAAGAAATACTAGAGATTGTTCATACTGACTTATGTGGACCAATTGAAGTGCAAAGCTATAGAGGAGATAAATGCATAATGCTATTTGTTGATGATTACTCTAGAATGATGACAGTCATGTTTCTGTAATAGAAATATAATGGTTTTCAAATGTTTAAGTGGTATTTGGTAAGAGTTGGTAAATAGACAGGTAAGAGTCTAAAATTCCTGAGATCAAATAGAGGAGGATAATTCACTTCAAATGAGTTTGAGATGTTCTATAATGACAGAGGAGAAGAGTCTACAATGGCATGTTAAACAAGAAGGCTTAAGGAGATGAATGCTTGAAGGGTGAACAAGCTGTCAAAGTTGCAAAGTATGAAAGCCAAGTAGAATTGAGGACTGGATAGAGATCTATATTTTTCAAGTGAAGTTGTAAGTTGTATCAGATCAAAGCTCTACTGTTACTTTCTGACAATTGTACCATTCTAGGGTAAATCCTTTGGATTAAGGTTGACCTAACAGTCATTGGAAAACCCTTTAATAGGGTGGCATTTCAAGTGAATGACCTAAAATATTCTAACAAGGCTCACTTTTAATAGGATGATTGAAATCTCTTAAATGGGTCACATTTAATAGTGTGTATTGTAAACTTTAACAGGGTTGGCCTTTCACAGGGCATCACTTCAGAAGAGTGAAAACGAGTAGCATATAACTGGTGGTTTTTCCCAAATTGGGTATCCACATAAACCATTGTGTCAAGTGTGTTGATGAATGTGTTGTGTTTCATGCTTTACACTTTTGCAAATTGATTTGATAGTAACATACAAGTTTTAGTAAATACACAATGAATGCATGCATGGGTATGGATATTTTATGGGTTCACTAAATTGTGAAAAGTTTTTATTTATACATCTAGACCTTGGATAACTAATTCACCCCCTCTCTCAATTGTTCTAAAGTAATTCCAACATTATCTGTAATGGAAAGAAAATGATCAAAGTAAAAGACTCGCTATGTACATTGATGGAAGGCCAAAAACAATAGGGAAAAATGTAAGTTTTATAAATAGTACGCATCCTAGGTCAACTAATAAGCAACCCAATTGCATTTTCGAGGTGCATGAGGGAAATCATGTTTTTGTATCTATAATAAAATCAATAAATTTAGGGGAAGAGTTGCTAATAGATTACAATTTGAATCACATAGATACAAAGAAAGTTACTATCATGGGACTTGTAAGTACTATATATGTAAAATTTAAACTAATTACTTCTAATTAGAACTCTAATATACAATATACCATTTTAATAATATGTTTTTTTGCTAAGTGGACCATTCCTTTCATTAGGCCGATATTTTTATATATATTCTTTGTCATAGGGCGACATGGTTGATTGATTGGACGATAGAGGTAGGGATGTTACTCACACCCCTTCTCTAGTGCAGGTACAACATTATTGGTTATCATAATATATTATGTGTTTGTTGATGTATGACATTTGTGGTTATCATTTTATATTATATGTTTGTTCATGTATGATATTATTGGTTATCATAATATATTATATGTTCCTTCATGTATGACATTACTGGTTAACATAATATATTATATGTTCCTTCATGTATGACATTATTGGTTATCATAATATATTATATGTTCATTCATGTATGACATTATTGGTTATCATAATATATTATGAGGTTGCATGGGTACTTGTACCCACACCCTTGGTACTCATACCCATGTACCCAAGTACCCAGTACTCAATGGAGAGCAGCATAGCTAAGGACCTTGATTGAGATTTTGGATTATTTTTTTTGGTTTTTTGTTTGTGTATCAGCTCATTGCTTATCAAGCTAAATTCAATACCTAATTAGTTCAAAACTTTGATAGAATATTGATTAACAATAAACTTTATCACTGTTTAAGCATAAGTTTATCATTTCCAATATGTCATTGTCATATGATTTATGATCTTGTTCATGTTTAAAGTTTTCCTTCTCTATGATTTGTTTATCAAGCTTAATTCAATATGTAATCAGTTTGAATTTTTGATACAATATTGATTAGCAATAAACTTTATTAGTGTTAAAGCCAAAAATTTATCATTTGCAATATGTCATTGTCATATGATTAATGATATACTTGTTCATGTTTAAAGCCTGCCTTCTATGTTATGCATCTAAATATTTATCATAAATTATTATTACAAACATATAACAAATCTAAAACTGAAAAAAATACATTGCATTTGCAAACTTTATCACTGTTCTTGATTTGAAAAATCATTTTCATGATTCATAAATTTGGGTTTTCTATAATTATAAAAGTATAATTAAAAATAAAGTTTGACATACCCAAGTAACCCCATCCCCTATTATAAAAAATATTTTTACCCATACCTATACCCATCCATGTACCCTAAGTACCCCAAATACCCCCGTCCCCTTGCAACATTGTATATAATATGTGGATCTTGGTGTTTTCTGTAGACCTATGTGGTTTATAGGATCTCTTGCTACTTAGAACATCCACTGACCTTGCCCAACCTCCTCAAATGGAAGCTTTATGTGTGGTAATTTTTAATGAATATGGGATCTAGGATATTGCAGTTGTCAGATAGAAGTTTAATGTTTCATGAGGACCCTCTAATGCATCCAAATAATTTTATTTTCAGTACCACCCACTAAGAAAATTATTGTGCACCCACTTGCATGGGAATAGTGCTTAGCTTAGGTTTCTTAATCTCTCACATGACATTCAAGCCTCATGCAATAATTTTCCAATTTTTCGCAACCAAAATCATCAGTTAAGTTGTATCTAAAAAACATTACTGCACCAAAGTTACTGCATAGGGAAAAACTCTTCAAACATTTGAACAGATGCTACAAATTTGTCATACCCCTATTTTATTTGGGGTCAAGGATAGTGCTTGTAGGACATGCACATTGAGTGGACTAAATGTTAGTAGAAGCGTAATTATGAATGACAAAGGCTGATAACCATACCAGGCTAGAGAAGATGAGGGGGAAAAAAATAACAAAATAAGTTAGATGTTAAACTTTAACTGGAATGCATAGTATTATTATCCAAGAGGCACAATTTGAGATGTTGTACACATTGGTTCCTAATCTAGTCCCATAATCTACCACTAAACTAGCTCTTAGAGAATGGGAGGGCCAGATATGTCACTACAACTATTTTTAGTTAGCAAAGATGTCAGGAAAGGTGCCACTGGACATGTGTGGCAAGTTTTTAGAAGACTTAAATTTTCATATTTCTCTGATGTGTTATGTAGGTGATGATTATGTTGTTGATAGAGCAACAAAGGGCTTATCTTAGTATAGACAGAGTTATGTAACCTTGAGTCCCCTTAAGAAGCATTAATACCCATTGTGTCCAATTGCAGAATGAGATGTGGA
This sequence comes from Cupressus sempervirens, assembly GCA_028749045.1. Lineage (NCBI taxonomy): Eukaryota > Viridiplantae > Streptophyta > Pinopsida > Cupressales > Cupressaceae > Cupressus > Cupressus sempervirens. Next base: position 610,343,836 of record CM053790.1, read on the forward strand.
GATTTCTAAGCAATTTGCACTTTTTTCTACCCCTATCCTTTGTAAGGGACTTGTGCTTCCATCATTAGGAAGAGGGTCTCTCTTCTTGAAAACTTAGATGTTGATTGTTGCTGATCTAGTTACTATTGGTTGGGGTGGCACATAGAGGATTGCATTCAATTAAAAATAGAGCCTTTGTAGCATTGTAGATTTCAATAGAGGTGGCTAGTAATGGCGTGAGAGTTTTGAATTGAAAATGAGGTGCATAACAAGCTAGGTAGGAAGATTGAGCTCAAAGATGATGTCTAATTCTACTTACCTGGTGATTTTATAGGGCTCATAATGTAGTGGCCAAGCTTGTGGTGCTATCTATACTTGGTAGTTATGTTTTACAGAATGGTTTGCATATATTGTTGTATTTGTTTAATTTGTGTGATGAATTCAATAGCTTTGTCAACTTTGTCTTAAGATAGTGTGATTGATGCTAAGGATAGTAGCACGGGATAAGCCCTGTCATTCAATTATAGAAGTTGAAATTGGAGTAACATGGAAAGGGTTGTGATTTGTAGAGTTGGGAAGACCTTTTCCATAGTTGTGCTTAATGAAAATTAGTTTCCATCCCATGTGTGCTTCTTGAAGTAGTACATTTGAAGAAGGTGCATTATTAATCCTTTTACTGAAGGAAGTAGATCAACTTCTTTCCTGTCAATGACCAAATTGCCATGTGGGGGTGTCTCAAAAACATGGGGGATTGATTAGAGATGATGGTACTTTGACTTCATTAGCAGCTCAACAACATAAGTTTCACAAGTCCATATTCATTAGTAAAAACTATAGTTGTTCTCTTATCTAACAAAATTTGCAAGCTGTGAGCATTTAGTATTGGCCATGTTACATCTCCTTAGCATAGGATCTGTCTACCCCATGATGAATAGCTATTGTTGAATCACTATTGATTTTTGCCATAATTTACCCACCAATCCATTATGTCAACATACACTGAGAAGGGAAGGGAAATGTTTGATAAAAGATGTTGGTTGATCATCATTTCTATGACTAGGACTTCATTTTGTTCTTCCATTGTTCCTATTCTATCTACTTAGTATATAATTCCCTCCATGTTTTGCATGTGCGTTTAGATATTGTTCCAAATCTGTCACCATCCTCATGTCTATTTTGACCTAATTTCACACCATGTTTACAAGCTTCCATTATTCAAATAGTTGTTTACATTTGTAGTTTGGCTTTGATACAATGTTAAATTCCAAAGATCGATGATGCAAATGTAAGGGCATTGCCTATTCAAGGTATGTGTGTTTCAAATGTAGCATTATCTTAGATTTATATAGAGAGAGAATAGGCCATGAATAGACATGTACCTTCATGGGACATGTCTATTCTTTAATCAGATAATTAATAATAATAAAAAATTTAATATCATATATATATATATATATATACATACATACATACATACATACATACATACATACATACATACATACATACATACATACATACATACATATATATATATATATATATATATGTATGTATGTATGTATGTATGTATGTATATATATATATATATACATATATGTATATATATATATGTATGTATGTATGTATGTATGTATGTATGTATGTATATATATATGTATGTATATATATATATATATGTATATATATATATACATATATATATATATATATGTATGTATGTATGTATATATATATATATATATAATTTTCTCATATAACAATGACCTCATATCTCAATATAAAGAACACACACACACGTATATATAAATTATATATAGGCTTATCTAACTGAAGCAATCAAACATTGACAAGTAGAACTATTTCTAGAGGTGAGATTGATTTTGTACAAGGCATAAGAGTTGCCATCTTAGAGAATATGTCTACTGCAACATACTTGGAATTGTTGCCCTTTTTTTAGTTGGATAGCTAGATATGAAGTCAATGGAACTAGATTCCTATGACTTTGTTGGAACCAAGAAAGGCTTATACATTCCTTGTTTCTTTTTTATCAACTTGGTTATGACACATGCACACCCGAAGATTGATCCAAATAAAAGTAGCAAAACAAGTTTTGTTTTGATAGTTAAAACTTAATGCAATTAAGAATGTTCAAGTAAGCTATAGGATATTTTAGAACAAATAAGAAGAATCAAAAAACTGTAATGCATAGCCAAAGTTTTATCCAATCTAGAGATGTTGATAGTTACACTACTACAAAGGTTTTAAAAAGTTGTTCATCACACTCACTATTTTTGCCTTGAATATTTTCCTTTGATCTCATTCCTTCGTAATGCCTTTACCTTATGCATTGATTATCATTAATGTTGTTTTGACAATTATAGTATTCTTTTATCTAAAACCCTTCATGAATATCATTAATGCAAGAGGTAGTGAATGTATTCTTTGCTATTCACAAATATGACATTACATAAGACAAGATCCTTGAGAAGCCCTCATAATGATCTAAAATAGTGATCTCTATCATTCCTTTTATAGTTTTGACACAATCTTATAAATCTATGGCACATTAGAATATGTCCCATATTAAGCCTACCTCTAATAAACCCTTAAGATCATGAGTTATGATGAGGAAGAAAAGTTCCTTTAGAATCTTCTCCTTCTACACATCACACCATGTTTTCTCCATGAGGAGGAAAAGTTATGAGCCTACTCTCTCTCACTCTCTCTTCCATCCCCTACTCTCTCACTCTCTATCTTGTCCCATCCCCTCCTCTCTCTCTCCTCTCCCATCCCCTACTCTCTTTGTCTCACACACTCCCATCCCCCCTCTCTCTCTAGGGCTACTCTCTCTCTCCCATCTCCTACTCTCTCTCTCTCACTCTCTCTCTCTCTCTCTCTCTCTCCCTCCCTCCCTCTCTCTCCCTACTCTCTCTCCCCTCTCCCATCCCCTAATCTCTCTCTCTCTCTCACTTTCCCTCTCCCACTGCCTACTCTCTCTCTCTCCCTCTCCCACCACATACTCTCTCTCACCCTCTCTCCTCTCCCATCCCCTACTCTCTAGATCTCTCACACATACTCCCATCCCCCCTCTCTCTACCTCTCTCACTCCCTCTCCCACTCCCTCTCCCACTACCTACTATCTCTCCCTCTCACTCTCTCTCCCCCTCTCTACTCTCTCTCCCATCCCCTACTCTCACTCTCTCTCCCATCCCCCTACTCTCTCTCACACTCTCTCCCATCCCCTAGTCTCACTCTCTCTCTATCCCATCCTATTCTCTCTCTACCACCCCCTACTCTCTCTCTTTACACACACTCCCATCCCCCCTCTCTCTCCCTCTCCCACTCCCTCTCCCACCACCTAGTCTCTCTCTCTCTCTCTCAGGCTACTCTCTCTTTTACACACACACACACACACCCATCCCCCCTCTCTCCTCTCCCATCCCCTACTTTGTCTCTCACTCGCTCTCCCTCTCCCACTCCCTCTCCCATCGCCTACTCTCTCTCTCACTCTCTCTCTCTCTCTCTCTCTCTCTCTTTCTCTCTCTCTCTCTCTCTCTCTCTCTCTCTCTCTCTCTCTCTCTCTCTCTCTCCTCTCTATACTCTCTGCTACCCCCTACTCTCTCACACATTTTCACACTCTCTCCCATCACCTACCCTCTCTCTCTCTCTCTCTCTCTCTCTCTTACACACATTTCCATCCCCCCTCTCTCTCCCTCTCCCACTCCCTCTCCCACCACCTACTCTCTCTCTCCCATCCCTTACTCTCTCTCAAGCTACTCTCTCTCTCTCTCTTTCACGCACATGCACTCCAATATTCCTCTCTCTCAATCTCCCTCTCCCACTCTGTCTCCTACCACCTACTCTCTCTCTCTCCCCCATCCTCTACTCTCAATCTCTCTCCCCATCCCCTACTCTCAATCTCTCTCACATCCTATACTCTCTCTTTGCCACCCCTACTCTCTCTCACACTTACTCTCTCTCCCATCCCCTACTCTCTCTCTTACACACATTACCATTCCCCCCTCTCCCTCTCCTACTCCCTTGCCCACTGCTTACTCTCTCTCTCTCATCCCCTACTCTCTCTCTCTCCTCTCCCATCTCTTACTCTCTCTCTTTCACACACACCACACACTCCAATCCCCTCTCTCTCTCCTCTCTCATCCCCTACTCTCTAGATCTCTCATACACACTTCCATCATCCCCTCTCTCTCCCTCTCTCACTCCCTCTTTCACTGCCTACTCTCTCTCTCTCTCTCTCTCTCTCTCTCTCTCTCTCTCTCTCTCTCTCTCTCCCCCTCTCTACTCTCTCTCTCCCCTCTCCCATCCCCTACTCTCTCTCTATCTCTCTCACACACACACACATAGCCATTCCCCCCCTCTCTTTTGCTCTTTCTTTGCATCTCTTCGTCCTTCTCTATGCAATATTTAGGTCTCAATAGTGCATACACACTATAGTGCACACATGCTATTGAGACCCAAATTCAAAAAGCTTTAAATAGTGCATGCATGCTATAGCTCACACACGCCATAGAGCATACACACTATTCAAAGCTTTGCATTAAACCAAGCCTAAGGCTTGGTTTTTCCTTGGAGATCCAACCCAAAGGTTTGGAGTCTATAAAAAGGTCTAAGACATTTTTTACTACAAATATACAAAAAATTATTGATTTTTCTTGTGTGCTCTCCTTCAAAATTCCTCATGGTTGGGCATCAATAAGATCAGGTTACATGACATTGTAGGTCTCTATTTTAGCTATATAACCATATAATTTATTTTTAATTTGAACTATTTCAAGCCTTTCATCTATAACTTCTTTTGAACATATGTCCATTTTTTATTAAAAAGCACCATGTACTAATTGGGTTGTAGATTTTAGCTCCTTCATCGAATTTTGCAACAACTTTACTTTTTTAGAAACTAGACTCCATTCTACACACTTTGAAAAAAAATATGTTTTGATTTTAGATTAGTTTTTAATCATTTCTAGGGGAGCTCACAGATATTTCACATTTTTGGGATGTGTCTAGTTAAAAAATTCATTAAAAAAAAAACATTATAAAACTACTTGAAAAATCTAGGATAAACTACGTAGCATTAAGTAACTTTTGACCATAGTGATTAAAGAATTTTTTTTTAAAAGTTCAAATTTTAGGGGGGGGCACACTTTGTACTATGTTATATTTTTTTGGAATAAACAATACCACTTTCTTTGGCCCCCTTTTTTGAGGACCTAAAACTAAACCATTTTGAAAAAAAATTAGTAGTTTAGAAACTAGAATCAAAGGACTACTACTGTTGTTTTTGTCATATCTTAAAATTTTGAGCGTAACTATCTTCAAATTCTTGTTGAAGTTTAGAAATTTCTGATTTTAGAAAAAAGGTGTCCACTTATACCCCCCTTTTGGCACCACAACTTGGTACACTTACCCTAGAGATAAGATTTCTAATGCCAAAACCATGATTATCAAACCAAATATTTCCATGCAACTAGTCATTAATTTAGAGAAAAGTAGGCTTATGGATTTATCGATATTTCTGGTTTCTTAAGACATTAATAATCTCCCTTATAGGAAATACATGAATGACTAGACTTAAAATATTTGGGTCAAGAAATTTGGCTTTAAATTTTCATATTTTAGACTTATTAAAAAAGGGTTGTTTTTGGTTTTTTTCTGCAACACCAAGTATAAAAAAAGATGTGGTAGATAGTCAATATTGGAAGATAGGGCATAGAGTTTTTAGGAAATTTTTTTGGTTGCCTAATGTGTTTCTGGAATAAATTGTGGCTCTTTCATGTCCTAGATGGATTATGGTGGGGAAAATAACACCCTTCCTTTGGAATTTCTTATAGCATGTCCTAACCCCTGTTGGCAATGTAATTATAATTAATCAGTCTAACATAATTTTTTTACACATGGATGCTTACATACTCATTTCTATTAATCCTAGAGTGAAAATTCTTAATGTTTTAACCGTTTCCATTGACAATCAATCTCTCTTATCCTATCACCTTCCTTGGAGAGTTTAACATGTGTGTCTTGTGCAAGGAGGGACATTGGAGAAGATATTTCCCTGTTATCAAATCCAATCTTAAGTTGGGTCATTTTGAGAAGAAATCTATAGATGCCCAACTTGTGTTACAATTTTCTCTCTCTAACTTCTAATCAAAAAATCCAGAATGATCTCAATGCTCTTCAAGAATTTTTTTGGCATAAAGATAAGGAGAGTGATTTTATTGTAAAGCCTCAGCCCCCAATTATTACCATGCTTCCAGCCATTGATACTATTGAATTTGGCATAGAAAAACTCCAAACCAAACCTAAGCACATGGTTGTTAATGACCAACAAATTTCTCTTTAGAAGATTAGGAGTCTCTCTTAAACTAGGTCTACACCAAAGTCTGTCATTTGTAGTAGCATCAGGTAAGAGGATACCTTGGCTTGCACTCTCAAGAGAATAAATAGTGTGAGAGATATTGTAGTTGCAAAGATGGAAATTCCCCTAGAAGAAGTGGATGTAAATACCTCAGGCATTTTGGAGCATAACAAGATTAGTAGTAATAACCTTTTAGAACTCATAGATAATTTTGAAGGGATAGATAAAATCTCTGACTTACAAGTGATTCTCATCCTTGCTAAGTCTACCTTACAACCATTGGAGGATCATCCACTAGTGGATAAAAGTTGCTTTCCTATTGTTCCCTCCCCAGCTAGTGGTGATGATATCATCAATTTTTTTGTTAATGACAATAAACAGGAAGGTATGGTCATTGATGAGATATCCCTCAAAGAGGGTGAAACATTTTCCTTTAAAACTCATAAAATGAAGATGGTACATAGGAAAGACAATGTCCCATTAAAGTGTGATGAGAACCAAGACTAAGGAGGTGGCTTGGAGAAATCATCAAGGAAGAGAGGGAGGCCTCGAGGTTCCATTAATATCCCTAAGGAGAGTAAAAAGAGAAATCCCAACTTCCTAGTTGTTTTAAAGGGTTTAAGGCCCCCATAAGAGACCACTACTAATAGAAATAAATAATGTAGATCCAACTAGCTTCTTGGAATGTGAGAGGCTTTGAATCCCTTGATAGAAAATATGTTATCAAAACATTCTCAAATGCTAATAGAGGTATTGACATAATAATGATGCAAGAAGTGAAAGCAATTGGTTGTGGGCTTGACATTAGCCTCAAATGCATTTAGAGAGATGTTGATTCATTCTCCACCACTCATCCAAAAGGTAAGGGAGGATCCTCAATTTTAGTTGGTCCTAATTAGAGAAAGAATATTCTAGAATGGGGAACCTCACCTTGCAATAATGCAATCTGAATTAAACTTCATAATGATGGCAAGGAATTTGGGATTTGCAATTTATATGGTCCAAGTGATTATAAAGATAGGATCAATCTTTGGAACCGGTTGAGTAATCTTCCTAATATACCTTGGATAATGGGAGGTGATTTTAACATGGTTACAATAGTCTTTGATAAATTGGGAGGTAACAAGTTTAATTGGAAAGGTAATGAATATTTCTATAGGAATGGAATGATTGACAAACTTAGACTTTTTGATCCTCTTGAATGTCTAAAGGTGAGAACATAGGAATTTGGTTTACATGGTCCAACTTCTAGAGTGGTGGGAAGAGAATATTTTTTAGGATGGACATAATCTATGAAAATAAAGACATGTTTAGAGTTGAGTTGGGATCCCATGATATTCCTATTATGATTACCCCATATTCTATGTCTGATCACCACCCAATTATTGCCATAGTATTTGATATATGGGATCCTCCTAAATGCCAAGGTAAGAATGATGCCTTTTTCCTTAACATCTCCATCTTAGAGGATGATGATGTTGGTCAAGTAATAAAAATCATCAATTGGTCCAATAATAAACTTGGGTATAAAGGGGATGTTATTCAATGCTAGAAGAACAAGACTAGATCTTGGAGTAAAATATTCCAAACAATAGGAAAAAAAGGAGCTATGGATGGTAGGAAAGAAGAAATAAAATTTTCAGAATAAGATTCTAATTCTAGAAAAAAAGTCTTGTGTAGAACAAAAAATGAAAATCTTACTGAGGAAATAACAATAATTAGACATGTAATCCGTATTCTGGATGTTACTTAGGGTTGATTGTCATAAGTTACAACCTCTCCATTTTAAGGTCATTTACTATGCATTGCTGATAGCTTCAGTCATAGGGATTTGTAGTATATTTTTCTTTACATGGACTATCATCGGTTTTCATCCTTTTTTATTTATGGCTTAGGCTAAAAGCTTCCTTTTTTTTCTTTTTTCTTTTTGACTTCTCACTTTTACTATATTGTTGTTTTTGGGTTATAATATTGACATCTATCTAGATTATCATTTAATTATTTGATCAGTGGTTTTGTGGTGTTGATTTGATTATGAGTAAAGGGTATGGACATTGTATATTTATTTAAGGTATAGTTAGTGGTTGTATTTCAGTTGTAATTAGTTATTGTAGTTTTTTGGCTTCTTTTTTAAGCTATATATATGTTTTAATTCATCCATGTCCTTATAAATAATTCCTATTTTTATTCAGATGATATATATAGGAGATAATGTACATATCTATTGATGCCTTTGTCTTTGCAATTTATCAAGGTGTTTATCATTCTTGACTCAATTTTAGGTAAAATACTATCTCAGACTTTATGTTATCCATTATTAACCAATTTAATGCAAGATAGCTAGATAGAGATTATTGCATTTGGGCTTTATGCATGTTTGAGGTGGAACTCTTACCAAGAGAATGTGGTGGCCTCAAAAGAGAGTTGTACTTTAATGCTGATGTAAACAATTTTTTACACTATAATGTATTATTTGGATTTTCTGAATGGGGTATGCCCCTTTTATGATGTAATAATAAAGGACAAAAGTCTCAGGCTAGACTGGAGGTTTTCTTTCCTTGTTCATTCCTACTAGTGCCTGTTTGAACAGTGGAATGCTACTGTAATTATTTTATGAATAATAATATATTATCATGGCCTTGGCCATTTACCAATTTAAAAAAATAGTAATTAGACATGCATTAAGAAGACTTTAGCATAGAATAATATAGGGTGCCAAAACTAGAGCTAGACTCAATTAGGTTAGCATGGGTGATAGAGGATCCATGTACTTCTTTAACATGTTCATTGCAAAGGAAGAAAGAGTTACAATTGATTAGATACATAATGATGACAAGGATATCCATGATCAAGAGGGAATCCTTTAGAAATTTGCATAGTACTATAATATTTTGTTAACTTATGAGGATATTGGAGATACTAGTGAAATTTTGAAAGAAAAAGTGTCTAAACTCATCTCTAAGAAGTTGGATCTTGTATACACTATAGAACTATATCAAATAATACCAGAAGGTGAAATTAAGAAACTCTACAAATAATGACAAGGCCCCTAGCCCATATGGGATTTCTATTGAATTCTATAAACATAATATTAACTAGATTAGCAAGGAACTACAAAAAGTATATAATGATGCATTTACAAAAGAAAATTTGGGAGGAAGCATTAATGTGGGTATGATTAAACTCATTCCAAAAGAAGGGCACAAAATGTTGATAAAAATTTGGAGGCCCATAATGCTTCTAAATGTGTCTTATAAAGTCCTTGCATAAATATTAGCCTCTAGGCTTGAGAGCATACTACCCAAGATTATCTCTAAAACCCAAACTATCTATGTAAAAGGAAGATGCATTCTTGAAAATTTAGTTACCTAGTAGTAGGATTTGGATTGGGTGAAGGAGACCAATCAAAAGGCAAGCATGTTTCTCCTTGAGTATGAAAAATCATATTATAGAATTGAATGGGGATTTATAAAAATGATGCATAAACAAATAGGGTTCCCATAGTTCTACTATATTATGGTTCATAAATTGTTCAAGGACTCCAATGCATGTGTGGAAATCAATGGTTAAAGGTCTCATTTTTTTTTTCTATCTAGGTCTCTCAAGTAGGGATGCTCCTTAGCCCTTGCCCTATTTTTATTTCTAGTAGATGCATTGGGTTATATTTTAAGAGATAGTGGCTTGTCACCTTATGTGAAAGGTATCATTTTTTGCAATGGTGACGATGTCATCAATATTTATTTTGTGAATAATATTGCTATTAACCTAGTGATGGAAGAAAGTGATATTAAGAACTTAATGTCAAAATTAGATCTTTTTTTCTTAGCTTCTTATAGTATAATTTCTATTCCAAAATCCATCATGCTAGGTTGGAAAAGTGATCCCCCAACTTGGCATAGTCAATATTGATTTTCCTAGGGAGGCCCCAAGAACATAGCAATGTATCTAGGGATTGAATTTTTAGTTGACCCTAATCTATCAAATATGTGGAGATGGGTAAAAAGAAATATTGATAAAAAATTTACCAAGTGGAATGTGAGGTACCTTTCCTTAGCAAGTGGATTGCAAGTATGTTAGAAAATCCTCTCCTCTTATACTATCTACTATGCATCTGCTTGGATGTTTAACTAAATCCATATCATCTAAGGAAAGCCCATGTTGTTAAGTGGCAATGATGTACCATGAATAGAGTGATGGGAGGACTTGGTCTTAAGGATGTCAAATTACAAGGTGTGGCTCTAGCTGTAAAATGAATCACTGAAGAAACTAAAGGAGATGAGCCTTGGAAAATACTAATCATTAATAATATTAGCAAGGGTCATCCTGCTAAAGCCTCTTATTGGAAGAACTTAGATCTTGGGGATATCCTCTTAGGTAGATTCTCTATGAAAGTGGAAGGCTCTTGTGTCAATTTGGAAGTATTGGGAATAAATGAGATAATTTGTCAAAACCAATGACCTTATCTCCAAAAATAATTCTATTAATGGGGACTTGTTTATTTGGTAGAGCTTAAAAATTGGGGAGAAACCTTAGCATTGATGCAAGGGTGTTTAGCCAAAGGTTGCGATAGTAGACGTATCTACTCCTTCAAAGATATCTTGGTGAATCTAATGTTATCTATTTGGGAGAGTTTATGATCTAAATATAACCTTTGTGTTACTCAAAAGAGGACCTATGCTATGTTAGAGAAAGTGTGTGGGCTTGTGCTTCCCTCTTATCTTGTTGCTATTAAAAGTGGCAGCCCCTTGGATCTAGCCTAGCAAGATGTTAACCCTTTTTCTAATACTAGTCGCTAAATTGATTTATCATTTCTTACTTCTAGCTTGTTCATCTTTGAACATCTAAATTCAGTCAAGCATTTTATGTTAGCATAAGTCCTGATGCTATGGGGGAGCATTGTAGAACATTGATATGATGTATTTATAATTGTGCTTGTCATTGATGACAGCATAGTAATAAGTTTGTAAAAGATTGATAGAGTAGAAAACTGTAATTTTTGTATTGAGAATATTATATTACATATTTGATGATGTGAAGTTACCAACACATACAACATTGTGTATTTGTTACATGGGCAAGTGCACTGAACTTGAATCAACAATGTACAGAAGATATGATTGATTTACAGAGAACCATATAGAAACAGAGTATTAGGAAAGCAGTTTCTATTGCATGATTTCTAAAGCTCATTACAATCATAGTGAAGGGTTGCACAATGAACTTGAGATAGTTTACTAACTGTTGATGATGTCAGAGAGTGCACATGTACGAAAGTTGTACATGTGAAAGTTTGTGTATAACTGTGAGCTGACAACGTTAATTAAATGTGTATTTCATTTAATTAACATATGATGATGAAGTATGAAGCTGACTCAAGGATCTATTAATTAAGTATGATATAAAGGAAAGATGTTTTTCATGTTTTAGAGAACAAGGAAAAATAGAAGACTTGCAAATTACTAAGCAACAGAGAAGAGTGACATACTAATGCGTGTAAGTGACCTTAAGGGTTACTATTACTAATCATAGAGTTCCAGTTCTAATTGCATGATCTGAAGGTGAAGGAGTCCAACATACTGGATAGAGGAAGAAGTAAAAGCCTATTACATATATGCTATTATGAAAGGAATAGTACCGAGGTCAATTGGATAGTGGGTTCATTGATCTGATCCTGAAGCTATTTAGACAGTGGGATCAACTACCTTCCACAACTCCTAATAGGGTTGGAATCTCTAAATAGGGGTTCAAAGTCTTCTAGAAGGGACTCTTTGTACTAAATGTTTTAATAGACTCCCAACAGGGTCCATCCTCTAACAAGGAATATTCATATTAGTACATCACTTTTTGGACATCATTCCCACCGAGGTTTTCCCTCTGATCAAGGGTTTCCCTAGTCAACATATCTTGTGTAATTGTTTATGCGCATCTCTTTATGGTTGATGGTTAATTTGGTTGGATGGTCAAGATTTCTTAAAAGAATAAATGTTTTAAATTATCATATAACTGATTCACCCCCCCATTTATATTGGCAAACCATTATTTCTAACAATTTGTACCAGAGCATTAGGTTCTTGAAGAAAAAGTTTAACAAATTTGGGAGATCCATGGTGAACATGTTCAGAAAGAAAAGTTCAAGATTTGATGGCACAAATTACAACAACTAGAAGGATAAAATGAAGACTCATCTCTTGTGCATGGGTCCAAGATATTGGCTTGTAACCAAGGCATCTAAAAACATTGCGGAAGAAGGTAATTTTGAAAGGTGTACTGAGGAACAAAGAGAAGTATTTATGTGCAATATAAGGGCAAGAGAAGCAATATTGTTAGCTCTATCTAAAAGTGAGTATAGTAAGGTAAAACTACTCAAAACATCTCATGAAATTTGGAAAACCTTAGAAGCTAATAATGAGGGTGATACACATGCAAAAAGAGTTAGATTACAAAATCTATATTTCACATTCCAAGATGCTAAAATGATGGAAGAAGAATCTGTAAGAAGCTATGGTAGAATATCTGAGATTGTTGCAGGAATCACATCTCTTGGTGGAAAGAAATCTAATGATGAAGTAATATGAAAGATCTTGAAAAGTTCGACACCACCTTTAAACACTATAACACAAATGATTCGGTTAATGTTACATTATACCACTAATTTTTCCAAAGAAACATTGCTTGATAGATTGGAAGTTGAAGAATTCGATCTTAAACAATCTAGAGAATTAACAAAAGTTGAGACAACATTTATTGCATTTAATATTAAACCTAGTCTAGCAAGGAACACAAAAGCACAAGAAGACATTGCTAGCAGCAACAAGTTTATGGAGGAAAAGATCCAGGAAGGAGTGGCTCTTCTTGTGGAAAGAGAAAAGGTTGGTAAGAATATCTTTAAATGTTGGACATGTAATGAATATGGTCATTATGCATTTAAGTGTCCTAAAAGAGAAAGAAAGTATAAGGGAAGATTAAAATCTAGAAGACCTAGAAATTGTTTATATGCATATGAAGAAGAAGAAGAAGAAGAAGAAGAATCTGATTAGAAAAAAAGTGAAGATGAATTAGGATTAGTAGTTATAAAGGAGGATGATCTTGATAAAGAAATCAAAGAAGAAAGCACCCTGATTTTACAAGTTGAAAGGAAAGATTGGATCAGTGATAGTGGATGTTCACATCACATGACTGGTGATATGAGTAAATTTGTCAAATTTAGAAGCCATGATGGAGGAATTGTCGGAGTAGGGAACAATGTAGCCTGCCATATTATAGGAATTGGATCTATCACACTTGATGGTAAAAAAAATATTGATGATGTTTATTTTATTGATGGACTAAAACATAACTTGTCAAGTGTTGGACAACTTATAGAAAAAGGTTACCAATTACAGTTTGGTAATGACACATGCATCATCAAGGACAAGGAAGGAAAATTGCTTGGTACTGGCACAAGAACTAGAGGTAATGTATTTTAGTTAAACACCACTGAAATTATATGTTTAGTAGCTAAAGTTGACAACAATTGGTTATGGCACAAAAGATTTTGTCACATAAACTTTGATAACATTGTGAAAGCCAGTAATACACTTACTGTGAGAGATTTACCTAAGATCACTAAGCCCACTTAAATTATTTGTAGGGAATGTATCTTGGCTAAGCAGAAGAAAGTTGTATTTCCTAGCAAGCAATTTGGTACTACACAAAAGCTGGAATTGGTTCATACAAATTTGAGTGGTCTTGCAAGAACAAGAGGATTCTATGGAGAAAGGTATTTAATGATTTCTATTGATAATTTTACCAGAATGATGTGGGTAGCTTTTCCTAAAGAAAAATTAAAGGCATTTGAGAAATTCAAGATATTCAAGAACAAAGTAGAAAATGAATCTAGAGTTAAAATAAAGAGCTTAAGATTTGATAGAGGAGGATAATTCAATATCTACTGTGAAGATCATGGAATCAAGAAACAACTACCTTCACCCCATCACATGAGTAGAATGGGATTCCTAAAAGAAGAAATAGATCAATTACTGAAGCAACAATAGCTATGTTATTTGAAAATGATGTACCAAAGATTTTTTGGAGAGAAGCAGTCAATACAATAGTATACACTCTAAACAGAGTACAAATCAGAAAAGGTATGGAGAAAACACCTTATGAGTTATGGTTTAGATACTCACCATCAGTCAAATATTTTAGAATATTTGGAAGCAAATGCTACATCAAAAGAGATGATGATATTGGTAAGTTTGATCCAAGGAGTGATGAAAGTATGTTTCTTGGCTATTCATTAAAAAGTAAAGCTTACAAATGTTTCAACTATAGAACAAAAACTATAGTAGAGTGCGCAAATGTGAGAATAGATGAAAAGTTTGGCACTAAAGAAAAGATGGTGGATTATAACCCTGATGGAGATGATTATTCTAGGATGACCAATAGATGTAATGAATTATTTCTCCAGACTAAAAATGTCTTGCAGAATAATGTGCAAATTGAAGAAGTAAGAGAATAACATAGTAGCATACCTAAAATAAGAATTGAAGTAGCAACTCTTACCCCAAATAAGAATGTGATAAGAAATCATCTTGCTGATCAGATAATAGGAAGTAAAGAAAAAGGAATAATGATAAGAAGTAGAATCAATGAAGAACTATGCCTAATATCTCAAGTAGAACTAGAAGTGCAGATGAAGCAATCAAGGATAATCATTAGATGAAAGCAATGGAAGAAGAAATTCAGTAGATAATAAAGAATGACACATGGGAACTATTCCCTAGACCTAAGGACAAACATGTGATTGGTACAAAATGGGTATTCAAAAATAAAATGAATGAACAAAGGAGAAGTAATAAGAAACAAAGAAAGACTGGTATGCAATGGCTACTCTTAGCAAGAAGGAATTGACTATGAGGAAACATATGCACCTATAACAAGAATGAAAGCAGTTAGAATGTTCTTGGTATATGCAAAAAATACAAATTTCAAGGTATATCAGATGGATGTTAAATCAGCATTCTTGAATGGAGAACTTGAAGAAGAAGTTTACATTGAGCAACCAGAAGGTTTTTCTTTTATAGAAGAGAAGGATATGATTTGCAGATTAAAGAAAGTCTTGTATGGATTGAAGAAAGTACCTAGAACTTGGTATGCAAGGTTAGATAAATACTTAGTAAAGGTTGGATTTGCTAAAGGAACAATAGATAGTAACTTGTATTCGAAAGAGATAGAAAATGGTTTGTTGATAATCATTGTATTTGTTGATGATATCATTTTTGGACGAAATAATGAAGCTTGTAACAAATTCTCTAAAGATATGAAGAATGAATTTGAGATGAGCATGATAGGAGAAATGAAATTCTTCTCAGGATTGCAAATCGTTCAAAATAAAGAAGGAATCTTTATTTCTCAAACTAAGTATTTGAAAGATTTGCTGAAAAGATTTGGAGTAGAAAATTGTAAACTTGTTGGAACTCCTATGGTAACTAGTCACAAGTTATCAAGCAAGGATGAGATACCTATTGTTGAACAAAAGAGGTACATATCTATGATTGGAGGATTACAGTATCTACCTCATAGTAGACCTAATACAGCAAATGTGGTTGGAATTGCGGCAAGATTTCAGGCTGATCCTAAAGAATATCACTACGCAATAGTAAAAAAGATATTTAGATATCTAAAAGGGACCTCTGATTATGGCATTTAGTATGACAAAAGTAATGATTTTACTCTTTGCACTTATACTAATGTTGATTGGGCTGGAGATACAAATGATAGAAAAAGCACCAGTGGAGGAGCATCCTTTCTTGGTGGATGATTGGTTTCTTAGCTAAGCAAGAAACAAGATTGCACCTCACAAAGCATTGCAGAGGCAGAATATGTTGCAACAACAAACAACTGTAATCAAGTCATATGGATGAAGCAGATGATGAAGGATATTGAAATTACATTCAAAGAACCTGTTATCATTTACTGTAATAATACAAGTATGGTTAACATGTCTATGAATCCTATTTTGCATTCTAAGACTAAGCACATCGCTATAAAGTATCATGTATTGAAAGAGAAAGTTGCACAAAAAGAAGTTAGACTAGAGTACATTAACACCAAGGAACATATTGTAGAGATTTTCACAAAGGCCTTACCAAAGGATACATTTGAATACCTAAGAGGTATGCTTGGGGTTATGCCCTTGCCTATTTTAGAATAAAAGATGAAAAAGTGCATCAGTCCAGGGTACATAGCATCATTGTTAGACTAGACTGAATGCTAATGCTTCCTCAATGGGGGAGTGTTTGTGGTGAATAGAGTTAGCAAAGGACTCTTGGTAATTGGTAATTGGTATACAATAGTGTCTTTAGACTCTTGAATTGTTTATGGATTTATATACAAAGTTGTAAAGCAATAGACCAGCTTGTGGTTGTGTTGATAAATTATTGGATATTCAAGAAAATTGAACCATTTGTGTACTATCTTTGACATTAATGTCAATGGGGGAGAAGTATGACATGAAAAAAATTGTACTATGGGGGAGAAGTGTTGTAATAAAGAATTTTCATAAAGCAAGATTTGATTGATGAAGAGGATTTGAAAAGACTTGTTGGTATTCTTGGAACTAGATGTTTTTCATCTATGTTGCCATCAATGCCAAAAGGGGGGATTGTTAGCATGAATGCTGATGCTATGAGGGAGCATTGCAGAACATTGATATGATGTATTTATAACTATGCTTGTCATTGATGACAACATAATAATAAGTTTGTAAAAGAGTAACAAAGTAGCAAACTGTGATTTCTGTATTGAGAACATTATATTACTTATCTAATGATGTTCAATTACTAGAACATACTACATTGTGTATTTGTTACATGGGCAAGTACGCAGAACCTAAATCAATAGTGTACAAAAGATATGCTTGAATTAAAGAGAACTGCATAGATACAGAGTATCAAGAAAGAAGTTCCTATTGCATGATTTCTACAGCTCATTACAATTGCAGTGAAGGGTTACACAATGAATTGGAGATACTTTACTAATTGTTGATGATGTTAGAGAGTGTGCATGTACATAAGTTGCACGTGCAAATTTTTTTGTATAATTGTGAGTCCACAATATTAATTAAATGTGTATTTTATTTAATTAAAGTATGATAATGAAGTATGAAGTCAAATCAAGGATTTATTAATTAAGTATGGTATAAAGGAAAGATGTTTTCCATGTTTTAGATAACAAGGAAAAAGAGAAGACTTGCAAATTACTAAGCAATAGAGCAGAGTGACATACTAATGTGTGTAAGTGACCTTAAGGGTTACTATTACTGATCACAAAGTTCCAGATCTAATTGCATGATTCGAAGGTGAAGGAGTCTGACTTACTAGATAGAGGAAGAAGTAAAAGCCTATTACACATCTGTTATTTTGAAAGGAACAGTACCGAGGTCAATTGGATAGTGGGTTTGTTGATCTAATCTTGAAGCTATTTGGACAGTGGGTTCAGTTGCCTTCCATAACTCCTAATAGGGTTGGAATCTCCTAACATCGACTTAAAGTCTCCTAACAAGGATTCTTTGTACTAAATGTTGTAATAGACTCCTAACAAGATCCATCCTCTAACAACGAACATTCATATTAGTACATCATTTTGTGGGCATCATTCCCACCAAGGTTTTCCCTCTGATCAAGGGTTTCCCTAGTCAACATATTTGGTGTAATTGTTTATGTGCATCTCTTTATGGTTGATGTTTACTTTGGTTGAATGGTCAAGATTGCTTAAAAGAATAAATATTTTAAATTATAATATAATTGATTCACACCCCCCTCCCCCAATCTCTTAGTTATATTGGTGAACCATTGTTTCTAATAGTTGACCCTCAGTTTTAAAGATTGGGAAATAATTCTTATTGATTTGTAGCATAGACCTAATTAACCAAACAAGATATGCTTTCTATGGAGACTCCTCTTGCACAAGCTACCCATTCTTAAACCAAATGAGGTTTTCAATGTTTGACCTTGTTGTAGGAAATCACAAACCATCTACCACATCTTCTTTTATTGTGTCTTTTTGAAGGAAGTCTTGGCCATATTTCAAATTATCCTTGATTGGAACTTTAACATTCATAATATCATTTCAAGGAGATTTTTCAGTAACAATAAATATTGTAATCTCTTTTGGTTTGTTCTTTCTAATAAAATTTTATGGCTCTTATGGAAAAAGGAATGATAATTTTTTCTCTAGTAGTATTAGAAATCTTATTGGGTCTCTTAACATACTCAAAATTTATGATATTTCTATGCAGGTTACCTTGGTTTTGAAGATTGCAAAAGATAATGGAACAACCACCATGTTGAAGAAAGAGGTCAAGTATGATTATATGATAGAGATTGATAAAAGGGTTCCTTCCACATTTATTAATGTTGTAAGAGAAGAAAGAAGAATGATCCCAGAGAAGAAAGAGACTCATGTTATTGCTGAACCAGTGGCCTTTCTTTGTCTAGTAGCAGTTACTGTGACATTCCCAGGTCCACAAGGATGGGCTACAATAGTCCCTATAAATGTCATACTTGAGTAATTATAGTTGCTTCATAAATCTTATTTTTGTCTATATGTATATGGTCTTGTTGTTAAATACTCCTTGATGGGTCCTTTATACTACATATGTAATATCTGATGGAACAAGTGATACAAGTCAAACTACTTTAATGGTTATAGTGTTGTAAACTTTTTCAAATCTCATATACTCAATAAAAAATTTTAAAATAAATTAAAATAATGCTACTTAAATTTTTAAAGATTCTTAACTAAAACTATAATGATGTTAAAAGAAATATTAAGGGATAATGAATAAATAAATAAATTTTAATATCACTATTGATAATATTTATCTGTGTATATTGTAATGGTCAATTTATCTTTAATTAATCCAATAGGCTTATATGTGGGAGCTTTTCTCCCAAATTTTATAATTTTTTGCCGAGAAATTGTTAAAATTTATTTTTCACTATTTTTCACTATTTTTTGACTATTTGAGTTGTTTGTTATATTCTATTTATTTCCTTTATTTCTTGTACCTCATAAATTATAAAAACAAATCAAAATTATAGAAATTAATTAATTCTATTTTTCCCCCTTTCTATTTCTAATGAATTTGTTGCATCACATTAATAAATTAATTATTTCACAATTTTACTCAATAATGTTCTAGTTGTAAATATAGAGAAGGTGTTGCAACAAAGCTAGTTCAGAGACATATTCTGATACACTCAGGGCTCATTTGGTTGTTGGAATACGATTTAGGAATGGGAATCTAAAACCCTTGATTTGGGATTCTAGAACTTGAAATCTAGATTATGGTTTCTAAATTCATGTTGGCACCACTTGGTTCAAATTAAGAATTCTATGTTAGTGTGCTTTCCTTACTGTATGTTCTATGACTGGAGAGAAAACTAGTATGAAAGAATTGTATGATGAATGCCTTAATTTGGAGTGTCCTTAATATTTCTTGTTTGGCATTACTATTCTGCAACATTGGGAGAATGTATTTAATGTCTGGCATTAGTGATTTGGGGTAAGGGGTTATAGGTTTCTCATACCAATATTGCCCATTGTTTGGCATGGGTTTGAAACTATAATTTGACTCTCCGTAGTACCTGGCTGGGTGTTATTTCTCATTCCATATTTTGGCATCAACATTTTTGCTTGTAAGTCTTGCAACAACTAATTATTGGTGTGGGAGGAACTCTAATTTTGTGTGTTCATCTAGACCAGGTTGTGGTTGAAGAATAGATGTGTAAACTGCTAGGAAAGTGCCAACTATTTGGGCATTTACACCTACTACTATTGTGACGATACTCCTAATCAATTGAATATTTTCCCCCTACATTTGTCGGCATGGTATTTTTCAAGGGCCTCATGTTATCTCAAATAGATCTGCATTTGTTATTGAGGCCATTGAAGGCTTTCTATAGTCACCTACAAGTTCCTTTATTTGACTATAATTTCTTAATAGTTGAAGCATCTAAATTACAAATATTTGATATTCAAAAATGGGCATGTGGATGTCAAATCCAATTAAATTTCACTTTATTTGGAATCATTACTTTTTTTTAAAATGAGATTTAAAATAGGAGTCCCAAATAACAAGTATTTTGGAGGAATACATAATTCTTGTTTTGGGGTTCAAATGGGGATACAAATCCACATTTGCCTGAATTCCAATTCCTATTTTGTGACCCAAACAATGGATTAATTTTTTGCAAATTATAATTCTTGCTCAAATCCACTTCTCTAAAGTCACTTTGTATTCCTTGAATTTTTCAGTAATCATATTCAGGTAGATAAGGTAATTACTTATTTTATTTTTTATTCAGTAGCATGTTAAAATTAGTTGGGACAAGTTGTGGTTATTTTCACAAGGAGACAAAGGAATCAAACAAGTTGTAGCAAAAATATAGCAAAAAATGGAGAAGGTACAATATTGGGTGGTTGCAAGGTTGTTATCTTATAATATTATAGAAATAAATTTCTAATCTTTCTAGAAGAAGCACAAACTAAGGAAGATAATGCAAGCATGTGCAATGTTGTTCATCCACATCCATCTATTTCTTTCTTAAGCTTAGAATCATGTTTTAGAAGTATCACACTGAGAGAGAAAAAGTTGTAAGAAATTTCATGGAAAATCAAGAAAAATAGGAAGCCAATGCTTACCAATCTTAAATATTATTTAATGTAATCTATATGCATTTTCTTTAGATCAAATTGAAATAAAAGTTTTTGAATTTTTATTTTTTTTTAAATGTGGATAAATCTTTACTATTTATTCAATTGATAGCACCTAATATTTTTTAATCTTGAATTGATGATAAATACCATGAATATTTAATTGATAGCACCCAATATTTTTTTTATCTTGTATGATAAATATTGTCAAAGTGATGGTCAAGTCTATATCTATAAGATTTGTCATATTTACATCACTATACTTTTGCAACATGGAAAAAATTATTTATGTATTTATAGAATCAATTTTATAATCAAATTGTTAAAAATGACTTTGGAGATAATATAGATCTAAAGCATGTTGTGTTGTGGATTTTAATACTCATTCTAAACTTTTTATTGTTGTTCATTTTACTTTTTTAAATTCAAACTATTATATTTTATGTATAGTTAAAATTGAAGCAAAAGTGGAGTAAAATTGTCTACTTTTCATGAAAGTAGATAACTCCACCATGATGTATCCCATTCTACCTCTTTGAATTGGGTATGAAGTGTAGCTCTATTCTTGACTATGTAATTCTAACACTAAAGTTGAAAAATAAAAAAATCAAGTACTTCTACAACCGTTTTAACTAAAAGTCAAGTCTAATTAGAAATGCATCATCTAGTAAATCTAAGAATTGAATAAAAACATTTCAAATTTTGATATTATATAGGTAAAATGTATTACAACAATCTTGCATGTTTCTAGGAACGCAATAGAAATATTTCTATTGTTTTCAATATTTTGCCTAAACTTGTATAGTTCGCTTTTTGAGGTATCATTAAAAGGATATAGATTTGCAATGAAGTATTTATGAATAATTCGAAATTCAAATATCAATAATCGATAAAATTAATTTTAATTTATACATTTATCTTTAATCTTTCATCTAATTTTGTTAATTGTTCTATTAGAATGATACTAAAGAAAATATGAATTTTGCAATAAGTTAGATATTAATATTGTGATTCTTATTAAAATTCAAACATCAAAAAAAAATTTACATTAAGAAAATTGAATAAATTTATATTTTAAAATTTAGAATTTGTATTTTTACATAAATGATTCCAACTCTTTTTCCACCAATCATAATATTATGTTGTCTAAATACAATACTTACAATTTTATCTCTATAGTTTACCTTCTACACTACATTCAAACATTTATATAAATAAATAATATCTCCCCTATAATCAATAGATATTTATAATAGTACTTGGTTCAAGACTTTATACTGTAGTATCACTATTTGTCATACTGTAAACTGTCAATTTTATGGTCCTACATTTATTGGAAGATTTCCATGATTCAATTAGAGAAATAAAATTACTAACCTTTGTTTTAAATTATTTCATTTCTTCTACATAATTATTTATCATTATATCAATTGAATTTAAATTATTTATTTTTAAACATTATGTTTAATCTTTATTTCATGTGTTCTACATAGACTTTTATTTTTCTGTAAGCATCCCTTGACAATCCTTTACCATTCTTGTATCATTCTTCATAAAAATATATATACAATTCTTCCATTTACAATTTGAATGTTGTAGATACATATACAATATAAAAAAAGCACCACCTTAGGGTGCAGTATAAGCTTCTGGTGAGACCAAATTTATTCCACAAAAACATAAAAGGACTCAAATATCACCTATGGACTCAAATTTCTTATTGGTTCCTAACTCTCATAATAATAGAAAATTAGATATGGGAAGGAATATAAAGTTAGTATAAGATTGTGATTTATAGTTCCTTACACTGATGGTCTAATGAACGTCATTAAAATCTTCCTACATTCATCAGCATTTTAGAGTGGTTTCATAGCCACCATCAGCAACCAATACTCAGCTTCATACCCATGTACAATATTTGACATTGTACAATTCAAAAGGTGTGTAGGTTAGCATTTACATGTAGTTTTGAAACCCTATCAGAGTTCGACAAGCCTGTCTGAACAATATTGAAGATGATGGCTGACCCAACTTAATCATTCATTTTAGTGCTCGTCAGAAATTTGATGGAGTACTTCTCAAACCTCCGTGGGCTTGCAAAAAGAGGTTATCAACACCTTGTTAGAGCCTAAAAACCATTTTAGTGCTCGTTAGAAATTTTATGAAGCACTTCTCAAACCTCCACGGCACAGTTTTGGAAAAGATTACAGAATACATTGTTGTCTGACTCAAGTGCCCTGGAGGACATGCGTACAAAAAATGTGGGAACAATGACCGGTCATCCCTTGTAGAAAACATAAGGTTCCGTTCCTTCCAGTTTTACTTCCTGATAAACATAAGAGCTCAACACTGGACTGAGTAATCGATTACACTTCAGGTTTAGTGATTGTGAAGTTTTCTGAATTAATTTATCAAAATGCCAACATGCAAAACTGTTGTGGTTGCACTGACTAGATTTTGAATTCATATCTCAATTTTCTATTTTATATTCCATAGCTGATATGCTGAGTCTAATCAGTACAATTCAGCATTCAACATGCTGTACAAAGAGGCAATCTTGAATAAATAGAGCTCTGTCCAAGGCAAGGATAGGCATCCATGTTGAATCTGTTCTTTTTATGTTTGGATATTTTCATCTGTGAAAGTGTAGCACATAGAACATCCACAAGATCCATATTTGTTTCTTGTTTTCTACAGTCTTTCTCTGAAAGAGATAAAAGAGCATGATCAACTGCATCAACAAGTGAGGAGCGTAAATTCTTGCATATACACTTCTCTTCTGTCTCTTGCTTTCTCTCTGCCTTGTATGGAAACATCAAATTTGACTCCTTAAAGAGCTCCATATCAGATTTTGTATGATACAAGATCCAAGGATGGACTGTAAAAGAAAGAGAAAAGTGCATAAGAAAAACCTCAGAATGATTGTATAAATTTATACCAAAAATGTGAAGCTAGAAAATATACATACTCAAGGCTTCCTCCGGAGAAATCCTCTTCTCAACATCCCTTGAAAGCATCCTAGAAAGCAAATCTTTGGCAGGCTCAGAAACAGATTTCCACTTATCAGTGAAGAAATTTAATTGCACATTTTTCACTGCCTCAACGATGGTATCTATAGAATCCCCACAAAATGGTAAGGTACCAATCAAGAGCCCATGGAGGATGACACCAGTAGCCCATACATCCACCTTTTCTGTATATTTCCCTGCCAAAACTTCAGGGGCTACATATGCGGGACTGCCAGCCAAACCTGATAAATTTTGACCTACACTCAATACAAACAAGAGTTTTAATTTATAACAATCTTGATATTTAGAATTAATTTA
This sequence comes from Cupressus sempervirens, assembly GCA_028749045.1. NCBI lineage: Eukaryota > Viridiplantae > Streptophyta > Pinopsida > Cupressales > Cupressaceae > Cupressus > Cupressus sempervirens. The sequence continues at coordinate 610,368,220 of CM053790.1, forward strand.
AAGAGTTTGGATTTCAAAAAATGAATAGAACTCTATTGATATAAATATTGACAATAGTCTTTTAACTATAAAAAAGAAAAGAACTCTACTAATTTGAAAGTGTGAATGGCATACCATTTGCCACATGCGCTGACATGCCAAAATCACATAACTTCATCTGTCCATCACTGGATAAAAGAATATTTTGGGGCTTGATGTCCCTGTGAACAACTCCCATTTCATGGCAGTGTTGAATTACATCAAGCAGTTGTCTGATCAATTCTGCTGCTTCCCTCTCTGAATAACATCTCTTTTTCACAGAATCGGCAAGGCCTCCCCCAGAGCAAATCTCCATTACAAGATGCAAAGAATCTGCATCTTCATACACAGAATGAAGTGTTACAATGTTGGGATGACCCGAGAGGTGTTGCATAATCTCCACTTCTTTGTATACATTTTGTGGAGAATCTTTGGGCACAGTCTTGCATGCCATCATTTCTTGTGTGACTCTGTTCTTGCACAGCTTTACAACTCCGTATTTGCCTCTGCCCAAAATTGGACCCATGTAATAATCAGATTCAATTTTATGATCCCTAATGATTTGAGTGGTTTCCTCTATGCAACCACATTTTCTCTTTATGCCTCTTGGAGTTGTATCCTTCAAGCAGATACCTCTTCTTGGAGTAGAAACAGTAACAACAGGTGGTTGGTGATATTTTGGAGAGTTCAAATGTTTAAGTGAGAAAAGGGAGGCAGAGGATGAGGTTGATGCACCATCATCACATGAGCAAATCACATGGTCTGATTCAATGTTCGTTCTCCTCTTCTTTACAGGAGTCATCTTTGCTTGGACCTCGGATTGCCTGCCAGAAATCACAAAAATGATGATGAATTTCAATTTGTAAAAGAAAGTTGATCCAATTATTTTGGATGTTACAAACACAGCCTAATTCATCCGTATCAATAAATTTAAGAGTAACGAAAACCTGCTAAAACAATCCAACAATTTATACACAATCGTATCTAAATCATTCTATCTCAAATGATAGTGCAGTAATCACAACCTCCTGTGGATACCATTAGAATGCTTCAATGGTTAAGAAAACTAGTACCCTTCAAATATCATAGCCTTAATTTTAGTCTTATTGAATGTTAGAAAAAATCAAACCCATTCCAGCAACAAATTATGAGCAACAGAAGAACGAATCAAATCAGCAACGGAAGACCGATCTTCATAAGTTAATTCGGGTATTTCAGATTGGGCTTCCAAATGTTCGCAAAATAAATTGAGATTGCATACTATCATTTGACTTAAACTTTCAGCCAAACAACCAAAGCTCTTTAAGAGTCATTTTCGCAAAGGATAAACATGGATGAGCATACGTGCAGATGTTAACTTCCTTTCTTTGTTTGATACTGTTATGAGAGACTTTTCATCTTTCCTTGCTCAACCTTTCATTCCTCTTTCCGTTAATCAGAATATGTCAATGATAATGTTACATAGAAGAAAATCATATGTTTTGTCTAAAAAAGACTATAGGGTATTCGTTATGGCAACACAAAATTTCTGTGAACAAATGATATTTGACGAATCATTGAAGTTTTCTTAATACAATATCAAAAATCCACAACATGGTCTCAATCACTAAGAACTCAAACAATCTTCACAAGATGTCCATGGTAGCAACCTCAGTCTATAAGAAAGGTATAATGAACCAAAAACAAGTTTACAAAAGCTTTTACAAAAATCTCAAAAACATATTAAAAATGAAATATAAATCAAAAAAATGTATTTCAGATTGGGCTTCCAATACAAATTCTATCCAATCATCCTAAGTTAATTCGGGTACCGAAAACATATTGGTTGATTTTTTCTACTACTTGAATTTGAATCGACACGATCTGATTACGTTCGTAGATATTGAATCCGCAGTCGCACTTGGTCTAAGCAAAATTAAATCTAGCGACATCAAATTCAAAAATCTTCGTCACCTCACATGCCTACATTATAAAGAATTTTCTTCAAAAAGTAATCCACCTAAACTCTTCAAACCATTACCATTAATTCTATTATAATATAACACAGTTTTTATAATCATTAATTTGAAATTACAGTCCAAAATCCAAAACCCAAACCCCAAATCCAACATGAAACCCTATTTCTCGCTCTGTCGTTAATCTTCAAATAAAAGATAAACAAAAACACTACTTCGAAAGTAAACGAACTAGAAAAGATCCAAAGAAACGAAGGAAGGAAATTTACCTCTGCTTCAGCTACAGTCTGATTATAAATAAAGATGATCTTCAACAGAACTTTTCACTTCAACTCTTCACAAATTTCATTACCTTCGCTTTCTCTTGGGTTTCAAAATTCTCATCAATTACAAACACGAAATGAAGCCCGAAATGAATTAATAATAATAATAGCAAGATCGGCGGAAAAAATGGCATGCAATTGTTTCTCTCAAATCAGGGCATTAATTCTATAAAGGTTGGTTGAACTCTTGATACCATGGAAGGGATACTTTTATTTATATTTAGCGTGTATTGAGGCGGGAAATTTCTATTATTTCATTATGATTTTTTTGGAATTTAAGATTTAAGAATTTAAGAATTGCCTTTTTGGATGTTATATAAAGCCCTACATTTGAAGTTTTGTTTCTTTTTCGTATTGATAGAGTACAGTAGGATATAGAAAGTTAACATATTGCTATTAGGATATTTATTTAAAGTATTAAATATATTAATTTTTAAAATATTTTTATAATTATATTTAATGAACATTTTTTAGGTGAGATTAGTTTAGTTTTATAATATTTTATTTTTGAAATCTTATAATTTAATATAAAAATTTAAATAATGAAAATCAAAAGAGCTATTTAATAAAATTTGATATTAGAAGACAATTATCAATATTATACTACATTAATTGCTCAACATAAGTATAAATATAAATATAAATGATATGCTAATTAAATATAATATACACATAGGCAAGAGCCTACAACATAATAGTAAATTATGAGTCTCTTATTAAAGAGGTCTTGGGTTAGACTCTACACAAGATTAATAAATAATAATAAATTACATAATAATAATGAATCTTGTCTTTGGCTTAAAATATAAGAAATAATAATATAAATTAAATTAACACTTTTATAAAATATTTATATTATAACCTTCTTATTTTTCATTTGTAAATATTGTGGGATTGTTTGCTGATAATGAGGGGTAAAATATATCATTTAGATAATTTTGGGGATAAGGATGGAGTGGGTGTTAAAATATATTTTATAAAATTAACATACAAATTCAATTGATTTGCCTAATTAAAATAGAGAAAAATAATTTATACGTATTATAAAGTTAAAAAGTTAACATCTATATTTTAGAAACATGATACTTATAATAAAAGACCAAAACTAGTACATTTGGGGGTCATTTTCGATTCTTATTTTTCATTTGTAAATAAATTTTATAATTTATAAATTATTTTTAACTTATAAATCTCGTGGGAATATTTGTTGATAATTAGGGGTAAAATATGTCATTCAGATAATTTTGGCGATAAGGATGGAGTGGGTGTTAAAATATATTTTATAAAATTAACATACAAATCCATATATAAGACTTCAATTGATTCGTCTAATTAAAATAGAGAAAAATAATTTATACGTATTCTAAAGTTAAAAAATTAACATCTATATTTTAGAAACGTGATACTTATAATAAAAGACCAACACTAGTACATTTGGAGGTCATTTTCAAGGTAAATTTTTTATGGCAAGCCAATTTGGCTTGTCAAATTCATTTTTTTTTAAATGATCTTGATAACGTCAAAATTTCAACGATAGTTAAGTTTAGTGTCAAAATTTCAACATTCTCGGGGATATAAAAAAATTAAAAATTAAAAATTAAACTTCATTTGTTCATGTGGCAAAGTGTGGGTACACAGGAGGTAGGTTTCAGGAGGAGTTTTACAACATCGTTGAAGGTAAGTCTTTTTTGAACAACCCAAGATAAGTTGATACTTTTCTAGCAGCATTTCATTGTCTTGAGATGTTTTGATTGGAATTGACAAATAGTTGCATATGAGCTATTTGTTAGTGTCATTTTGTCAAAATTTTGGAGGGAAAGAATTAGAAAATACCCTGATGCACAATGGCCTACAAATCTTCAGTAACATATTTGAGTGAATAACGTGTTTCTTTTGATCCCACAACAATGGAAGAACTAAGGAACCCAAAGTATGAAGAGGTTTATAAAGTAATCAAACAACATCATAGAGACACATATTTTAAACGAATGAGGGGTTTTGATGTGTGAATTACCCAATAAATCATAGAAAATATGTCTCTATCCAAGTGTCAAACCATTGTATGAGGATTAGCAGTTTCTATCACTATGGACACCATAGCCAAAGTCTTTCGATTGCTCCTTAGCGGTGAAAACTATGTTCCATAAATCTCAACAAAAATAGTGGCTCTCCAACCTCTTTGCAAGAATTTTTATGAACAAAATGAGTCTATCACTATCATCAAAGGCCAAGGGACCAAATTAGATTCACTACCCAAACATTGGAAGCACATGGTTCATTTTTTTATTTTCTATATAGCATGTGAGGGAAGGTATGCATATTTGAATGCCCACCAATTCAGGTTGTTGCTGCATTTACAAAGGGGGGAACTTGTTAATGTTCCACTCTATCTTTACCCAGTTAATGTTAATGTTCCATTTAAAACTCTGAAAATCATCTGTACAGTTTCCATAGATGTATTTTTTTCCCTTCACCGATGGCATGTTTCAATCTTCCTCCACCTTATCTTCTTTGGAAAATTTAGAGCTTATTTGATATAAGACATGTTAGAAATTATGGACTCTCCCAAGCAAGATACCATGCTTAAGAACACTTCAAATTCGAGCATTAGGATGGAATTCAATAGGATTTTCATAAAAATTTCTAGGGGCTAATTTCTAAAGCATGTTTTAATGGTTCATTGTCTTTCAATATTTTCTTGAAATTTATGTTAGGAATTACATTTGGAATGAGAATGGACTAATTAAAGGGAGGTTAGTTATAACACTTTAGGAGTAAATGGAGGGTCTTAGTTTAAGTCTTTCTTAGTTAAAATAAGTTGTAGTTAGACATATTGAAATACATTAAATCATTGTGATATTGCTATGATGATTCAATTGTGTAGTTTTTTTAGTCAAATTTATTGGCATGTGGAAATTTCATAGATTTTGGCTGGAATATGTCAAACCTACTGTAAAAACTAAATTCTCACTTATTCCTTGGATCAGTGCCCTTATGGCCTTGAAAATCATGGAGATTGTTATTAAGAAGTTCTTGACTTAATAATGTATGATAATTTATAGCATACGACAACTATTAGACATCATACATGTTATTTTTTTGGAATTAATTGTTACCTATATTGTAAATTACACCTATGTGTAGGCCTTAATTTTCTTGAACTAATCAAATTTAGAATGATGTATGTACTAAACAATGGAAGTATGAGCTTATAAGAAGGTAAAGTAACTAGTAAAGGGGTATGGAGAAAAAAATGCATGAAGCCCATAGTTAAACAAATGCTATTGTGGACAATAGCTAAACCAACATGTGTTAAATCCAAGAATAGGGGGAAAAAAATCACGTGGGATTACAGTTAGTGTAGTAACTCAAATTGCTAATACATAACAATGAAATTTAGATTGGGTGATGACAATAGCTGACTAAGCATTAACCTCCAATAACATGAATATATTGGTATAAGCATTATCATTTAAAGATTGTGTATAAATCTGTGACATTAGGCTTGTAACTATAAGGGTACAAAAATATGTTTTAGTTTGTCTTAGTTATATATATATATATATATATATATATATATATATATATATATATATATATATATATATATATATATATATATATATATATATATATATATATATATATATATATATATATATATATATATATATATATATATATATATAGGTATAGGTATAAAACTTATTGGCATCATACACTCCTTACTATCGATCATTGATACCCTTGGTGGAGCACTTTTAAATATATCAGGTATTCTATCTATCTTCACACCCAAATGATCACCCAAACTGGCATCAAATTAAATACATCAAACATTCTACTTAATTTTTTATTTAGATTTTCATAATTTTCAACTTCATTTTTAGCAATAATAAATTCAAAGGATTGAAATAGAGAATCTCCAACTAGAATCCCATTTTTAGCTTGGATTAAATTAGTAGCTGGGTTATACATGGAGGGTTTCTCTTACTTGATAGAAGACAAACACTAGTGTATACTTTTCTCTTGGCAGAGAAGAGCGTTGTCCAAATTGATGATGATTCATATAAATGTGGTACTTTAGTCGTATGATCATCTTGGTGCAAGATTTCTTTAGATTTTATTTCTTTAATTGGAGTTTCAAAAAGAGCACAATATGTACCAATTTGTAGCTTCACTTTATCATCACTATTAGTTTTAATAATTAAAAAAAAATATTCTTTGATGGACTAGTTGCAGATTATTAAGTGTGAAGATGATTTATTCACCTTTTTAAACTTGCAAACTTTTCTATCAGGTGAATAAAAATATTCTTACAAGCTTTGCTATCTCTATTTGTGAGTTCTTGAGTGTTGCTTTGATCATCAAGGATTTAAAAGTTTAAAACTTTTACCTCAGGAATAGAGGGGTTTCATTGACATTTCATCCTTCAAACACCCGAGCTCTCTAGCATTTCCCTAATATTTTATTTTTTCAAATATATTTGGTTTTCTTGAGGTTAGAGTATTACTTTTTGGACTTATTTTTTAATCAATTGTTAAGTAGTTTCTAGAGACATAATTAGGTGATGTTTCTAGGCATTCTTCATTATCAACCTCTTATTGTTTTTGAGACTGTAGTATACTATTTTCACATTCTCTTCAATCTTTTAACTTATGAAATCTGTCATGAACACTTATTCAATAAAGCATGGACACATGACCATCCCCCATGCTTATATTATTCTTTATTGCCTAAGAAATGCTCTCTTTGTAGCAATCCCAAAACTCATGCAACATCTTGTCATCCCCCTGATGAATTATGGTGACAGCAGGATTGATCGTAACTCTTCTCCTAATATGTGCTTGATTTATGATGATATTTTGGTTAAGGATCAAAACTCAACTTCTTTTTATTTCATTACTTCTCCCTTTAAAGATAAAGATTTAATGAACTACAATTTTTTTAGATGCCTTCATTACTAAAGAGATAATAATATTTAATTATTATCAATTATATGTACAAGATACTACTAGTTATTGTATGCTTATATTTGATATAATTTTATAGCTCGAATATTTTCTTGTGAAGAAAGTCCATGCCTAATAATATGAACTTAGAATAAAACAAAGCAACAATTGCTAGATTGTGGTCTCAATTCAAAATAAACAGTGATGGAAAATGTTATTGTTCTTTCAAAAAATGTAAGGGTTTAAAGAATCAAAGAATTCTAATCACATCATCTTAGAGACATTGTATGCAACATGATCACATTGAAGCGGGGAAGGATTTTCATCCTTTGGTTAATGTTGATTTTGAACTAGTGGAACATGGAGGTGTGAATATCGAAGTAGAAGGTAATACTCCAATGGAAGAAGATGATCCCAAGGTAGAGAACACAATTGAAGATGTTGGTTGGTGCAACTGATAATGTGCCAGAGAACAAGATTGAAGAAGATTTTACTAGCACAACTAATGAAGATGATGATAGTTGTGCATCTAATAATGGCATATGAGCCCTTGTAACAAGGCTCCCAAATAATGCTTCTCTCCATTGTATTATTGCTAGTAAAATTTAAGGTTATGAATGGTATATCCAATGTAGCAATCTCATGTATGCTAAGATATAGTGTCATTTTTTTCATTTTCTATGTTGGAGTACCATTAATGTTCTTTATATTTACTACAATGATTTTCCATAGGTTGATAGGTGAGTGTTTGTTACCACCATCAAACATTCTACCTCACTTTTACCAAGAATTATTGATCATTATTAAAAGATATTGGAATGGAGTATCAAATGATACATGGGTAAGTGTACCAAGTTGTGGTGCCAAAAGGAGGGTATAAGTGGCCACTTTTTTTCTAAAATTAGAAATTTCTAAACTTCAACAAGCATTTGAAGATAGTTATGCTCAAAATTTTAAGATATGACAAAAAGAATAGTAGTAATCCTTTGAATCTAGTTTCCAAACCACTATTTTTTTTCAAAATGGTTTAGTTTTAGGCCCTCAAAACAGGGGGCCACCGAAAGAGGTACTATTTTTTAGAAAAAAATAACATAGTGCAAAGTGTGCCCCCCCTAAAATTTAAACTTTTATTTTGAAATTTTGTAATTGCTCTAGTCAAAAGTTACCTAATACTGTGTAGTTTATCCCAAAATTTTTGGGTAATTCTATAATGTGTATTTTATTTTTAATGAATTTTGTAAGTGAAAACATCCCAAAATTGTGAAATATCTATGTGCTCCTCCTAGAAATTATTTTAAAAAATCCAAAATAAAAACTTATTTTTTTCCAAGTGTGTATAATGGAGTCTAGTTTCTAAAAAAGTATTTTTTTGCAAAATTCGATGAATGAGCTAAAATATACACCCCAATTAGTACATGTTGGTTTTTTTTGATTGAAATTTGACATACATTCAAAAGAAATTATAATTGAAAGGCTTGGAATAAATTATATGGTTATATAGCTAACACAGAGATCTATAATACCATGTAACTTGATTTTATCAATTCTCAACCACAGGGAAACTTGAAGGAGAGCACAGAAGAAAAAAAAGCACTTTTTGTATGCTTGCTGCAAAATACATCTCATACCAGTTTAGAGTCTCCAAACGTTTGGGTTGGATCCCCAAGGAAAATCCAAGCCTTAGGCTTGGTGGTATCCAATGCTTTAGATAGTGTGTGCGTGCAATAGCGTATACACACTATAGTGCATGTGCACTATTTAAATAATTTTTAAATTCAAGGCTTAAATAGCATGTACAAGCTATAGTGTGTGCATTCTATTTAAACCTTAATTAAATTGAAGGCTTAAATAGTGCATACACACTATAGCACGTACATGCTATAGTGTGTATACACTATTTAAACCTTCAATTTTAATAGAGAGGATGGATTAGGAGAGAGGGAGAGAGGGTAAAGAGTGAGAGAGAGAGAGTAGAAGATGGGGAGAGAGTAGGGGATTGTTGTCACTTAGGTTTGCACCCTTGTCTAGAGCCTATGCGTGAGGACAACCTAGTGAAACATGGAAACAACCTCCAAGTTGTGGGACTTGAACTGTGAGGTTGAGTCTTCAGAGAAGGTCGACTTCCTCTTACTATCAGGATGCACCTAACTACTCTTGGAGAGGAAAAGGGAGAAGGAGAGCATGAAAGAAAATCTACCTAATCTAATCTAAAGAGGTGATGCACCAAAATAGAGTGTTCAGACCAAACTCTGCCCATATATGCACTATTGAAGCATAATGAAACTAAGGATATTACACATTCAGACTTGCTTTAATCAAATAATCACATGCAGATCAAAAGACCAAGATAAATAACACAAAGAAAGGGATATTCACTTATATTATCATTCATGGATCTAAGGAGATACAGTCATGCAGATTATTGACTTCCACAAAACATCAATGAGAGGCAAGGCTTCTTGAACTTTTACACCAATGGTTGAAGGAGATAAAGTAGAGTGTCATACGGTTTAGAGGCAGGGGAATTTTACACTGGGGTTGCAGAGCAACAACAGAGAACAACAAAGAGTGTTCTGGTTGTAACAAAATCTACAAAATTTGCCTTTATAGTGCAGGCATAACTGAGATTTTCCCTCCAAAACTATCCTACAACCACCGCCATTAAGTCTTGCAGGGAACAATCATGGGATCTAAAGAAAATTTGATCTTAGTATAGCTCTAGGTACCATGAAATCTGATCTTTTGTGTCAAATAATGCCTCGAGAATATAGAAACATCGCCATTACTGCTCTGACCAAGTAGATGGATCAACCAAGAGGTGGTGGAGTGCTCTTTCGCATTTTGCATTCATTCTGAGGTGGTTACAATCAATCGTGAAGATCGGATTCGCGGCAAAACCTCGATTTCCTTTGTTCCTGGTTCATGAACTAGCGGAGTTAGCAAATCAAACAAAAATCTGCAAGCAAAATTGGCTGTGCGAGCCAATAGTTTCTTTTCTTTTTGCCACCTCACAAAGTCCTATGAGTTTGACCACATCTTTTTTAACTAACCACGCCAACCTGTTAAAACTTAACCGCGATGGTCACAACATAACTGCCAGCCCTTAACTGTCATCCCTTGGCATTACCTTCTTGGGCCCACAAGGACACGTGTCCTCAAATCACTACCTTGTTGTACATAACCTTCGAGCTCCTTTCCATAGCAACGCAACGACTGTTGTTGATCTGCTTTGATCTTGTGGATGAATTTCGATATAACTTACTAAGAACAATGGTGGGTCCCTCACTCGCTACCTCACCATATATATCTTTCGCACATCTTTCCATAGCGACGTAATGAGTACCGTCGATTTGCCACCATCTGATGCCCATAAAATCTATCAAGTAGCCCTACGCTTTGCAGCTCAAAAAATAGGGCCCACCATCCATGTGTCACTAGGCCATTAACTCGCCATACCTAAACAACATGCATCTTCACATGGCGAGTTAACAAGGACCATAGATCTGTGTTGATTTGACGATGCCTGTCACTTGTACTTCCTAGACATACACGACCATCTACCGTGACATCACCTAGGACACGTGTCAACAACCTACTTTCCCGCATGGTCAGAAGGTCTGAAAAAGCTTAGAATGCAATGAAGTGAGCACCAATTGATTTGCCAACTCAGCCAGCCACCCTATCAAAATTGTGGCCCATAGGAGAAACACAAACCCACCTACCATGCATCACCAGGTCGTTAACTCACTATACCTAAACAGTGTGCATCTTCCCACAGCAAGTTAACAAGGATCGTTGATCTGTGTTGAAGTGACAATGGTGAAAAATGTATTAAAGGGATTGACTCACCTTTTGCACTATCACCACCCTGGCCAATGAGAAGTCAATCAACTGCCAACGTGTCATACATCTATGCACTATTACCTTTCGACGTCGCATGTGGTCCCACCAAACTTATTTCACAGTGACTCGCTATTTTGCTGACGGCGGGATGCTTAAGTTTTTCAATAGTGAGGTAGCGAGCACTGGTGACGATATCCAACTTGGATCCGGAGAAACAAACCACCACTTCCAGACTGGGCCCTTCAAGACACATGGAAAATATTCACTATGTTGTGATGCATATCTTTCAAACAAATTTTCTTGGTGATGTAGCAAGGGTCGTAGATCTAGGAAGATCTGAAGGTGAGGAAAGTTGTATGCTGACGAGGTAAAACATGAAATACCTTGGGCATTAAAATTGGGGACTAGCCATTGTCGGGCAAGCATTTTAAAATTTAAACTTTGGCAGGGGCGCAAAAATGGGAAACATTTCTGGCGACTCACAGGGGATGCGAGCATGCTATGCATAAGACTAGTGGCTTGAAGCATCCATTGGGCTACAGAGTCAAAAAATGGGTAGATTTTGAGCACTGTGAAACCCTAACCCTCCATCTGAGAGAAAAAACCCTGAAACCCTTGTCTCTGCAACTAGAACCAAAGACCAAAACCTTCATCTGCAACCTTCAAAATTTCAAAACTTGTTGTCTTACAGAGAAAACTGTGCCCGTGCACTTCTTAAAAAAAAAGGTAACAACTAGAAATAAAACTAAGCAAACTATGTACATGGAATCTCAAATCCTATCATAAACATGGCTTGAGATAGATCCCATTGACTGGAATGGGTAGAATTTCACCACCAGGCTTGCTTAACTGGAAAACATTAGCCTGTTTACAACTTTCAATCAGGTAGGGGCCACTCCACAATGTGTCAAATTTTGAGTGTCTTCCTGGTTTTTCCCTATCTGCATCCCATTTCAGGACCAAATCTCCCTCCCTGAAGATTTTGACCCTAGCCTTTTTGTCAAAGCTCCTCTTCATCTATTGCTAATGCTTCTCTAAGGTCTACATGGTCTGATTTCTTTTCTCTTCCAGCTCCATCAGTTCTTCCATTCTCACTATCATGGCATCATCTTCAATCAATTCCAACTGATGAGCTAACTCTAGGGTTGGGAACTCCAATTAAATTGGAAGCCTTGCCTCTCTACCATATACCAACATGAATGGAGAATTCCCTATTGATCTTTTAGGTGTTATCCTATCAGCCCACAGAGCTGTTCTTAATTTTTAATGCCAACACCTCTAGTTATCCTCTATTGTCCTTTTAATAATTCTGATCAGGTTCTTGTTGGATGATTCAGCCAGGCCATTACCTTGAGGATAGTAATTTGAGGATGTTCTCAAATAGATATTATGATCCACTGCCCATGCACAAATCTGAGCTCCAACAAAAGATTTTGCATTATCTGAAATGATGGTTGAAGGGGCACCAAACCTAGTCAATTGAAGATTCAGTGGAATCCTTCAATGCAACTGCCTCTATCCATCTGGTGAAGTAATCTGTAGTAGCTAAAATCCACTTGTGGCCAAAACTGGAAGGAGGGTTGATAGAACCTATGAAGTCCAATCCCCACTGAGCAAAAGGTTGATCCACCTGGATAGGATGAAGGGGAAGAGCTGCAAGTCTTTGTTTGCCAGAGAAGAAAGCACATTTTTCACATTTCCTTATGTACTTATGACAATCATGGAACAAGGATGGCCAAAAGTAACCAGCCCTCATGATCTTCATTGTAGTTGTTCTTGCTAAGAAATGACTACCATCAGGACCATCATGATGTTCTTTGATCATTCTTTCAGCCTGGTCTGTATCAAGGCATCTTAATAGGGCTCCATTAAAATCTCTTCTGAACAAGATACCATCAACTATGACATAAGGAATTGACTGTAATCTATACTATCTCCTTTTAGTTCTATCTAATCCTTGAGGGTATCCATTGCTTAGCAAGAAACTCTTCATGTCATCCATCCAACTCCTTAGGTCACTATTCCTCAACTCTTATTGCTCTGTTAATACCATGGTAACCTCCTCATAGGCTCTTGAGATGATAGCACCTATTTACACAACCCCTTCCCTCTTACCAGCTTGGTAATCTGAATGTCAACATCATATTCCATTACCTTAGTAATCCAGCCAGCTCTTTTCTCACTAATATCTTTGTTCAAAAGGAAATCCTTCACACTGGCATGGGGTACTAACAAATGAATCTTGTTATGAGATAGGAGGTGTCTAAATTTCTTCAAAGCTCTGATGATGGCAAGGGCTTGTTTCTCAACATAATTGTACTTATCTTCATACTCCTTAAGCCCTTCACTAAAGAAAGCTATGGCCTGCTCCTCATTTTTGTCATTTGTTTGAGTCAAGAGAGTAGAAATACTTGACTCACCACCTAAGGTGTAAAGAATGAAATCCTTCTCAAACTTTGGGTTCATGAGAGTAGGGGCTAAGACTATGAATACCTTGATCTCTTCAAAACCTTCCTTCCCTTCCTTGGTCCTTGCAATGACCATACCTTTCTTGAGCATAGTTGTAAGAGGTTTCACCTTGGTAGCAAGATTAGGGATAAATCTTCTCACAAAATTTATCCTACCCAAGAAACTTTGTAGCCCTTTCTTGTGTTTAGGAAGAGGGAGGGCAAGTATTGCTTTTGTTCTCTCTAGATCAATGGTTAAGCCATCCTTATATACAATGTGTCCTAATAATTTTCCTTGGTTACTAGCAAAGCCACACTTACTTGCATTAAGAGACACCCCAAACTCTCTACATCTTAAGAATACCTACCTTAGATTAAATGATCCTCTACATTCTTTGAATACACAGTGATATCATCAAGGTAAACTAAGACAAACTTGTCAATCAGTCTTTTGAAGGCCATCTCCATTGCTTTTTGAAATGTAGCACCTACATTGGTTAGCTCAAATGGCATCTTACAATAAGCATAGGTACCCCATTTAGTGGTAAATGTAGTCTTGTACCTATCAGACTCTTTAACCAGCACTTGATTGTAACCAGAGAATCCATCAAGAAATGAAAACCTCTTTGAACCATTGACCTTGGACAAAATCTGCTCCATGGAAGGGAGAGGATGGTGATCTTTAAGGGAAGCTTGGTTAAGGTCCCTAAAGTCCACACACAATCTATTTTCTTCGTTCTTCTTCCTAACAGGGACAAGGTTTGCTACCCATGATGTGTGCTTAATAGGGAAAATTATATTGGCCTCAATCAACTTGGATAGCTCCTTTCTCATTAAGGGTTCAATTTTAAGATTCAATGGCCTCTGCTTTTTTCTTACTGGTTTTACATTATCAACTAGATCTATGGTATTCTAAAATAACCTTGGGTCAAAACCCTTTAAATCATCATATGTCCAAGCAAAAACATCATTAAATTCTTGACATAGATGAATAAAATTTTCTTGTTCAATTTCAGAACAAACCTTACCCATGTTTAAGGACTTTCCATCAACAACCACGACTAGAATATGATCATCTTCGTCAGTAGCTAGGTTTATGCCTCTATTTCTTTCTTGATCATCAAGATCGAAAACACTTTCTAAGGTAATGAGACCTTTAGGCAATTTATTAGAACTGAGATGAATGATCTGATCACCATACTGATTTTGCAGTCTTGACTGATTCCTACCTGAAAATTCTGCCTCATTCTACAAGAAGCTCACAATTTTCTCATCAAATTCAAACACTTTCCAATGGGTGTTATTATCAGGGATGGCAGGCCTTACTACCACTATGATTTGTTGCTTCTTCTCCTCCTCAAGATTCCCTGGCACATCATAAGATGCACTTATTGCTGCAAGTCTATCAGCATGTCTGTTTTCTTTTCTAGGGATGCTTTGATAGAGTAGGGGATGGGAGTGAGAGAGAGAGGGATTGATAGGGAGTAGAGGATGAGGGATCAAAGGGTACATGGGATACAATGCATAGAAAGAGAGAGAGCGATAAACAGTAG
Organism: Cupressus sempervirens; assembly: GCA_028749045.1. Lineage (NCBI taxonomy): Eukaryota > Viridiplantae > Streptophyta > Pinopsida > Cupressales > Cupressaceae > Cupressus > Cupressus sempervirens. Next base: position 610,383,311 of record CM053790.1, read on the forward strand.
GGGATGTAAGAGGGTGGGATTTGGATTGGAATAGGGAGATAGAGAGATGGGAGAGGAGAGGGAGGGGGAGATAGAGAGAGGGGGGGAGGGGGGGAGGGATCAGGAGAGAGGGAGGAAGGGAGGGAGGGAAGGAGGGAGGAAGGAGAGAGAGAGAGAGAGAGAGAGAGAGAGAGAGAGAGAGAGAGAGAGAGAGAGAGAGAATCAAAGGGTACATGGGATACAATGCATAGAAAGAGAGAGAGGGACAGATAAAAGGGGATGTGCGAGCGTGGGATTGGGATTGGTATAGAGAGATAGAGAGGCAGGAGAGGGAGGGAGAGAGAGAGAGAGAGTGGGGAAGATTGATAGGGAGTAGAGGATGGGGGTTCAAAGAGTACATGGGATAGGATGCATAGAAAGAGAGAGGGGGACATAAAGAGAGAGAGTATAAGATAGGATGCAAAGAAAGAGAGAGGATGGGAAAGAGAGAGAGGATGAGGGAAAGAGTATAAGATAGGATGCAAAGAAAGAGATAGGATGGGAGAAAGAGATAGAGGATGAGGTAGGGAGAGAGGGAGGGAGAAATGGAGAGAGGGAGAGAGAGAGAGAGAGAGAGTAGGGGATGGGAGTTCAAAGTGTACGTGAGATAGGATGCATAGAAAGAGAGAGGGACATAGAGTAGGCGATGGGAGTGGGTAGGGGATGGGAGTGGAGAGAGAGAGAGACAGAGAGACAGAGAGAGACAGAGAGAGAGATAGACAGACAGAGAGAGAGAGAGAGAGAGAGAGAGAGAGAGAGAGAGAGAGAGAGAGTAGAAAGTAGAGGATGGGGGATCAAAGGGTACATGGGATATAATGTGTAGAAAGAGATAGATGGACACACAATAGGGGATGTGAGAGGGTGGGATTGGAATTGTTATATAGAGATAGAGAGGTGAGAAAGGGAGAGGGGAGGGGAGAGAGAGAGAGAGGAATGGTGGTTCAAAGTGTGCATGAAATAGGATGCATATAAAGAGAGAGAGAATGGCATAAAGTATTGGATGATAGAGGGAGAGGGAGGGAAGGGGGGAGAGAGAGGGAGAGAGAGGGAGAGGGAGAGGGAGAGGGAGGGAGGGAGGGAGGGAGGGAGAGAGAGGGAGAAGGGGAGAGAGAGAGAGGAGGGAAAGAATAGAGGGAGGGAGAGAGAGGGGGGAGAGGGAGAGAGAGGGAGTAGCAGATAGGAGAGAGAGGGAGATATTGATAGGGAGTAGAGGATGGAGGTTCAAAGAGTATAAGGGATACGATGTATAGAAAGAGAGAGGGGGACACAGATTAGGGGGTGAGAGAGGAAGGAAGAGAGAGAGAGAGAGACAGAGAGAGAGAGAGAGAGAGAGAGAGAGAGAGAAGGGTGGATGAGGGAAAGTGTATGAGATAGGATGCAATGAAAGATAGAGAGGATGGGGTAGAGAGAGAGAGAAGGTAGGATGAGGAAAAGAGTACGAGATAGGATTCAAAGAAAGAGAGAGAGAAATGGAGAGAGATAGAGAGAGAGAGAGAGAGAGAGAGAGAGAGAGAGAGAGAGAGAGAGAGAGAGAGAGAGAGAGAGAATGGGGGTTCAAAGAGTATGTGGGATAGGATGTATATATATAGAGAGAGAGAGAGAGGGACATATAGTAGTGGATTATAGAGAAAGGAGGGAGGTAGAGAGAGAGAGAGAGAGAGAGAGAGAGTATGGGATAGGATGCAAAGAGATAGATAGATAGATAGAGAGACAAGATGGGGTAGGGAGAGAGGGAGGGAGAAATGGAGAGAGAGAGGGGAGAGAGAGAATGGTATGATTTCCAATAGTGCACACACTCTATAGTGCGTAAGTGCTATTGAGAATTCCATTTATCCATAGTGCATACGCACTTTACTGCACACACACTATTGAGAATTCCATTTTTCCATAGCACACACATGCTATGGCCTGGGCTCAACAAGCCTATGCTCAGGCCATAATGTGTGCGTGCTATTGGAAATTTTGAAGAAAAAAAGTGTCATCTTTTTGGCACCTCAACTTGGTGCATTTGCCCACATGCATGTCCCAATTATCATATTATATATCATAAACAACATGAATTTGCAACATAATGCCCTAATTGTCACATTAGTAGATATCAATTAGATCAAATAATGAAAAAGGTGCCTCACAAGGTTCTTTAGTACATTTCCATTATTCCATGTTTGCAATAATTATTTAGGTGTACTAGCTTGGCACAAGTTATGGATTACCATGCACGCAATAGAAGTCAAGATGACATTATGTGAATGCTTGTGGATGGTTCTACATTTAAGGACATAGAAGATAGGAGGCTAGTATTTAAAGAAGAACTTTGTAATTTGAAGCTTTCATTGGTAGCAAACAATGTCAATCCATTTGGAGAGATGAGATATGTTTACTCAATTTGGCCTATTTTTGTTATTAACAATAACATTCCTCCTTGGATGTCTGTAAAGAGGGAGCACATAATATTGGTAATGATTGTACTAGGTATTTTTCCATTTAATAGTAATCTAAATCAATTTATAAACATAGTATTGAAATGGTTGTAATAATTATCCTTTTTTAATGTTCATTCAAGTAGGTACTTACTAAGTGAAGGATTTGAATGTATATATTGAGCCCTTGATTGATGAGTTGTTGGAGTTATGGAATGGATACACTATGTACGACATCTCTACACCAATTGGTGAAAGGAAAATTCAATTCCATGCAAGACTTGTATGGACAATACATGATGCCCCTGGACTAACACATTTTTGTGGTATGTAAAACTGTTAACACATATTTTTTGTTGTATGTTTACATTGCATGTGATAATTGTAAATATGAATCTTATAGTACACATGTCATCCAATTATACACGATCTTGTAGGTCTTCAGACAAAGGGAAATTTTTCATGTCTAATTTGTGGTCCAAAGATGAAATCTTGCCATTCAAAAGGTTTAGGAAAATAGATGTTCAATGAGCATACACACTTTCTCCACAAAAATCATAAGTATCAAATTACCAAAAAACATCTTTTCAATGGGAAAGAAGAGATAACATCAAAGCCATGAAGAATGACACCTCATATGTGGAAGTTGGAATACAATAGAATGAATCATCAAGACACTATCATTCCATCTGATGCAGGTTTTCGTATGAAATTTAAATTTGGATATTGTCTTTTGTTTACTAATTGATGTTTGTGAAAGTCATCAAGGCATCGATGAGAAACTTCCAAAACGACTTAAAAGATATCGTAGAAAATTTAGTAGGTTGTCATACTATGAGAACCTCCTAATCGTGCATTTGTTTAATGATATGCATATTGGAAGGAATGTAACAAAGGCACTATGGAAAATATTGAATGGAAGGTTTGACAAATAAAAATAGGTCAAAATTTACAATGATATTGATGAATCCAATCATGCATTGAATTTTTTTGTTGAATCAAATAGCAATGGAAACTAGGTTAATACAAGCATCATTCCTTGGTTATTAATGCAACAACAAAGTGATGCCATATATGAAGCCATAAGAAAAACTAGATTTCCCATAGGATTTGTTGTAAACATAAGCAGTCTCATATCAAAGAAATGTGATTTTTGGTCAGGGTTGAAAATGCATGATTGGCATACCTTCATCAAGGTAAGTCATCTTCTTCTCTATTTACAAAAAAAATTGTAAACCATCATGTACTTTTGATTGTTTTATTTTATAATATATTGAAAATATCATTTTATCATTATTGTAGTACATTTTACCTCTATCTCTTCCACACATCTTCAAAAAAATGAGTGTCAAACACATTATATATGTTCTTGGAAAATACATGAGGTTAGAAGTGTTCTTAGTCTCATTAATATATTTTTACATGATGAATATATTCTAGGTGGTTTTCATCTAAAGAAATTGATAAAAAAGACATAAAGAAATGGAAGAAAAAAATTCCTTAACTTTTGTGTAAGATGCAAAAGTGTCTACCTTCAACATTTTTCAATGCACAAGAACATTGCCTCATACATCTAGTTTAGGAGATTGAATTGTGTGGACCCGTACCAACTAGGTCAATGTGGATGATTGAGAGGTACTTGAAATTTTTGAAGGGCTTGGTTTGATAGAGAGCACATCTTGAAGGCTCCATGGTTGAGGGATATATGGTCTACTAGACCATGGTTTACATTAGTGAATATCTTCCCAAGTTTGCATCAAAATCCATGTAGATCACATTTGAGATCCCAACTTCGTGAATAGATTTGAAGGGGAATATTTGATGCAGAAAGGTAGATTGAGGAAAGTGAGAGGCAATTATAAGAATTTATTGTAGTTAATTAATTCTTATCCATCATCAATATAAGTTGTTTCTAATTGGTCTATTTATTTTATATAGTTGCTTATGAGGGGGATGCACTTCATTTGTATATTGCAAAAAATCTTGATTGGATGATGGTATGGATTGAATGATCTCAACAAAATGGTCTCTAATTAACATGGGATGATGTTGCTTCATTGGTTAATGAAACTCATTGTAATCAAGATTCCAATGTTATGCCAATGGTAATTGATCTAGAAAATGGTTTAAGAGGTGGAAAGGTACGTATAAGTTAATCTATCATGACCCATTTGTTTAATATCAACTCAAGGATGGATGCATAATTTTTTCATGTTTGAAAAATAATAGGTCAAGTACCATAGAGCTATGTACTACAATGGCTATAAATTTTTCATAAATAGGTGGATGAGACTAAAAGAACTTGTGATTCTGGGATAACGATAGTGTTTTAGGCCACCAATATTTTGTGTAGAAATGACATGCATTCTCAAAAATTTGAAAACAAATACTATGTCATTTTTGATGATATAATTGAGTGCAACTTTAATTCCTTCAAACAAGTTCTACTTGGTGTCAAATGGTACAAGCTACTACTGAATCAAAATGATCCTAATAGAACTATTACTGAACATGATAATGGATTTACAATGATTAATACAAGGTCATTTTAGCTAGCTAGAAATTAGCCTTATCTTCTTCCAAGCCAATGTGAGAAAGTATTTTACTTTGGCATTCCACATAAACTGGGCTAGTCATTTTTTGTTAGACAAGATCCAAGAGGAAGACCGATAAAGTATAATGTGATTGAAGAAGAAGATATCGAAGAAGTGGAAGATGAAGTAGATGATGATGATGACGAAGATCGAGGAGATGATGATACTAATGATGGTGAATATGAAGGAGATGATGATGATGGTGTTGGTGAAGATGTTCATGATGATGGTGATGGCATTGATGATGATGATGATGATGATGATGATGGTAGTGAAGATGATGGTGGTGATGATAATGACGACAACGACAATGATGATGATGATGGTCATAGTGATGATCATGATGTTGATGATGGTCATTATGATGATTTGGATGATGATGGAAATAATGATGTTGTTCATGATGATGAGATCGATGAAGAATATTATCAATGACATGATCAATGAAAATGTATTGGGTTCTAATTACTTATAATATGTTTTTTTGTAGAGCTAACCAATTAAAAAATATACAATGTTATGCTTTTTGCGATGTATGCATATTATTCATGTTATTCTCTATGTAATTTGTAGCATAAGTATCATGTAATCTATAACTAACTTAAGACAAATTATTTACATATGCAAGAAACTATACCCCTTAAACAAGGATTGTACATAGTGACATAGATCAGGAGGTATTAATTTATTACATGCTTGCTTTCTCTTTACCTTCAACATTAACTTTAGGAAAACTTCATGAATATTAGCCTCACTTTATAGAAAAATATTTTTCTCCTTCAACTATATCTCTCATTTGATGGGCTCCAAGTACCACCAAATAGGTATATGTTATATTTGTCTTCCTTAAGTGAGGTAAATGCTGGAATAAAAGAGGATAGTGAGACATGTAGTAGGTCTGCAAAAGAGAGACAACCTAGAGGGCAAAAGATTAGAAGAAAATTCAATAAATGCATGCAATTTTCCTTGCTCAAGGGGGCCATGTTCTTATGATGATGAGACAAAGGGCGACATCAAGATTCCCTCAAGGTACACACATCTTGAGAATGAATGGGTACCTAAGGAATTGCCTCAAAATAACACTAGTTTTTGCATTAACAAGAGGATATGTTGCACAGCTCCATCATCATTACATGGTTTGGGACTATTTTTCATGGATGATATAAAGGTTAGTTATAACAAATTTTTTGAATTGATGGAGTCTATAGGACCTTGTTACAATTACAAAATTTGGATGCAGATAGTTCAATATAAAAAAGTATGCATAGGTATGCACTGTTAGCAAATTATCTATTGAAATATGATTGAAAAGATCACTGAAAAAGAGATTGCTAAGAAGAAGATTGTTGAAGAAGATTATGTGTTTCAATCATTGTTTTTTCACTAATGTCAAACTTTCTATTTTCTGGTGAGACAATTGCTTATAAGATTCAAGTACTATCACTTAGTTGATTGATGAGGAGGATTTGATCAATAAGATGTAACAAAAGCACCTAGAGGAAAGGTTGAGTTATGATTATGAAATGAAGTACAAGGATTAGTTAAGATGGTGATGACATGATGTATTGATGATCTACTTAAGGTTAGAAAATGGTTGGCTACACTTAGAAAGCTTAGAAGAATAAGTTAAATAAAGTTTGTCTGCCAAGCTTGACTGAGTAAATAGTAGGTGCTAAGCAAAGTTAGTGCAAGCTAAGTAGAAAGTTAGTTGGAGCCAAGTAAAAGTAGAATCTAGTGGATGTTGAGCAAGTCAGTTTATATTGAGTAAAGTTTAGTTGATGCTAAGCACTAGTAAACTTTAGTTGATGCAGAGTGATTTTACAGTTGATGACGAGCAAGGGAGTATGTGCCAAGTATCAAAAGATTGATAATGTCGAGCTGTTGCATTATGATAAAGATCAAAGATTCACCAAATCTAAGCTGACAAGTTTGTTTTCTTGAAACTTGTAAACCAAGAGGAAGATAAGATTGATGAGCTAGTGGCACAATATTTGATGTAAACCATTTTTAGGTGAATTTAAATGGATTTTAGGAGAAGTTTCTAGAAAAGGCAAGATATAGGGTAGATACATTGTAACCTACCTAATCCATCCAAAAACCCTAATTTGGACAATGGATAATGAGTGAGAAAATATTCTAATTTCCTATTTATAGGAATGTTTAGTCATGAAGTAAGAGAGAGGTTGGTGTCATGTGTGAGAACCTAAGAAGGAGAAGGAATTAAGGGTTTTGCTTCATCAAGTGACCCAAGAGAAGAGTCTGCAATGACATGTTAAGCAAGAAGGATTAAGGAGATGAATGCTTGAAGGGTGAACAATATGTTAGAGCTACAAAGCATGAAAACCAAGCATAATTGAGGATTGAATAGACATCTATAATCTACAAGTGAAATTGTAAGTTGTATTAGATCAAAGCTCTATTGTTACTCTCTAACAATTGTATTAGTCTAAGGTAAATCCTTTGGATTAAGGTTGACCTAACAGTCATTAGAAAATTCTTTAGCAAGGTGGCATTCCAAGTGAATGGCCTCAAGTCCTTTAACAATGCTCACTTTTAATAGGGTGATTGAAATCCATTAAAATATTCACATTTAATAGTGTGTATTGTAACCTTTAATAGGGTTGGCCTTTCATAGGGTATCACTTCAGAAGAGTGAAAAGGAGTAGCATGTTACTAGTGGTTTTTTCCAAATTGAGTTTCCACATAAATCATTGTATCAAGTGTGCTGATGAATGTGTTGTGTTTCATGCTTTACACTTCTACAAATTAATTTGACAGTAACATACAAGTTTTAGTAAATACACAATGAATGCATGTATGATTAGGAATATTTTATGGGTTTATTGAAGTGCAAAAAGTTTTATTTATACATCTAGACATTGGATAATTGATTCACCCCTCTAGTTATTCTAAAGTAGTTCCAAAAATTGGTATTAGAGCCATCTACTTAAGAGGACTAGTTTTAAAGTACTAGGAGCACAAAGATCAAGATGTCTAAAAGAGAAGTACCCAAGCTCAACAGAGATAAATTTTCTACATGGAAAAGTTTGATGAAGCTACACCTTGGAGGACTTGGAGATCATGCACAATCTACCATTACAGTGGAACATGTTGATCAAACTAAAACCATAATTGCTGAAGATATAAAGAAGAAGAAGGAACACAATCAAGCGATATTGGAGATTACCTCTGCCCTAAGCGATGCCAAATTTGATGATATCAAAGGCTGTGATAGTGTAAAGAAAATGTGGGATGCCTTGAACACCACCTATGGAGGAGAAAAAAATGTTCAAAGAGCCAAATCTAAGAGCTTCAGAGATAAGTTTGATGATATGAGAATGGAAGAAGGTGAAAATATTGCTCAATATGTTGGTAGGATTAAAAAAGTTGTTAGTGCAATAAGAGGAGCTACTAGCCATATAAATGATAATTTTGTGTTAAGTAAAGTCTTGAGAACATTATTGCCTATTTATCTTATTAGAGTTTTTCAATCCAAGAGTTGAGATGTATTCCAAGAAATGATCTAACTCTTGAAGGTTTGGTAGGTAGACTCACTACTTTTGAGCTATCTAACTTTGACAATTACAAACCAAAGATTCTTGAGTCTTCTTTCAAAGCTAATTTTTTATTGAAGGATTCTGATGAGGTGAAGTAGAAGAAGAGGAAAAGAAAGATAAAATATGCATCCAGTGACAGTGATACAAATGAGGAAGATGTTGAACAATTGGAAGCACTACTAGCAAAAAGATTTCATATAGGTAAAAGCAAGTTCAAAGGTAAGTTACCCATTATTTATTTCAATTGCAATGAAGTTAGTCATATTGCTACAAGATGTACACAAAAGAAGAAATAAAGAGAAGGAAACAAGTATAAAAATAGAAGAGAAGATGACAAAAGAGATTACAAAAACAAAGACAAGAAATCAAGCTACATGTCTGATGAACATGATGATGAAGTGGTATATGTTGCAATGAAGGATAAATCTAATGAAAATGAGGCAACTGCACTTGTGACTTGTGTGAAAAAGAATGATAGATGGGTCATTGATAGTGGATGCTCACATCACACGACTAGAGATAAAAGTAAGTTCTTTACCTTAACTTGTTATGATGGAAATAGTGTAAGATTTAGTAATGATACACCATGCTTGATAAAAGTAAATGGATCTATCAAACTCATAGACAAGATTTCATGTAACAATGCTTACTATGTTGAAGGACTAGATTATAACTTGTTAAGTGTGTCACAATTGAATAATCTAGGAGGCAAGGTTGAATTGGGAAACAAAACTACTAAGATATATGACACAAATGGAAAACTGATTGGAAAAGGTCATCAAACTAGAAGTAATCTATTCTATCAAGATATAAAGGATGCTACTTGTCTTGTTGCAAAATTTGATGATGTATGGCTTTGGTACAAGAGATTACGTCATGCTAATTTTGATAATTTGGTTAGTATCAGCAACATGAAGTGAGTTACAGGATTGCCTAAGTTGGAGAAACCTAATAATATGATTTGTAAACAATGTCAACTAGGAAAAATGTCAAAATCATGTTTTAAGAGTAAAGATTATACCTCTAAAGAAATACTAGAGATTGTTCATACTGACTTGTGTGGACCAATTGAAGTGCAAAGCTATAGAGGAGATAAGTACATAATGCTATTTGTTGATGATTACTCTAGAATGATGACAATCATGTTTCTGAAATAGAAATATAATGTTTTTCAAATGTTTAAGTGGTATTTGGCAAGAGTTGGGAAAGAGACAGGTAAGTGTCTAAAATACCTAAGATCAAATAGAGGAGGATATTTCACTTCAAATCAGTTTGAGATGTTCTATAATGACAGAGGAATCAAAAGACAAACAACTACACCTAGGACCCCTCCAAAAAATAGAATCTCCAAAAGGAGAAACATGTCTATAATGGACTATGCCAAAAAACTTATGATGGAGGAGAATTTTGCTTTGAAATACAAGAGAGAAGTTGTAAGTACTGTTTTATATACCTTGAACCATGTGAAAATAAAGAAAGATACTCATTCAACATCTTTTGAACTATGGTACAGATATGCACCCAATGTAAAATACTTTAAGGTATTTGGAAGTAAGTGTTAGATTCTTAAAGATGTTAGGAATGGAAAGTTTAATGCAAAATGTGAAGAAGGTATATTCCTTAGATACTCCACAAGAAGCAAAGCTTATAAGTGTTTAAATACTAACACTAACAAAATTTTTGAAAGTGAAAATGTGAACTTCAATGAATTTATAGAAGTACATAAGGTTGAACCTATGTAAGAACTAGAAGAATTCAAATCATTTGTATACTTTTATAAAGGAATCTTGCTGAAGAAGATGTTGTAAATCAACTTACAAATCAACAACAAGTATTAGTGACTGTCGAGTCACATCCTGTGAATGTTGAGTTGTGTTCAAGAACTAAGCTACATTTAGATACCAAGTTGCAAAATGAAGAAGATACACATTCTGATTCTGAGATTGGTACACATGAAAGAGATGTTGAGATACCTAATAGAGATGTATATAGTGACTCTGAAGTTGAAAGAACAAATGTAGAAATAAGAGATGAGCCAAGATTATCTAAATATGTCAAAAGGCATCATCCTACTGATCAAATCATTGGAAACAAAGGTGCGAGGCCAATGACAAGAAATAGATTAAGCAATGAATCATGTTTGTTAAGCATGAAGGAGCCCAAAATAGTAAAAGATGCATTACATGATGATGATTGGTACAAGGCCATGGAAGAAGAGATTGAATCGATAGAGAACAAAACATGGAGTCTAGTTCCTAGACCAGAAGACAAAAATGTGATTGGCACCAAGTGGGTATTTAGAAACAAGTTAGATGAGAATAGTGAAGTCACAAGTAACAAAGAAAGATTAGTTTGCAAGGGTTATGCAAAATAAGAAGGAATTGACCATGGAGAGGCATTTGCTTCTATTGTAAGAATGGAAGGAATAAGAACTCTACTTGCTTATGTTGAATACAAAGGTTTCAAAGTTTATTAGATGGATATTAAATCTACATTTTTGAATGGCATACTAGAAGAGGAAGTCTACATAGAACACCCAAAAGGATTTGTTGATGATAACATTAAGAACATGGCATTTAGACTGCACAGAGTCCTATATGGATTGAAGCAAGCATCAAGAGCATGGTATGAGAGACTTCATACTTATCTTGTGAAGATTGGATTTGAAAGGAATGATGATAATAATAATCTATACATAAAGAAAAAAAAAGGAAAAGGTATTTTTCAATCTGAATATTTATTAATGATATCATATTTGGAGGACAAGATGCTTTATGTAAGGACTTAGCAAATAAGATGAAACAAGAATTTGAAATGTCTATATTCAGAGAAATCAATTTTTATGTCGGATTGCAAGTATATTAGATGAAGTATGGTATATACATCACTTAGTCAAAATATGTCAAAGAGATATTGAATACATTTGGACTAGAGGATTCCAAACCAATAAGTACACCTATGGTGACAGGACACAAGTTGTCAAAGAATGATGATTTAGCTGAGGTGAATCAAACATTGTACATGTCTATGATTGGAAAATTGCAATATGTAGTACATAGTAGACCTAATATTGTATTATCTATAGGGATGGTAGCAAGATTCTCTGCGAATTCTAGGGAGAATCACTTAATGGCTATGAAAAGGATAATGAGATACTTGAATGGAATAGAAGAGTTTGGTCTATACTATAAGAACAATGAAAGGTTTGACTTAAGAGCCTACACTGATGTTGACTAGGTTGGAAATATTGATGACAGAAAGATAACTAGTGGAGGAGCATTTTTCTTAGGCAAAAGACTAGTTACATGGACAAGCAAGAAATAAACTTGTACTTCATAATCTACTGCTGAAGAAGAATACGTTATTGCTACTATAAACTATACAAACATTGTATGGATCAAAAAGATACCCAAAGGAATGAAGGAAGAAATCATAGAATCAGTGATACTATATTGTGATAATACAATTGCTATCAATATATCAAAGAATCTAGTGATGGACACAAAGACAAAAAACATTGCAATCAAATATCATTATGTAAGAGAATTAGTTAAATACAAAGAGGTGAAGATGGAATATGTTAGCTCAAAGGAGAAAATTATTGATATATTTACAAAACTATTACCTAAGGATGCTCATGAGTATCTAAGAGGTAAACTAGTGGTGATACCCCTATCAAAGGCTATTTAAGAAATAGGAGTGCCCTACATCAAACATGTTGATGTTTATATAATACAAATTGATGGAGTGGATCTTAATTTAGGAATTGTATAAAGTAATCACAAAGCTAAAAAAATTCAAATTAGTCACAACCAAGGTGAGAGAGGGAGAAATAGAGGAAACTAAAAAGCTTATATCTACATATTTTAAGGATGACATGTTTTTGGTATAGGTATTTGGCATTGTTGTCAAAGACAGAGAAAGTATTTTAAATTGATCATCATCAGAAGAAGAGTTTTACTAATCAAGTACAAGAGATAAGTGGGAGAAAGTCCTAAATTGATCTATTGATTAGAGAGGGAGAAATATATCAAGAATCAATTCAAAATAGAGAGGGAGACATTGATTAGAGAGCCAAAAAGATCACACCAGAGGGAGATACAAGAAGGAACTTAGAGGGAGTTTTAAGAAAGAGTTTTGTAACCTAATTAGAAGATGGAATTTGTTTATAGAGGGAGAAATACAAGTTCTCTTTTTGGTATTGCCTTAGTATTTTAGTCTAGTTAGTTTGGTTTTCCATGATGTTCATCATTTGATTGACTTGGTTGATCAGTTTGGTTTTCCATCAATGCCAAAGAGGGAGATTGTTGAAATCTGATTGAAAAGATCATTGAAAAAGGGATTGTTAAGAAGGAGATTTTTGAAGAAGATTATGTGTTTCAATAATTGTTTTATCATTGATGTCAAACCTGCTATTTTCTAGTAAAACAATTTCTTATAAGATTCAAGTACTATCACTTAGTTGATTGATGAAGAGGATTTAATCAATAAGATGTAACAAAAGCACCTAGAGGAAAGGTTGAGCTATGATTATGAAATGAAGTAAAAGGATCAGTTAACACAATGATGACATGATTTATTGAAGATCTACTTAAGCTTAGAAAATTGCTAGCTACAGTTAGAAAGTTTAGAAGAATAAGCTAAACAAAGTTTTTCTGCCAAGCTTGACCGAGTAGATAGTAATGTGCCGAGCATCAGATGATTGATAATGTCGAGCTACTGAATTATGATAAAGATCAAAAATTCATTGAATCTAAGCTAACAAGTTTGTTTTCTTGAAAATTGTGAACTAGGAGGAAGATAAGATTGATGAGCTAGTGGCACAAAATATGATGTAAATCATTTTTAGGAAAATTCAAATGGATTCTAGGAGAATTTTCTAGAAAAGGAAAGATATGGGGTAGATACATTGTATCCTACCTAATCCATCCAAAAACCCTAATTTGGATGATTGATAATCAGCGAGAAAATATTCTAATTTTCTATTTATAGGAATGTCTAGTCATAAAGCAAGAGAATGGTTGGTGTCATGTGCAAGAACCTAAGAAGGAGAAGGAATTAAGAGTTTTACTTCATCACGTGACCCCAGAGAAGAGTCTACAATGGCATGTTAAGCAAGAAGGCTTAAGGAGATGAATGCTTGAAGGGTGAGCAAGCTGTCAAAGTTGCAAAGTATGAAAGCCAAGTAGAATTGAGGACTAAATAGAGATCTATAATTTGCAAGTGGAGTTGTAAGTTGTATTAGATCAAAGCTCTACTGTTACTCTCTAAAAATTGTACCATTCTAGGGTAAATCCTTTGGATTAAGGTTGACCTTACAGTCATTGGAAAATCCTCTAATAGGGTGGAATTTCAAGTGAATGGCCTAAAGTCCTCTAACAAGGCTCACTTTTAATAGGATGATTGAAATCTCTTAACTGGGTCACATTTAATAGTGTGTATTCTAAACTTTAATAGGGTTGGCTTTTCACAGTGCATCACTTCAGAAGAGTGAAAAGGAGTAGCATATTACTGGTGGTGTTTCCCAAATTGGGTGTCCACATAAATCATTGTGTCAAGTGTGTTGATGAATGTGTTGTGTTTCATGCTTTACACTTTTGCAAATTGATTTGATAGTAACATACAATTTTTAGTAAATACACAATGAATGCATGCATGGGTATGAATATTTGATGGGTTCACTAAATTGTGAAAAGTTTTTATTTATACATCTGGACCTTGGATAACTGATTCACCCCCTCTCTCAATTATTCTAAAGTAATTCCAACATTATCTATAATTGAAAGAAAATGATCAAAGTAAAAGACTTTTTGTGTACATTAATGGAAGGCCAAAAATAATTAGGAACATTGCAAGTTTTATAAATAGTACGCATCCTAGGTCAACTAATAAGCAACCCAATTGCATTTTTGAGGTGCATGAAGGAAATCCTATTTTTGTATCTATAATAAAATCAATAAATTTAGGGGAAGAGTTCCTAATAGATTACAATTACAATCACATAGATACAAAGAAAGTTACTATCATGGGACTTGTAAGTACTATATATGTAAAATTTAAACTAATTACTTCCAATTAGAACTCTAATATACAATATACCATTTTAATAATATTTTTTTTTGCTAAGTGGACCATTCCTTTCATTAGGTCGATGTTTTTATATATATTCTTTGTCATAGGGTGACATGGCCGATCCATTGGATGATAGAGGTAGGGATGTTGCTCGCACCCCTTCTCTAATGCAGGTAAACCTTCTATATAAAAATTAATGCAATTGTAATTTTACAAAATGTCATATTATTATGTTACTTTTGTGAAGGTTTTGGACTTGTTTTGATTATTTTACTGATATTTTTTGTCACAATTTGATTCATAGGGAAAGGGAAAAGAACATATTGCACAAGAGAAATTACTTACTGATATGGTGGTCACAGTATTATGCAATGATGACATTGCATATAGAAGTGACCATGTAACCCTGTGTAAAAAGACCCTCAAGACCGTCAATCTACAAATTCTTGGGTTTGTGATGGATCCACGTCCAATAGAAGAGAAAGAGGCCACAAGAAATGAATTGTATCATAGAGCACGCAGTCTGGAAGTAAGCAATAATGATTCTTTTTCTAGGACAATAGTTTAATAAATCTTTATGTTTTATACTAATTTATGGATCATGAACCACAATATCTATGTTTTGTTATAGGATTTTTTGATACCACACTGAGTTCTTCCACTTGACAAGGGTACCAATGTATGTCCTATAGGTATGTGATTTCAATTCTCAATCATTAGAAGGGACATTATTTCTTCATGATTATTGTTGATAGTTTTCTATTACTACTGTCATGTTCAGTCTTCTCCTTTACTTATCCATTTGTATTCATTCTTTGATACTTAAGATTGATACAATCCATTATCCATACTCTATAATTGATGCTCATTCCTAATATGGTATCTTAGATGTATGTGGAAAACTCATATATCTTTTCTAATTATAATTTTTGAACCTTTATGATGATATAGTCTTAAATGAATTTCCTCTTGACCAATTCCATGTCCATGAGCTTTTGATCATTCTTACTAAATATTTGATGGGTGTTGATCGAATTGTTAATTTGGTCATTGGTGCACTTTATAAGACTATTTTCCTATTGTGCTACTAATGAACCTTTATATAATTGTGAATCTCTCATCATAGTTCTATTGGTGATTTGTGTTGTATGTAACAGTTGATCTGAAACTTTCTATCATTGCCTTTGATATGATTCTGATGACCACTGCAGTGTTCTTGTAATACTATTTTTGCATAACAATATCATTAAAAACTTACATATATAACTTTAGTTTGTGCCTTAATCTAAGTGCCAAGTTTTATCTAATAATTAAATCTCCATACATGTGATTGTATTTTTGTCTGCTAAAGATGATGACAACAAATATGTAGCCAAACATCTTTAAAAGATAATTCCTTCCTAAATCTTACCTATGTTCATTTATTCTTACCCTTGACTTGATAATATTTATTTGGAATGACTCGTGGGTGGAGAGTTTCTCCCAATCATGATGCTATTGTTATTTATTATTAAATTCAATTTCAGGAAAATAGGGGACATGACAAATACATTATATATATATGCTAATGCTTTCCATATACCTACTTCCATGAGGCCAACCCACACTTTGAGATTATGGACTATAGGATTGGCAATGAGGAGTATGCAAACATTCACACTTGCTGCAACAAAAGCTGGTAAATCCTTGTTTTGCTACATATTGTTATGTGTTAAATATGATAATATTTGTACTTTCTTGCTCATTTGAGTATGGTATGCCATTGATTAACTTTGTGCAGGGACAAGTACACCTTCTCATGGTGATAGAACTAATACTAGTACTATTGATAACTTACTAGCCCTTCCTGGAGTAGCTCATATTACTTCTCTTGGATCATTGGAGGCATCATTGTTGATGGATGAGAAAGATATATTCCCTTTAAAATTGCCTAATTTTCTAGGTACTTTATAATTGTAATTATTTAGAGTGTAATTGTAGTTTACTTATTCATGACCAATTTTTGACTAATGATGTCGTGATGATTTTGCAGGAAATGATTTTTTTATGAAACTTTTTATAATTCAACATTGAAGATATTTAGGCCCACATTACATAAAAGGTACATAGCTTGATATAATTGGTTGCTACATTTTTTTGTTCATCTATTTGTTGCAATATATTCAACATACATAGCGTGAACTAATTTTTTTATCTAACAATTTTTTTTTTAAAAGCTAGACTAAGAAAGTCCCCGAATTAAAAGGTCATCTCATAAAAACTATGGAGTTTTTTGGTCAAAATATTTTGAACAAAGCCCAACTTCTAAAAAAATCTTGCAAACATCTAAAGACTATGAGAGACCAATACAGAAGGCCTCTAAAGCTCAACCCAAAGTATGAGTGTCCTCCTATGGTGCCACAACTGGAGTGGAATGAAATCATTGAAGATGCAAAAGAGAAGAGACTAAGGGATAAAGAAATTAACCCATTACCTAACAAAAATAGGTATGTGGTAGTATTAATATAATTATGCACAAATTAGTGATCTCTAGTTATTCATTAAAATGCTTGACTTGATTACAATAACTATAATCATATATCTAACACTTTACAATTAGAGGACACCTTTGAGAAGAAAAATTCTCCTGCTCCAACTTTATCTTTGTAGAGATTTAAAAGGTTGCAAATTAAATGGCTTGGATAGGAAACAATTGCTTGATACAACATGGAACAAATGGACATTTATGCATATGGCACCATCAATTATGTGAGTGATGTAGATGCAGCCAAATTTTTTGGGGTCAAAGCCACCAATTAATATAAGATTTCTAATCCCCACGAGGTCAACATTATAGTTGTAAGAGTTGTGGAGAGGGCACTTCTTCATTGTTTGCTTCATCATTGATTAACTTGCACCATAGACTAATGGTCTTCATCTTTGTTGTGGGATCCTATCCCCTATGTGAGTGTTGATGTAGAAGCCAAAGTGGAAAAAATAAGTGAAAGCATTTTGAATAATGTTTCTAATCTCAACTTGGTCAACATTGTTGATTTAAGGGCTATAGACTGAGCAATTCTTCAATGTCCAATTAGGGGTAGCATTGCATTGTCTTTAACTATTACATGTACAACCCTAGGAGGAAATAGGTTGTTCATTTCTTCTTCTAGCCTTGCACTTTCTTCTTTGGGGGTTTTTCTTTAACATGGCTCTACATCCATCCCTAGTTTCAAGCAATTTCGCAAAGTATCTATTTGCTGCAAAAAAAATACCCATTTCTTGTTTTAGTTTATGATAGATCTTGCTCAACTCCTTCATTTGGAGAGAATGTTTCCATCATGGAAGAAATACATAAAAAATCTCAAGGTAAAATTAAAGATGAAAATGAGTACAAGCATATGGTCGACTTACCTCAAACAAGCTTCACCCTTAGAGCAATTCAACAACACATGAACCAAAAATACAAAAGTTGTGGGATGAGAAATAGATTCAATGCATATTAGGTTTGAATTTAGAATGAGTAGCTGGATTAATAGTAAAGCAAAAACTTTTCAAAAGTCACTAGCCTATTTTTTAATTCTAGGGCTAGGGGGTTGAGTTGATAAAAAAGACAAAAATTTTAAGACAAAATGTCCCAAATTCCTCATGGGTTCTTCTGGTGAGTGTCAGTCAGAGTGTGTTGGTTTTTTTCCTATGTTTGGTAGACCAATCTAAAGACTGGATGACCGAGCTCACTATTAATTGACATAGCATGGGATGATTCATACCAAGATCTAGTGGTACCAAGTTCTAGAATTCAGTTCCTCAGGATTTGAGTTCTAAATTTCATGTATGGACTAACTTCAATCTATCAACTTTCATCAATTTTGAAAATGTTGTCTTTGGCTGAAGTAACCATGATGATGATTTGAGTCCTTCAACATAATATAGTATTGTAGTGTAATTAGTGGAGCATGAGTATAACCTCTAATAATTACGGAAGAGGAGGGATACAATTCCATCGAGTGTAGAAGGCCTAAAATGAAGATTAATAAGTTTTAGGATCACTATTGCAGGAGAATCAATTGATTTGAAGCAACACTTTAAAAGTAGTGCTAATCCATATAAGATTCTAGGCTGTAGTGGAGTATAAAGCAAGATCTAAGTTGACTTACAAGAAGAATTTACCACCTTCGCAATTGAAGTCTTTCTTGTGGCTCAAAGTATTCAAGGTTGTTGAAGTGTTTTTACTCCCATACATCAACAAAAGGATTCTAACTATTTGTTAATGCTCATCAATGGTCTTAAATATTAAGGACTATTTTAATGATGGTTGGAAAATCTACTATTATTTAAGGCTTAAGCACATCTATTGTTTGGTGTAAATTAATTAGTGTATTATGGCTGACACTTTAGGAAGGGCTTTTTAGGCACTTAACTAAGATTGGTGAACAATTTTAGGCAAAAGGCAAATAGCATGCTTACAAATTCTTAGGCTAGTTCTCTCTTTAAAAAAAAACAATTTCAAAAAAAGTCAATTAAACTGTAGAAGAGCCTATAATATTTAGCCATTAGAAGTCTAATAAATTTTACTAACAGTGCTTGATGAATATATATTTAGTGCAACCCTTGATAAAATCAAAGAATATCAAAAGGAAAATTCCATCAAGAGGACTCTGAAAGCCAATAGTACTTATTAATTATAGGTTCTAAATCAATGGATTAGTAAGAGTTAATTTGCATGTATAATGCAAAAGGTCACATGCATGCCAAAGTAATAGAGATGAAGATTCCTGAATAATCTAAGATTTATACAATTTAATATTATGAATACTGCAACTTTTGAATACTATAATGTCTTCAATATGCTAAGTTATAGATGTCAAATGAAAAATTGCCAGATAGAAAAATTGCAATCCCTTCTATGAATTGATAACTAAGATTTAAAATTGTAACATCTTTTTGTATGGTGAGATTACAAATATAGATTGAAATGTTACCAAGCTGCAAATTTGTAAACCCTTCTAGAAGCTAATACTATGTAGATTTAAAATTGTTATTTATCACAATCCAAAACTCCAACAAATTTGTTGTGGAATTATAAACCTTCTATATGCTAATACTATAGAAATATTTTCTACATGTAAAAAAAAAGATATTGAAAAATATTCGTGCAACAAAATTGTAATTCCTTCCACATTTAAGTGTTATACTTTGCCAAATTTGCTATGGAATTATAAGCCTTCTACATGCTAAGACTACATGAATCTTTCCTATATGAAAAAAATAAAGATACTGAAAAATCCATGCAACAAAAAAGTTGTAATTCCTTCCACATTTAAGTGTTATACTCCACATTGTATAATATTTAGTTGATGGTGAATCCATCACTAATTTGGTTTAGAAGGGTGTGGAACCAGGAGATTGAGGAAGCCATAGAAAATAATAGTTTGAAGGAAAATTTGGGAGTTTTGCATTTATAGGGTATTAAAGTCTAATTCCTTTAGGATTTGGTCAATTTAAGACATAACTAGGTTTTTTCCAGGAATTGGGATTGATAGGAGATCATTAGAGGGTACTTCCTTTGTTAAATTGGCTAATTTTATGCATTAAAACAAGGCATCTATTATAGATAGTGGGGTTGGTCCAAAGAATTCATATAAAAGATTTTGACATGTTGAAGAACTCCATAAATGGTGTCTAAAAATATCATTGTCTTACTTAGTGCCTTCAGAAAAGAAAGAGTTATTCCCATTTCAAGTATGCAGCAAGGTTAGTAGGTAGAAAATTGAGCTTTTGGAGTAGTTTGAGGAAGTGTTGTGGGAATTAGGGTATTTGGATTATGTTGGAACCTTATAATCCCTTGAATCCAAGTAATTGGGATTTTGTAAGATCACAATCATTAAATTGGGAGTATTGTAGAAGGCTTTAACAAGTCAAGTTCCTGAAGTAATTGAGGTCTTTTGGATAGGTCAAGTGTCTAAACCTCTAAAATTTCAAACTCTTGTTGTCTTTTTGGATACCACCACCCTACCAACTATATTAGTTTTAGAATTAGTCACAAGCTTCAATGCATGAGGTGATGTATCTACTTTGAGGATTACTAAAAAAGATTTGGTTACACAATTGACAAAATTGAAATGGGATTAAGGAGCTATGATAGCAGAAGATATTAAGTAGGAAGATGTTATGGTTAAAGTTCATTTTCTAAATTGAAAGATAGGAGGGGTTAAAATCTAGATCATGGATCAAGATACAAAGATACAGAGATAGTGGAAAAATAAGAAGCCCCTAGATGCTCAGATTATGACACCGAATGTGTTGTGACTGACCAACATTTAGATTTGAAACTTATTATTGAGACTATTCCTAATGAGAAGTAGAACACAAGAAATGTATGCAAAAATAGTTTTAAGATCTAGTGCAATGGCCATGATTCAAATGAATTAGCTATGATTAGGGAACAACTTGTTTAGATTGAAAATCAGTAATCCAGCTTGTTGGAACTTATGAAGGTAACTTTCCAAAATCTTGATCTTTTTAGGTCTACAAAATATCCCATTGTTTTGAATTGGAAGAGTTGAAGACATATGAGTTTATAGTCAATATCATAACAAACTTGTTTGTTAGAATTATTTCAAGAATAGCTATCAAGTATTGCTCCTAAGATGCCCTTTAGTTGACATGTATGAGAAATAAATACCATGCAGTTTGATTGTGTGCAATCTATTTCTTAATAATGATCTGTTCCTCTCTATTATGAATCATATATTTAGTAGAAAGAAAAGTGCAAGGTTCTATTATTTATATTCAAGTTTCTCATTTTAGATTCCAGCCATTTTTTATTGAGTCCAACTTCAAAGCTTCTAATTTGTTATAAGTGTTTCTGGCCACTATTGCTAGTTTAACTACTTGTTTACTTATTTTTTAATAACAAAAATTCTATTATCTTCTCACTCATCTTACTAAAAGGCTAAAAGCTCTTATGATAAATTTCAAAGTTAGTCAGGTGCTTGTAATTTCTATTGCCACAGAATCATTCCCAAGTCCAACATAATAAAAATGTTCCTTTTGTTTCTTGAGGATTCGGAAAGCTTACAACACAACTCCATGGGTAAGGCTCAAAATTCTTTAATAGATGTTGCAAAATTCAAAGAATCACTAAGATATTAGTGCAGATGCATGGAAAGTCAAAGTGAATTAAGAATATTTGCAACATATAGGGAATAAGAGAAATTTTATGTTAACTCTTGAAGAGACAAAGATGATTTGTAGAAGAAGGCTACCCTAGTTTCTCCTTAAGTTATTATTGCCTTTAAAACTAGCTGGTACTTCTTGAAAAAAATGTATTTGGAAACTATCTCAATTTTAAAGTGCCAAAAACTCTTTCAATTATGTTAGTTCTTTAGACTTCTTGATAACTCTAGTTGGTAAAATTAATTTTTGCTTCTAGGATTGAACCATGTAGGTTTTGATTCAAATTAATTGACCCATGTTTCATGAGTCCTGGTTCACGAGAACCCATATCTCATGAAAATGAAATGAACACTGCACTCACTGCATCTAGGTGAGAAATCATGATGAAGAGGCCATTGTTTAATCTTAGGACCCATGTTTCTTCAAGCTTAATATTTTTGTGGTTTTGTGTTGAGAAATCATGATGAAGAGATGTCTTAAGAAAGAATTGATATAGATGTTCCCATGGGATTACTTTTTCTGTGCCTGTAAATGGTAATCATGATGCTTGCAAGTTATAGTTGCCCCAAAATGTCTTTGTCAGCAAGCTTTGATATGTTTGTTAGTAATGTGCTAAAGCCTAAAGCTAAATATATTGTATTTATATGGGCTCCTGTGTTCTAAATAGAAGTTAGCTTGCTAGATGATGTTCATTTAATAGAGGTTACATGATGAGTGTTCAAGGGTTGCTCTAATTATTTTCAGTCTCCACTTTTCTCTGGGCATTTTTAAAGTAGTATGTTTATCCTTTTATTGAATAATTTTATACAAACTATAATGGATGGTAGGACTAAGCATAAGTTGTATTCATTGTTGATGTAGCCTGTTAGTTGATTTTATGCATGCCTAGATGGAATTTAAATTTTTTTGGGTGCACTGTGAAGTATAGACACAGATGATAGCTCAAAAATTATTTTAGCATAAAGTTTGAAATGTGCTTAGTACTTTCATTTTTTGTAATTTCTCGAATTTTATTTCTAGATAGTTAAAAACTTAAATTTTATTTTCAATTGTTGTGCTTTCAAATGTTTATGGGAAGCTCACAAGATGGGTTACATTCTTTAGAAAAAAAGGTACATGGTTTAGAAAGAATTATAGATGAAATGGCTTAGGATATTTCTTTATCAGCTGGTAGGATCTCTATTGTTGAAGATGGAAGGGATACTTGTTTTAAATTCCCTAGTTCCATACTTTTAAGCTTCAAATTTTGGAAAAAAATGAGGGTAGATACCCACCTACACAACTTGTTGCATCTGAGGGGTCATCAATGAGTAGATCTGGAAGAGGTGCATCATATGGAGCTGAAATGGGGACTGATATATGGGATAGGAAGTTCAAAGGCTTATGGGGTGGTTTTATGGTGAATCCCTTGGTAGATGTCTAGTACACATCAAAGAGGTTGACCATTGAGTTTATTTCAAATGACACTCAAAGGTCTATATTGGAAAATTTGGAAGGAAATAAAATATTTACCAAAGCACAAGACATAAAATAGGTCTAATGAGGGTCCCTCCATAAGGAGCACATTGCAAGTATCAAAGGATGAAGCTATTGCTTTCTCTAGTATGTAGGTTGCAGGCAAGGATGCAAAAATAGAGGTACATGATTTTGTGATAGAAAATCCACGGCCAACAACCACTAACAATTTATTGAATAGTAAGATAGGTTAGGGAAATTATAGTTTTTGGAGTATTTGGACATGATCAGTAGAATATCTATGGAAAGGGGATGTGGAGTCAAAATTTGGCAAGGTCCTCTACATTTTTGATGATCTCTTGTTGATTAGGCTTATGAATTGGGTTGATCCTGTGCTAGAACATTTATCTAAAGGAACCATTTTGGAAATGATGCAAGCTCTTAAACATTTCTTGTTGAGGCAAAAATTCTTGGGTTCTGTGATTTAACACATGATTTATCCATGAACCTTTACTAATAGGATGTGTATTCTTTTTTTTTGGTATAATGATAATTATAGTTTATTTCTTTAGCTAAAGGTTATGAGTTTTTGTTAATTCCAAAGATTATATCGATGTAGTCCCTTAAAAATATTACTATGATTGCATAATTTACATGTCATCCCCCATCTCTCTATTATCAAGAAATCATAAGAGGTATTTTTAAATATTATATCCCTCAAAATTTGCATGATTTTCATGGAGATTGGTTCAGATCAATGGTGGGGTTTACTAATTTTTGTTTCGAATCTAGGATATCTTCTGTGCCCAACATTTAATTTTCTTTTCTCCAAATTTCTGCACAAGTATCCAAACCAAAGAACCATTTTGAAAGAAATAACCAATTATTATTTTCTTAATCACTCTTTATTGCAATTTTAGGATAGGATTGAATTTTGGTGGCTTAAAAACTTCATTCCTAATTAATTGAATACTACTAACCTTTTCTTCAGTCTTCTCCTCAGCAACAAATGAACTAGATGACATTTTTACAACCAAGGTTTGATCACAAAAACTTTATTTTCCTTTGTATCAACACAACTCCTCCAAATCACTTACAATGCCTATGGCATACACTTCAATCTTTTCAACATTGCTCAACCATGCTTAGGAATCACTCAGGCTCTATTCACTCTTGAAAACTCATATGTAATATGATAAAAATGGATAATAAAATTTTGTAAAGAGAAAAAAAATTTAGGGCCTCATAAATGTTCTGTGTCTTTAGTGGGTGTATAATAGTTGTCTCAACCAATATAGAGAAACTTGGCAGTAATACCTAAAAAATCCTTCAATTTGGTCAATACCATCACTCGATCAGTGTTCACATTTTAACTTGGTCACTTAACACTTTTAAGACTTCAACACTGACACTCAACCATAACTAGCTCTTCAACTTGGCATTAAAACACATGCACTTGATTTATATAACTACATGATCTTCATAATACAAACTATCCTTATGCATATAATTTTATGATAATTTAGACTTTCATGCTCACAATATTAGCAACTGGTGTATGATTTGACCATCTAAAATACAATTCCATACATACCTCTTTATCTTCTTTTTTTTTGGTGGGATCACCTAATCCATTAGATTGGGTGATCTCAAATTCTTCAATTGAATTGTTGCTTCCTTTAGATTTCTTCTTCTAGGTTTGATTCATAAGGTTCCTCACTTCTTCAACACCAACTCTTGCCTTTCCTTTGTCCTTATCATTGTATATTGATACTCAGTTCCTATAGTCTCTACTTCGGTGACTGACCTTCTAAAAGTGAAAACATACCACACCAACATTCCTCCAATTTCCATATCTTCCCCTGAAATGTGCTCTTACACAATTTTTCGCAATGTGTCCATTCTTTCCACACAACTAACAAGTGATCCTAGTATTATAATCCAAATTTATTGTGTTGCCTTTCCTAATTACATTGCCTTGATTTTTAGGTGTCCAATTTTTATTTTTATTTTCATTAGACCTACAATCTTGTGCCTTGTGACCATAATTATTACATGCATAGAAATAACCTTCAAATATGGACTTTACTTGTGCCTTATTAACCTTTGATCTACACTCATATGCTAGGTATCCATGCTTGTTACAATTAAAACAATAACCCTTGAATTTTGTCTAAGGATTTGACTTACAAGATTTTCTCCTTCAAACATTTGGTGTGACCTAGTTTTCCACAGTGATAGCATGTAGGTTTCTGGTTCTTTTGTCTTGAATTTATTTTTTCTCCATGCTTTGATGACTCCCCTTGCTTAGTAGATGACATGAACTTGGTATAGACTAGTCTAGTGGTATCATGAGGTCTCCTCTACACTTTTAATTATTCATCAAGTAATCTCATGGCATCTTAAGGTTTATTCATATTTTCAATTCATTCTTCAGTTGATCATTTGCTGATCTTTGATTTGTAATCTCTTCCACTTTCCTAGTAATTTAATTAGTGATACTTAATAGTTGGTTGACCATGTATTCTCATCAAGCCCTATAGGTATATGCATCTTGTCTTAATTAGCCATTTCCTTTTCATCTTCAACTTTTCTCTTTTCTTCCATGACCTCACATAGTCTTATTGAGTGCATTTCATGTTACTCTCTTCAATACTTTCATTTCTTCATTTAGATTTTTTTATTTCCCAACATATCTTCTATTGATGTGTTAGTTTCACTTGATTTTCCATCATTACATTAGTTTTCAATGCTTTCCTCATATTTTGTGTCATTTTTTCAAATTTCCATCTCCTTCATTCTTTTCAAGGATTTTCTTTGTTCCTCTTTTGCAGCCTTAATTTGTTCCAATGTAAGATGTAAATAAATCTTCTAATTTTCAATCACCTTTCCCAAATTATAGGATTCCATCACTTTTCTTTCTAGGCCTACATATCTTAATCACTTTTGATGATCTACCCTGTGAGGAGTTTTCCCTTCTAAGAGCTTACAAGACTATTAAGTCTACCTTGATTAAAGGATTTAAACTTCACAATTGATTACTTTGTTAAGAGATTTACAATAGGACGATTAGGACCACTCTGTTAAAAGATTTACCCCAATACACTTATTCGAATGTAATAATACCTTGATCCCTCAGTTTTCACTTGATTGGTGATACAAATCTCCTCTATCCAAACTATAATCACCTTAATGTGACTATTCTGCAATATCTCCTCTTTATACTACTCAGTCACCTTGCTTCACAACTTGTTGATTCTCTTTCAACTTCACATACATACAATCGTATTACTCATAACAAAATTTAATTGATTGAAACCCTTATTTTATAACTATGATTTGAAAGAAACTTCTACATCTTGATAAGATTAGGATTCATTCTTTTTTCCACTTAGTCCTTCCACTTTTATGTTTTCTTAATCATAGCACACAGGGATTAATCATGTGTAATTGTAGGTTTAATTACCTCCTTGACTAGATCCTCAATCATAGAAACACATTTCATACTTGACAAAATGGTTTACATAAGACTTTTTATCATTCTATATATATATATATATATATATATATATATATATATATATATATATATATATATATATATATATATATATATATATCGACACATATACCTTCTAACACTCATCTATGTTTGTTCTTTATGTTGTCGATCTACACATATTATACTCAACTTACATTGAATAACTCAACTTCTATAGCACTTAGCTTCCATTGTGTTGTTGGCCCATTTGTTGCCTCTTGGATAACTCAACAACAACGAAAAATGCTCAGTGAGTATAACTTGCTTTGGAGTCACTAGAACTTGGCATAGACCAAAAGGTATACACTTATACTCTTTATAACTCAGCCTTCATAGTATGGCTTGGTTGCAATATTGACCAACCAACTCTAACTTGTAATACTAAGATTGACTTTAGGGTCAATACTTCCTAGAGTAAGCCAAATGATTAAAAAATCGAAACATACTCACATGAACAAGTCTTCTACCATCCTTCATGATCACCACCATTAATTCCTACTCACCATCAAGATTCAGAAGAATTATTTTAAGTAATTTTGTTACATTTTCCTATACATTGGCTGGCTACCAATCTTCACAAAATAAACTCTTACTAAACTAGGTTTTCAAAAAGAGTACAATGAAAATAGACATGATATCTACACTCATTCTCCTATACAAATGTAATCTCCCATACCCAAATAAATAAACCATTTTCTATGTTGAACTACTAAGTAGCACTTGATATATAGGATCTTAGTTTTTCATGAACCAAATAATATAATAACATTAGTGAGAAAACTTGTCATTAATATAATATCTCTGCAACCCTCCCAAGTGCCAACTATATCTTCTATTTCCAACAATCTCCCCCTTTACCATTGATAGAAATAAATGGTGAGAAATATGGGTATTTCCAATAATATCTTCTTCTTTTTCAAGTAAATTAGCACCATCTAACTTGTGGACAAGAGATGGGTATGAAAGGGGCTATATTTTGAGTGTTAAAAATCATAAACATGATTTAAAATTTCTATTTCTTTAAGAAATTTTTAAAATTTATTTTAAAATAAATAGATGTTATTTTATCATGTTAAAAAAAATCTATAATAATGTTATAATTTTTGTATCCATAACAAAGTAATTTAAAATAAATTGTAGGAAGACTAGATATTATTTTATTACTTTTAAAAGGAAGTTTATTTCATTTTGTCATAATTTATTATTAAGTTAATAAGATTTATTTTATTTTTACTTCCTAAAAAAATAAATATATGAAAAATTTTATTGTAAGTGATTAAATTAGTTTGTATTAGAACAATGCGATTATTATATTTGAGGAAAAAAAATTATGATTAGAGTCAAAATGTTGGCGCCCTTTCAAAAAGTTAAACATTCATTTTCTCCATATATTATGGTAAAATCCATACATGTAAGTGGTGTACATTTTATTAATTGAATGTTGTTCTAATTCCAGGTAATAATGTTATGTTACAAGTAACCACTAGAATTATGGATCATAGGAGATAGTTAAGCCATGTCATGAATCTCAAAGGGGAACATTGGAAGTTAGTCCAACAATCCCCCCTCACCATTACTAAAGGAGATTAAAACATGTGACCAAGCTCTAATACCACTTATTACAAGCTAGGGTTACCATTGCACAAAAAGATCAACCTATCAATGCCCAATATAACCACTAGACTTATAGAACACAAGAAGTGGTTAAGCCATATCATGAATCTTGAAGGGGGACATTGGAGATTAATCTGATATTTTAATCATTATAGAAATGTATATATTTACTCTAAATGTTCGTATTAGACATCATACTAAAGACTACAATAGGGTCTACATTCAATTTTTGATGAAAAATAAATAAAAAGAGAAAAATCTTTATTGAATGTATGTATGTATAAAACTACATTGGAATTATGAAATATTTTGATAATGAATTGATCATATAAAGTGGTATCCAAACTTAACAACTTATTAGCACCTTTAATAATGAAAACAATTTGGATGTAATTAGGCTACTACCTTTGTTGTTGGAGAATTGTGCTTGATCCCACCTCTCTACCTCCTTGGGCTTGCACCCCTTTCCCTCCCTTCTAAGGTAAAAATCCAAAACAAGGATCTCTTTAGAAAATTTATGTAACATTGCCCTTGGCTCCTCTAAAGAAACATTAGGTTTATTTTTCTTACCCAACCCAAATCAATGAGCTTCTAATGATTACCCCTCAGAAGAGGAAAACCCCTTTGGGTCTTTTAGGCCCTTTCAACAAAAAATAAAATAAACCCTCAACAAATAAAGGTGGTACAATAACTATCTTGGAGGATGTTGAAGAGGACAAGAATACTAAAATCAAATAGAAGAACTCACTAAATCCCTTAAGGATGCACCCTATAAATGTAAAAACATTGTTATGGAGGAGGAAGAAAACATCTCCTTCTAGGATAACTCTAAGGAGGAATAAGACAATAAGGATGATTTTTATGAGGGCAAGGAGGTAAAAAGAAGATGAGGGCTCCACCTTTAGTAAAGATGAGAGTGAAATATATGTAAAGATATTATTGGGATTGTTGAAATCTTTTGTATTATATACATTCTGGCATTGATGTTGTGGCATTGATATCGACACATCTATTTCTTGATAGTATTCATAGTTTATTGTATGGAGAGATTGGAGTGGTATGATTTATGTATTTCTAATTTGATGGTGCATAGTTGGAGATGAGCTCATGGATGTTTGTAGATAACCATTGTTGGATCAAAAATGTTATGTTTTGAGTGTGCTATAGTGAGATGAAAAATAATTAGTTATCGCCTTTTTTAGTGATCTAGATATGATCATGTTGTAGTATTTGGATCGATGTGGATTAATAATGCAATATTTATTGTTTTTAACATATGTATCCTCAATTGGAGTAGTTCATGACTTAGAGATGCATAAGATATTTTAGTTTTATGAAAGAGATTGTCTCATGATGTTCATAACAAAGTGTAACATTGTTCATGAATTTTAAGACAAAGATGGTGTTATTGTGGTATTTCATGGCACTTGTTCTTTTGTTTATTAATATTTTCCTATTATTTTTGTTGGATCACATTAGATTATATTATTGGATCTAGAAGATTTTATGAAGTGTTTTGATGATTTCTTGAGTGATTTGTTAGTTAGCATGTTGTATTGGATCATGAGCATGATCTATGGATTCTAGCATGTTGGAGATTATTTGTTTGGGTCCTATTTGTGTCCTAATTGATATATCTTGGATATAATTGGTGGTTATAATGTATTAGTATGATTAAGGTCTTAATCTTGGCCAACCTAGTTTAAGTTAATGTATTCTATAAAGCATGAAATTATTTTTATGAGTGATGGAAGATAAAATGAGTGTATGAGATGTGAAGGTGTGTGATCATGTTCTATATTTATTGGGAGAAGAGGTTTGAGAATAATCTACTAAGATAAAGATTTGAGTCACTTTATTGGGGTTGTTTTGGGCATATCATAGATGTTTTAAGTTAGTTTATAATGGATTGTTGTCCATTCTAAGGTGGTTTCCCTTGTTGTAATATCAGGGTTATTTCTAGGTGTGTCCTTAGTATTCCTAAAAAATTAGTAGTAGAGCTTGATCCTCTTTTAGAATTTTGAATATTTTCTAATATTGGTGATGGTATCCTTTAAGAAGGACATTTTGAAGTTTGATAGAACCAATTATGCCTTATAGAAAGGAAGGATGATTACTCATCTGATCATGGAAATGGAGTTTTGGAAAATTATAAAAAAATATTACAAACATCTTACTAAATATAAATCAAGCTAATGTTATTGAAAAAAAAGAATTTTCAAATAACATGACAATTATTGAAGCATTGTACAATGACTTATCATATGTTAGAAACATTAATGTCATGGAATCGATAATTTATCATGCTAAATGGGTAATATTGGAATCATTACATGGAGATAATTATGTGAAGAAAGAGATAATTGAATAATATTTTTGTGCATAAGAAAAAGGTATGATGATAGTGAAATTTCTTAAAGTTCTTCTTCTTCTAAGTATGGATCTAGATATGCTAAGGTTTTGGAAGAGATAGAGGAAGGAGGAAAGGAAGATGGAAGAGTTGGAAGCCTAGATTACAAAAAGGGTATCTAAGGGTGTAAGTAAGTATGAAGGAAAATTTCCTTTGAAATTTTTTTCATGTAATAAGATTGGTCATTTTTCCTCTAGATGTCTAGAGAGCACAAAAAAGAACAATCCTAGAAAATTTCAGCCTAAATATCATCAAATATGTTATTATGCTAGTGAAGGTGTGACTAATGATGAATCAAAGAAGAGTGATAATGAGGTTGTATTCATTATTATTATAGATCATATCCATACTTGTCTAAATGAGAATAAATCTCTAATTTCTCAAGAAAGATGAATGGGTGATAGCCAACAACTGTTCACATCATGTGATAGGAGATAAGAATAAATTTGTGAAGTTGGATAAGTATGATAGTGTTATTATCAGATTCAATGATAACACTCCTTTTTTTATCAATAAAATATGTTTTGTTACTCTTGATGGTAATAATAACACTCATGATGTTCTATATGTTTAATGATTGAAGCAATCTCTAATTTCTCAAGAAAGAGGAATGGGTGATAGCCAACAATTGTTCACATGATGTGATAGGAGATAAGAATAAATTTGTGAAGTTGGATGGGTATGATAGTGTTATTATCAGATTCAATGATAACACTCCTTTTTTATCAATAAAAGATGTTTTGTTACTCTTGACGGTAATAATAACACTGATGATGTTCTATGTGTTTAATGATTGAAGCATAATATTTTGAGTGTTAGTTAACTTGTTTTTTTATTAGTAATAGGTTGAAGCCAAGGTTAATTATTATTTGTTGTAATTAATTATCATGATTTTATTATTAGTTAAGTTCAAGTAGATTCAAACCCAAGACATCCCAAATAAGAGGCTCAAAACTTACTATTTTGTTGTAGGATCTTGCCTAATGTTAGTTAACTTCTTGACAAAGGTTACAACTTACAATTTAAAAATGAAATGTGGTTAATTGTTGATAATTGTAGTAATGAAATTGCATCAGGAACCCATAATAGAGGCAATATTTATCATTTTAATAGTGCAAAAAAAAAAAAATTTGATTGCTAAGATTAATTAAGTTAACTATGACATAAGAAGTTTTCTCATGTAAATTTTGATATTACTGTAAAGATAAGTTAGATGAATGTTGTGAGAGATTTTCCTAAAATTTTGAAGCCTACTAATGCAATATGTAAGGAATTTTAGTTGGGAAACCAAATTAGATATACATTTAAAAGAAAGACATATTTTCAAAGGGGATACTAGATTTGGTGCATATGGATTTTTGTGGTCCTACAAGAACATAGAGCTACAATGGAGATAAATATTTTATTATTTTTATAGATGATTATTATAGATTGATGTGGGTTACATTTTAAAAAATTTAAAATCTTTAGAGTTATGGTAGATATTGGGGCATGATTAAATTTTAAATAACTCGAATTAGATAGACATAAAGTATGCACTTCTAGTGAGTTTACAACTAACTATGAAGTGCATGGGATAATGAGAAAAATTTCATCCCCTTCAACCCAAAAGAGGTATGGGTTTCAAAGAGAAGGAAAAAAAACTATTCTTCACATAGAAAGGACTATGATTCTAGAAGGAAGGGAAAATTAGATGTCCTAGAAAAAGTCATTATAACCAATATCTATACATTGAATGCCATTTATATTAAGCATTAAACCATTAAGACATCTTATGATCTATGGTATAATCATATCCCTCTAGTGAAGTAGTTTCAAATATTTGAAAGTAAATATTATATTAAGAGATATGATATAGGAAATTTTGATCCTAGAGTGATGATAGAATCTTTCATGGTTAAATTCAACTAAGAAAAAATCTTATAAATGATAAAATAATTGGTTAGAATTTTTTTGAAAGTTCTAATGAAATGCACTTGAAGACCAAGCTCATATCCATCAAGTATCATTTTCTTAGAGAGCATGTTTAGGAAAAGGAAGTAAGGTTGGAGTATGTGCCAATTGAGGAACACATAGAAGACATATTTATGAAGTCCTTGCCTAAGGATATGCTTGAGTATCTAAGAGATAGGATAGGAGTCACTCCCTTACCTTGAGTTGAATTAAATGATGATGCACTTGAATCAATTCAAGTATACTCCTTGACTATATTTATGCTTTGAATTTATTTTTTAAGTCTACTCCTTGGGGGAGCATTTACATTTGTACTAAGTACTAGTAAGTCAAGATTTGCAAAATGAGCAACATGTGTGTATTGGAACCTTTGGAATTATTATCAGGTGGGGTGGAGGGTTAGTATTGTATTGATATAGAAAAACATGTGCAAAAAAAGGGATAAAATTCATCATAGGTAAGAAGCTTCGTGTAAGAGGTAGCATCTGAATTATGAACAAAAGAAGTGGAAGAATTTTTTTTCTAGTGTTGATTACTACTAAACAGGCTTGTCCACATTGAGAAAAAAAGTGTAATAAGTGTTTCTATCAATGCCAAATGGGTAGATTGTAGACATAAGTGATATATATGATGGTTTGATTATTGGTGGTGTTAGTAATATCATGGTACATATTTGATTGTATGTTAATCAACTATTGTATTGTCATTGATGGTAACTATTGACCTAGTGTTCTTAGTATGTTTCTAAGAATAATTATGATGAGTAGAGTGTTTCTATAAGGTTTAGTGGGTATTTTCATTAAGAGATAACTAGAGATGTCTCTTGAAGTGTATAGTTGATGAAAGAACAATGTAACTACTAGAAAAGTTAGTAACAAGCGATAGATGATTTGGTTGGTTTGTAAAATCAATGTCAAATAGAGTGGAGCCATTGTAGGATGATGGGAAGAAGATGGCTAATATTATGTGGTTATAATAGAGAGTCTTTATCATTACAGGTAAAGTAGTTCTAGGATAAAAAATTGACTAGTGAAGAAATGAAAAGTTTGATGAAAATGTTAAAGAGGAATTGGTTCTAGAGTAACAATCAGTTAGCTGATGATTGGTAATCAATATCAAGGTTGCAGTGAATCTAGATGAGTCAATTGTGATCTAATGACATGAGCGAACATCTAGAGGTGCTGATATGGCATCACATTAATCAAGGACAATGTATGGATAAAATCTTTGAGGAAGAAAATATTTGAACTTTTGGTACTAAATTGTATGGATCAATTAGTGCATCTAGTAAATGAGTTTCCTAATTTAATATTTATCTTATAGAATATTGTATATGAGTGAGATATTTTAATTACTTATCACTAAAAATTTTAGAGTGTGCTTAAGGTGGCGGAGTCAAAAGGAAAATATATATTGATGAAGGATGAATAGTTTGTGTTGTTGATCATGGTTAGGCAAGTGTGGTGAAAAATGCAAGGTGTGATCCATCTAAGAAGAAGTTAGGCATGTTGAGAAGAGAGTTTGAGATTTAGTGTATATGATTACAAAGAGGTAGTTTTTTTACTTATGCCATTCTTTATGTTTTTCCCTAACAATTAAAATAGTGAAATCCTTTAATTGGGTGGATCCTTAAACAAGGTAGAATTTTAATTAGTGTTTGAAGTCCTTAAACAAGGATACCCCTAATAGGGTAAATATACTAAACAACACTGACAAAATTTGAACAAACCGGCTAAGAATTGGTTGTGGATTGGTTTAGATAGCTAGATCATTGAAACCTAAGGTATATAAGATCATTCCAAATCATAAGTAAGGGTTGGAGTTCTATTTGTATAGATTTGATTAATGAAAGTAAACTATTAGCCTACAAATATTGTCACATTTACTTGAAGGTCTTAAATGAATGATTAGATAACCCATTAGAACTACTATCTTTTTGTATGTTTTGGGTTTATGTTCTTTTGTTTTGATAGGTGTAAATACATCTTTTCTCTTTGACCAGTTCATTAGCTTGTACAAAGTAGGAAAGCTAAAAATGTCTCTAACTTGAAATCCACTAGCTGGATTAGTATAACCTCCTGGTATAATTTTAATTAGTATTTGAAGTCCTTAAACAAGGCCACCCCTAATAGGGTAAATATACTAAACAACATTGACAACATTTAAACAAACCAACCAAGAATTGGTTGTGGATTAGTTCAAATAGCTATATCATGGAAACCTATGATATATAAGATCATTCCAAATCATAAGTAAGGTTTGGAGTTCCATTTGTATAGATTGGATTAATGAAAGCAAATTGTTAGCCTACAAATATTGTCACATTTCCATTACAACTCAAGCATCTATACCTTAATAAATTGACTTGAAGGTCTTAAATGAATGATTAGATAATGCATTGGAACTAGTATCTTATTTTATGTTTTGGGTTTATGTTCTTTTGTTTTGATAGGTGCAAATACATCTTTTCTCTTTGACCAGTTCACTAGCCTGTATAGAGTAGGAAAGCTAAAAATGGCTCTAACTTGAAATCCACATGTTGGATTAGTATAACCTCTCAGTATCATCTAGGGAATTGTGTATGAATTTTAAATATGGATTTTGGGGTGATAACTTCTAGATTTTCTATTTTAGAAATTACCCCTAGGCAAGTTAAGTTTTGCCCAAGTAGGTGTCATGACTGATGCAAACTTTAATGGATTGGTTTGTGCAATCAAACACAATAGAGATGTAGATAAATAACTAGTGGACCATTGATCATAGTTCAGGAAGAATTCAAGTCCATTTTCTTTCCATTTGAATCCCTTGAAGTTATGGAAACACAAACAAGCTAGAAACCCTTAATAGTAGGCCTAATTATAGGAAGCAGGTTTATGGATAGGTTGGAACCTTAAAATCTTGAACATCCTTAAGTTTTATAAAAAGAGTGTCTAGAATGGTGACCATTTTATAGCCTTGCTAAGGATTTTTGAGTTAAAGTACAAAATCCCATTAGGAGGCCTATTGGGGCTCAAAAAGGTTGCTAGCCTAATTACAAGGGTTTGAAAATACCAGTAACAAAATAATGGATGGTCAAAAAAAGGTGATGCCAAAACTAATTGAAACAAGTGGAAAAGAAGACCCTT
This sequence comes from Cupressus sempervirens, assembly GCA_028749045.1. Taxonomy (NCBI): domain Eukaryota; kingdom Viridiplantae; phylum Streptophyta; class Pinopsida; order Cupressales; family Cupressaceae; genus Cupressus; species Cupressus sempervirens. Next base: position 610,419,225 of record CM053790.1, read on the forward strand.
CATCTAAATGTGAGTTGGTCATGAGCATGGTGTGCTAGTGGAGGACTTAGTGCATTAAGTCCTAGAAGTAAAGTGGAGATAGTGTAAAGAGATACATTGCTAGAGAGGTTTTTAAGGAGAAGGGAGTTGTAGAAGGGATTCCCTAGTGTAAGGTCTTGTAGGGAACACTAGAAAAGCCTAGAGAAGAGCCATGAATAGTCCTAGAAGAGATTAGAACAAATATAAAGGACTCTGCCTCTCAAATTGATATCAAATCCTAACAAGATTTGAGATGGGTATATGTCAATTTTTGGTAGTGAATTAGTGGGTCAAACAATCATGGTGACTATTACAAAATTATCTAAGGAGGTGACAAAAAATAGGAGAAGAATAGGTTGTCGAAGGAAACCCTAGAGGCTATTAGAAGTAAACTAGATATGGTTGTAGAGACAACTAACAAACTTAAAGAATATTTGAAAGATAGTGAAGACAAGGGCAAGGCAATGGTTGAAGAGGATGAAATCCCTGAACTTGATTTGTCTCTACATGAGGAACCCCTTTCTTAAGGTCATCGAGGAATTGGGAGGTAAATATCTTAAGAGAATACCTTTGTTTAATGGTAAGATGTACCCTAAGTTGGTGATGGTATAGATAGAGGGAATGGAGATTTTGAGTGTGAAGGAGTTACTAAGGCTCATAAAGTAAAAGTGGCCAAAGAAAGATTAAGGGGACCAACCCTGACTTGGTAGAAGTTTATTCAAAAAGAAAGAGAAAAGGAAGAAAAGGAAGGAAAGAAGCCAATAGCTAAATGGAATGCTATGGTGATTAAGATAAGGGAAAACTATATACTAGAGGATTATAAGATCCAATTACATAAGAATAGAAAATACCTAAATTAGAGAGATATGGATGTTTCCTCTTACACAAAGGAGCTTCAAAATCTATATCTGAGGTCTAAGGTTGAAGAAGAAGAAAGTATTAAGGTGGAAATGTATTTTATTGATCTTATATGGAGCATACAAGAATAAATTAATCTCTTAACCCCTACTATTATCCATAAATATTTGTATTTAGCCTTTAAAGTAGAGGAGAAGAGTAAGAAGCAATAGGACACAAGCTCAAGGGGTAAATGTAGAGGAAGAGACTCAAGAAGGAGTCATAACAAAGGATTTTGTGGTAGAAGAAATGAAAACAAGAACCAAGGAGAGTTTAAATTGACTAAACAAAATAAATGAATTAGGTGGAAGAGGTGGCTATAGTAGAGGAAGAGGCTTTAACAATGGTGGAAGAGGTAGATTTGGAGGTTTTTGAAGAGGTTCAAATTTTGCAAGCATGAAGTGCTATAACTATGGTCAAGTAGGCCACCATGCATATAGCTATCTTGACAAAGCATCAACCTTGCAAGGTGAAAAGAAGGTTACCTATGCATAAGAGGAAGCTAGTAATGTAAGTCCTCTAAAGTGAATCTTGATTTAGAGAGTGGTGAAAACCTCATGTTTAAAAGGGTGTTGATCAAGAAACCTAGCAAGGAAGAACCCAAGAAAAGAAGGGAATTGTTCAAAGTTAAATGCAAAATCATTGGCAAAGTGTGTAGAGTCATCATAGACTTAGGATCAATAGATAACATAATATCAAAGAAGGGAATTCAAAAGTTGAACCTCACCAAGATACCTCATACACATCCGTACAAGGTTACTTTATTGAACAAGAGGCATCATGTTCTTGTGAATGAACAAGTATGGGTTGAGTTTGTTATAAGAGATTAACAAGACAAGATGCTATGTGTTGTCTTTCCCATGGATGATTTCCATCTACCACTAGGTAGACCATGGACATATGATAGAGATACAGTCCACCATGGAAAGAAGAACATGTAAACTTTTAAAAATAATGGAGTTACTAATAAAATCCATTCACTTGTTGAAGGGGGGTCATATGACTTAATAGATTCAGATGTACTATACTAGAAATAATGCAATGTCAGCCTTATCTAACACCTTATTACATAACCATTTGCAATTACACTGCAAGTTCCAATTGATTAATTGAATGTTAGCTATGACATATCAATGATTCATAACAAAATCCTTTAGCATTCCAAAGTATCCAAGAGCATGCCACAATATTCCACAACACATTACACCTTGTGTTGAGGTCATAGACACTACCTTTCCAGAACCATCAACTCTGTCACCTAAGAACCCTTACTATCTTTGCTCATTTATACAAACCAATCATGTCAAGAATGTAAAATTAAGTCCTTGATATGCCACAACCTTCACTTGTGATAACACAATCATACTAATCCTCACCAATCAAAATATTGTCACTTTGTATTTCTTGAAAATTATCTGAACATCAAAATACTAGTCTTTGTTAGACCTTTTTTACCTCTCAAAAAACCTCCACCAAACCTTAGCCACATCATACTTGCTATTTACAATCATCACTTCACATGTTTGTAACTTTTCCACATCTGATATGCCATATAGTAGCCTTACCAATCTAATCTTCTTCACTGAATATTCTTGTACTATCTTTGGAACTCTGTCTAAAGTGAGAAAAAAGTTTGAAATAAATAAAAATTCATCCCTCAAATATGTGAAGGCATGTATTTTACCAAATTCTTGAGATTTTACTCAAGTTGTTCCTATTTGTCAGTAATGGATGGGGCCCTTGGTTATTATCTTGTCCTATACTATGATGGAAAGTTATTAAGACTAACTCTTGGATCAAAAGAATATGTAATGATTAAGTTGATATTATTATATGCTAAATGATATATTGTAAAATAAAAATAAAGAATATGAACTCTAAATCTTTTCATTTTGGAGTGAACATCTTGTGGGTAAATGTAAATGTAGCAACTTAAGCTTGTTGAGAACTATTCTCAATTGTAGTTTGAGACTGTGCATTCAACAAGTCTCATTTGTACATTTTCTCCAATCATCATTTCGTATAAGACACCATCTCTTTAGGGCATTTTGTCAAGTAATACATGTGCCTCATAGTGTATGACATGTCCTCAAAACTTGTTACACAATAGAAGAAAATGTTTTAGTCACTAAGAAATTTTGAGAGAACCAATTCATTGTGTAATGTGAGGTAGACATGAGGAAGAGTTGTGTACCTTGATTTTTTATAGAATGAGTAATCCATAAAATACATTATCTAATACAATATTTGGAAACTCTTCCAAAAAATATGCAACTTCAATAGACACCTTCTCTACTTCTTTACCATCTTTTGGAATTATAGGAAAACACATGTGCTCATGCCTCATATGCTCTAGGAATTTATTTCTATTAACAAAACATATCTTATAAACACCACATACATTTTCATATGCATCCTTTCACTCTATCCTTTTTCAGAGTGTATTTATTTGCACACCCATCATGTACAATATGCTTGTCAAACTGCCATGACCTACCTAGAAACATATGATGCAATATGAAATGGATGCGGGTGTTTTTTCCTCTTGATTTTTAACATCATGAACATCTTTCATTACACTAGATTGTTAGTAATACTACCATGAATGATTACATAACAATACTTAACTTTAGATTTTTACCTTGTGGGAAACAAACTCCTTATTTAACTAGGTTCATTCTCACCACTCAATAGGACTCTTTAGTTAATTAGGACTTCTCCTCTTTCAACATATTCAAAATTTGATGATTTGGAAAGTTTATCAACATGTGTAACTCTGGCCTAACCTTTAGTTCTCTTATTTTTCCTTCATTTTCATCGAGCACTTTCAAATGCCATATATTCTTCTTCTTTGTAGTGAAAGTAGGTTGCATGAAAAATATCCTCTTCTAGATCCTTTCCCTCTTCTTCTTTGATCTCTATTATTCTAATCATGAAAATGATTGTTTCCCCTCTGGTTCTTATTTCTATTTCTATCCTCATCCTTCTTCTTCTTATCATCATTTTGGCCTCCATCAGACCATTCACCAAATCTTCCACCATGACCTTTACCACTATTTTTGTTATCAAACTTTTTGTCAACTTTTCCCTACCTTTTAGGGAAAACTATTACACCTACTCAATGTTAGTCATTCAAAATAGACTTATCTCCTCCTGAGTGGTTGGCCTCAACCTATTAAGATAACATACAACTTTCTCCTTGTCATCATCTACACGACTAGTTCTAATGAGAACTATATAGATCTCTCATGTGTAGTCTTGAATAGATCTCCATGCTTGCTTCAACCCTTGCATTTTCTTTAGCATGTCAAGCTCATAATCCATGGGAATGAAATATCACTTCAATTTAGCTATCATCTCATCTCATCTAGTGATTTTATCCATCCCTCTTCTATTTTTCTCCAATTGAATCTCTGTCCACCATATTTTTGTGTGACTCTTCATTTTGACCTTCACAAACTTGACCCTATCAAGATCTTCAATATCTATATAATCAAAGTACTCTTCTAATTCATTGATCCAATCAATCAATATCTCTAAGTTAGTATTTCCCAAATATGTGGGAACATCAAACTTGGGTCTTTTTCCAATATTGGAAATGGCCCTGAAAAGCCTTTCCTCTTCTAGGTTTTGAACTTCATCTTCTACTTCCTAATCAATGTTTCCTCCATCTCTTTTATCCTCACTTTCATCTCTTATGGCAAGGTTCATCCCTTTGCACATTTCTTCTTCTAATTCTTGCATTTTTCTTTGTAGGTCTTGAAAACCCTCAGGTTTAACACCTACAACTGTTCCACCACTCTCTCTTTGTGGAAGAATTTTCATGCTTTTGATGAAACCCTAGTGTAAATTACCTCACAATTGGTGATCTTTCTACATGCTCATCCTAAACCACGGTCCTAGTGCAAACTACCTCATGGTAGGTGATATGTTTACACACTCAAGAACTCCTACTTTGATACCACTTGATGAAGGGTCCCTCCTTAATACCACAAACACATAAGATGAACAAAGAAAAACCTACAATTTACAAGAACAAAATATGGGCTTCTTATTATTTCCACAAATACCAAATTACAAAATTCTGAAATACAATATGAAAGCCCACATGGAGACCTTCCTTATAGTAATTTACAACACAAATTTGTGAACTATCATTCAGAGTTTTCCTAGACAATATATGGGAACTCCTTATATAGGCATTTTAAAATCACCTCAGAAGTTTCTAAACATCAAACCCTAACCCTTGAGACTAACTAATCCTAAAATAACATATAGAGTTAGCTTGACCACTACAACATTTGGGGTCAAATTATGATGGTGATATAACTTGTGGGTGATTTTCATGTCTCTTTTGCAATTATCCCCAACATCAATGTAATACCATCATTGGTATCATAATTGCAATGCTTGCATGATTATTAAAATAAAAAAAAAGACATAAATCATTCCCTATTTGTGATTTCTATATTGGAGAGTTGCAAAGATGCTAGTGGAGAGATATGAAGATGCCATTGGAGATAAGTTGGATCAGTGCCAGATTTTTGATATTCATGCCCTTGAAGTTCTTATCATGCCTGTGCACTTTCTCTTCCATTACCTTTTCATGCTTGTGCCCTTGCCTACTACATTAATTTTTTTTTGTTTATTAGGTATTTTATCATTGTAGCATTTTTTCATACATAAGTGGGTGTTGTAGAGAAAAGGAACTTAGTTTAACAGTAGTGAGAATCAATGAAGGGAGGTTTTTCCACCCACATTTTGCTACAATGATATTATTTTAGGATTTCAAATTAGGTGCCCTTTCTGCTTCTTATATGTGGAATCTTTTAGTTTCATCAAAAAATATTTGGGCAATAATGCTCTCAATAATTTAGAGATATCAATATGTTAAGGATGTAGGCATCCATTGTATAAGACATTAGCCAACAAGCTCAGGGTTTGTAATGGTAGCTTCGAGATGTCTAGTCTCTTCACCTTGTTTGGCATCTCAAAGAATGAAGTCTCATGTACATTTGAAATTCCTCTTTGGAACCTAGGGTAAGTGTTAAGTGAAGATTTAAGATGACTCTTAGCCCACAATCCATCTTGATGACACATAATAGCTTTCATTTTATTTATGGTATTCAACTGATTTTGCAAGGGACATTGCATTTATGTTTTCTTCTCAACAAAGCATGGAAGGTGGGCTAATTGTTCCAGACACATTTTAGCATTAACTACAAAATTTTAGCATTGTTCCAAACATATGTGATGCAATATGAGTCAAATAACTTAAAACTACAATTTATTTCTATTGAATATCATTTAGATTTGAAAATTGTATAGTTCTTTATTATTTTTTCAATAAACTAATGGTAGTCACCAAATAACTATCATATCTTGCATATGTTCAATGGAATCCTTAATAGAATCATTTGATGGGTTTTACAATTCATCCATAGAATCACTTAATTTTTTTCCCATTTTCTCAGCCTTTATAGCTAGGTAAATAAGGTACATCACTTGGAATAGGACAAGAGAAGGACCCCTGGTGAATGAATGGTGTCCATGCAATCCATATTATTTAGAACAAGTTTTAAGGTGCAGAGGACTATCAATCAATTCTTCACAAATGAAATGTGAGGCATATGATACTAAAATAGATATCCAATATTTTAACATAGACATGAATAAATAGATTTTAATTTTCTTCTACTAAAAGCCATCATAGTAAAAAATATGTTATTTCTTTTACCCTCTCTTTATAGAAATTGATTATAAAGTCAATTATTTAGAAAACTATATAAGGAACACATCATTATATGCGTTGTTTCTTCCTTATACATCTTGCTAAATAGTTAATTATATAGCATCTTTTTTTCCCTTTTACTTGATTTAGTGTTCTCCTCTTCTAAGCAAAATTAGTAAAAATTTGACTATAGTGAGTTCCTTTTGCTCTAAGTATTGATTTGTACAACTATTTTTTAATCCACTTTATTTTCACATTTTTTATATTGATTATTTTATCATAGGAATTCCTATTTTCTTATATAAGATAGACCTATTATTCATATTTTAGCATTACCTACAAATTTTTGCATGTTCTTAGAGAATAGGAACTAAGAGAATGAATTTTTAGCCTTTTCTCTTCTTACACCATATAATTATTTTGAATGGAAGTCATAGATTTTGGTTAAGCTTAGAAGTAGAGGCTTGTATGCCTTATGGTAAAATGGATAAAAAGAAATTTGCTAGCACATTATTTGGGGTGAAATTCTTCAACTAAAAGGCATGTCCATAAATTGTTTAAACAAAATACATTTTTATAAAAATCTATAGAAATCTTATTGAACTCCACTGCAATAGAGTTGTCCATAGCTCCAAAGACATCTAAAAACTTTTGTAACATATCCATTACATGTAAAATATGATGTGAATAATCAAAGATAACATAAGTACTGCATTGTGTATATCCAAAATGGTTTCAATGAATAGTAGTTGTCCCTTTAATTCTAAATTGTTGGTTAATAGTTTGTCCCTCTTGCTAACTTGGCTTTACCTTGACTCTAGATGCCCAAAATGTGAGGAAACAATTTGATGTTACCAAAAAATGGGTCATTTTGTGTTTTATATCATTTCCCTTTGAATTGTAAGGTACAACTCCCTTATATACAATATATGCAATGAATTGTGTTTTTAATAGATCACTTGGATATGGAGTATGCTCTTAACCTGAGAGCAGAAATGGATAAACCAAGATGTTCATAACTATAAACACCCCAGGTAGAAATAGATTTGGGAAACTTATAATTCCTAGTGGAATGAATATCACAAGCTACGTTGAAGTTCTTCTAATGTCTACTCCTACTTCTAAGTGAAGATTTACCATCTAAATTTAAAAGAGGAATGAAGAGATAAGCACATGAGGGAAAATGGAATTTCTTTCACTATCAGCCTACAATGAAATGGAATCCAACCAATAACTAATAGAATCACATACATTTATCTTTCATATTTTGAATGAAACTATCTAACATGACATGAAATGAACAAGAGAGGAAGTAGAATCATATATGAGGAAAGTAAATGGAATCACTTTCACTACAAACATCAAAATGAAAAGGAATCCACCTAATTATCAAAGGTTCACATACAATTGTCCTTCAACTCTTCATGTAGAAATAATATGAGAATGGGCAACAAAACATGACCAGTAAACAAAAAGTAAATGGAATTATAGACTCATTCACCATCAAGTTTGTTGACTCTTGTACTATCAAATGAGGTTACATTTATAGTCTATTGTTATCATTTCTAAATTCTGGTGGAGTAACAATCATATAATAAAGAATAAAATATGAAAAATATCCAATTTATATCATGATATGAGGACATGCTATCTCTTCTACTAATGATTTTGAATCAGAGATATTCTTGAAAACACTCCATGACTATTCAGCTTCTTGCAATCTTCAAAAAACCTTGTGATAACATTGTTTTCTTCATCTTCTATTGTTTCACACCAAATACATATATTTCATATTACAACATTCACTACATTTTCAAATTCTAGCCATCAATCTCAAATTAATGATCATGATTTTAATGTTATGGCTTCCTTTATATTTTCGACCATGGGTCCACCAAGTAAACACATCCAATAGTCACTTTCCCACATTGTCTAAACCTTGTTAAAATTCCAAAAGTGAGAAAATGATGTCCGTAGATCTTGTAAGATCTGATAGCTCATGGAAAAGACTGCATTGTTTATTTTGTGATGTGAGTTCACATTCTAACTATATACCTTGTGTACTTCAAGGCAGATAGGCATCGATACTTTATTCACTAGAGAATCTGAGATGGACCTTTTTGCTTCATGACACTTCATTGAATGTAATGGGCCCCTCAAGACATGTGTTGAATTGTTTCTTCCTTATATTATTTATTTCTTGAGTACTTCCAAAATGTGGAAAGCATCATGCATTGGTCTATGAATATATGACAGCTTAGAACATGAACAATATTATGTTAAGAAAATGAGGCCCAACTTACATGTAAAACTTTGACTTTTCAACTGAACAATGAAATACATTATTTCACTCATTTGACTTGTCAATTTGGTGATGTGGATGATTAGATGTGTTTTAACTCGTTGATTCAATTTTAGGTCTTTGCCACATTTGACCATGTTTCTTTGCCATTTCTGCATTTATGTGAATTCAATTGATCTTGTTTCCATGATGTTCATATGATCTACATATCATCTTTTGGCTTCATCCTTGATGTTCTCTATCATATTTTGTTTTAAATATGAGTATGATCTCCTCCATTCAATCTGATTTATGTCTTCAATGGAACATTAGATCATAGAGTTAGAGTTTTTCAGAGACTTTTGGAAATTCTTTCATGAAGAACTACTTTTCAACATGAATATTTTCCTTCAACATAATTAGGAACAAGAAAATATGAATTAGCAAAATATCTAGAGCTTCTTCTCATCAAGGAAACACATAACAAACCCTCCAAAACTCTAATCACCTAGCTTTGGACTGATGCATCACTCATATGATTCAGCATTAGTTAACTCAAATAAATGATGAGAAGCAAGACCATCCTATAGGAAATCTAGAATCAGACTCATTACTTTGACACTTGACTTGACTCAAAACCTTAAAGAAAAAAATACAAACTAAAACTTAGGAAATAGTTGGCTCTATTTGGGGATTTAAGCATGCTAGTGTTTGAAAGAATTCAAGCAATCTCTAGTTCTACACAAGGTTGACAACTTGGAAACAAAAGAACAAGCTAAAATAAGAAAACAACAAGGAACTACCTAAGGAAAATAAGAAACTAAACTAAGAAAAATGCATGAAAAGGAAAACCTACCTAGCTATCTATTATATAGGGGTTACCTATTTTCAATTTTACAGATTGATACTACTTTAGATCCTACCCATTATAAGAGCGTGGTAGGGTTTCCCCTATTGGGTATGCCAACCTTAAGGAATTGTTTTGATTTGCTTGTGTAATTTGAAAAGGTCCTTTCCACAATGACTAAAACATGGAATGCATGCCTCTTGGCTCATGTCTCTTATCCCATAACAACACCAAATCACCTTCCATAAATTTTCTAGGGCTTGCTCTTTTATCAAATAGTTTTGTATCCTTCCCTAATGTTTAGTAATCTTATCAACCTTCTCTTCTCTCTTTTCTTGTAGTTTAGTAAGATACAAGATTCTTTTTTCTAACCCATCTTGGAAGACATCATCTTTAATTGCAATTTTTAATTTACAAGCAGCTAGTTCTAATGGCAATGACAAATTAGATTCTACTCCATACACCAATTCAAAAGGTGAGATCCTAATAGCCCTTTTAGGTGTGGTCATATTAGCCAATAAAGAATCATGAATCTTCTTATGCTAACCTTTCTTATTATCTAAGACCGATTTCTTCAAATTATTAATTAGGTTCGTATTACTAGATTCAACCTGCCCATTTCCTTGAGGGAAATAATCAAAGGAATGATTGACTTGAATACCATTATTGTAGTAAAATTTAATGATTTCTAAGGAGGAAAATTAAGATTCATTATCCATTACTAACTTCATAGGAACTCTGAATCTGACCAATATATGTTCTTTGAGGAACTCACATATCACTTCTGAGGAAATCTTCTTCATTGGCTTAGCTTCAACCCATTTACTAAAATAATCTATGGTAGTCAATATATATGAATGTCCTTGACTAGAGGAAGGATTAATTGGACCTATAAAATCTAAATCCCATTGATGGAAAGGAGCTTCAGTTACTACTGCCTTAAGAGGTAAGACAAGTAGCTAGGGTTTACCAGTAAACATCTTGCAATTTTCACAATTAGCAACCCACTTATATGCATCTTTAAACATACCAGTCCAATAATAACATTATCTCAATATTTTGAGTGCAATGACGGTGCTAGAAAAATTTCCTCCACATACTTCATCATGAAATAATCTTAACAACTTCACCTGATGTTCCTTATCTACACATCTTAGAAATGTTCCATCAATATCTCTCTTATACAAGACATCATTATGAATTGCATATTTAAATGCTTTAGTTTTTATATCTCTCCTTTGCTTAATAGTCAATTGATTAGGGCTTTGACCATACGTCAAAAAATAAGCAATGTTTGAGAACTAGGGATCTTGAAGACTTACCATAAGAACTTTTGGAGTATCTTCTTCTTTACTTTCTTGATCCTTTGCTAAGGCTTTATAGAGTGCATTTCCTCTTATAAGCTTGGTTGGTTTTATTTCTATATCATATTCTTGAACTTTTTCTATCCATATTCTTCTATTATTGTAACCAACCTCTTGTTGTGTCAAAATACTTTTCACTATAGAATCTAGAACATATATTATTGAATTAGAATGAAACACATAAAATCTAAAATTCTTGAGACCTCTCACAACTGCATATGCATGTTTTTCCATTTGAGAATATCTCAGTTCTTGATTTTTCAATGGTATACTCATGAAAGCTATTAGGGATTGTATTCTCTCTTTATTTTCTTGGATCAATATAGTTTACATAGTATGTTCTAAGGCATAATAATAGATGATGAACTCTTTCGTGTAGTCAAGATGAACAAGCATAGGAGCTTTAGCAACAACATCCTTGATATCTTAGAAAGCCTTTTTCCCAACATCACTCCATTTGAAAATTTTATTGCCTTTCATCATATCAACTATACATTTAACTATCTTAGATAAATCAAGCACAAATCTCCTCAAGAAATTTACCTTGTCAAAGAAGGACTTCACTCCATTTTTAATTAATTACTGAATAGCTTTAACCCTATTCGGATCAATCTTTACTCCTTGGGATACAATATGACCAAGCAACCTGCCTTCTATAACACAAAATACTAATTTCTTTGGGTTTAGAGAGATGTCATGCTCTCTACATCTTTGTAACACCTTTTCTAAATCTCTACTATGATCTTTTCTCTTCTTGGAAAAGACTATCAAATCATCAAGATATATGTCAATAATTCTATCTTTCAAACCTTCAAAAGACAAATTCATTCCATGCTGAAAAGTTGCACCTACATTGATTAGACCAAAAGGTATTCTATTGTATGCAAATGTACCCCATGGTATGGTAAATGCAATTTTGAATTGATCTACTTCATTCACTTAGATCTGATTATACCCTAAAAATCCATCCAACATAGACATCATCTCTGATCTTGCTACAGTCTATAAAAGATGATCCATATTAGGGAGAGAAAAATTGTCCTTCAATGATGCTTGATTTAAGTTTTTGAAATCTACACAATTCTTATTTCTTCATTCTTTTTCCTCATCAGTACAATATTAGCCACCCAAGTGGAATGATGAATAGGTTATATAATCCTAGCCTGCAACATTTTGTCAATTTCCTTGAAGATTGCCCCTTCAACTATAGGATTATAATTCCTTTTTTTATATCCAAATTGTGTTGCATTTGGTTTAAGAGGGATTTCATATTTTAACTTCCCACCCATGAAATTCTTTAGGTCTTCATAACTCCAAGCAAATACATCTTGAAATTCAATGAACAATTTCTTGATTTTTACTCTTTCTTCTTGTGTGCAACACTTGCCTATGTTTATCATCTTTGGGTTGACTTATGTCCCTATGTTGATTCCATCATATTCACCATAGGTTTTTGCCTTCTTATCTCTTTTTTTCTTTATATATGCATCATGCCTATCAAAGAGTTTCTCTAAAGAGGTTAAATGAGGTGGAATCTTATTACCTTTTAATTGAATCACATCAGATCCTGTCTTCTTTTCATCTCATGTCAATGAATCATCACCTTTTGAATTAGTGCTTCCTTCAAAATAAAAAAATAAAAAAGGATCCTCTCCTTTAATGAATTTGAGAATTTGTTTATCATTTTCAAATACTTGCCATGACTCCTCATTATTAGGGACATTAGGCCTAAAAAGAACTTCTACTTTATAAGTTTGATTTTTGAAATTAAGGTGTAGTGAGAGAAATGATGCAGAGACTACCAAAAAATCATCTCTTGAATTGAATTCTCTAAGAACTAATGTAATTGAGAAGGCATCAAAATCCTCAATTTCATCCCATACCTTACTATGATAGTTCCTCAATCTTGACTTCTTCACTGCATATTGATTTCTAATTTGTCTTACTACCAACTCTGCATCTTGTTGTGGTTTCAGAATGTTGACTCCTTTTTGTTGTGCTTCCATTATACCAAGAAGAAGAGCTTCATATTCTATAGTATTATTAGTGTTTTTAAATTGTGCCTTATAAGAAAAACAAGTTATTTCTCCATCAGGTGATATCAACACCACACCTACATCTGAGCGAACATTTGCACAACTACCATCAAATTCTAGAGTCCATAATTGATCACCTTTATTTTGTTTTGATTCTTCTAAGATATCAAGGGTACCAAAGAACAACATATCATTTCCAAACTACATTTCATGATACAAGATTTGAGATCTAGGATCATCTGATTTCAAAATAGTGAATTTGTTTTCTCTTCTAGTTCTAGCTTCACATTTTTGTCTCCAACTTGTATAGTGGCACTAGACCAATCTAATTTCATTTCTCCCCCCATGTCTTTGCAAAAAATTCTACTCAAGATCATTCCATACCTTGCAAGGATGTCTACTAGAATGGTAAGTTTCAATCTCTTAGAGGGGTAAGCAACAAGGGTAACTTGAACATCTTTAATTTGTCCTAGCAATAGCACTTGTTTAACATCCTTCAAGTAGAATCTACCAAAGTTTTAGTTAATGGAAGACCTAAATATTTTTCTATAGAAGCAGGCATTACATTGTCAGGTGCTCTTAAATCTATGATGCAATTACTCAATCTATTTCCATTGATGAACAAAGAAATATAAAAAGGATCTAGTTTTTTATTTGGGAAAGTAGCTAAAACAGTAGATTCCTCTTCTTGAAAAAGTCTAGGAATTGCAAAATCTTCCTTATCAAAGGAGGTTCCATTAGTGCTAGTCTTATTATGATTTCCAACATTGACATTAATATTTGCATGATCTGCATCTTTACTATTACACTGCTTAGCTAGTCTTTTCAATTGATTAGGATTAGATTTCAAATAATCCAAAGGAGATATCTGAATTCTTGTTTCTTCACAATATTTCACTATGTCAAAGGAGTTAGCAAAATTACATTTATACTCCTTTTGTGAAGATGAAATTATTATGCTATTGTCTTTATCAACTTTATTTGATGGCACATTATTCTTGATAGGAACTAAATTGTTGTTCTAATTTCTATCCTCCTAACCTATAGTCATTACTATTAATTGAGGTCCTTATAGAGTGGCAAAAAAACTCCTCCTACTTCTAAATCTAACCCATACTCCAAGAAATAATTTTTAGAACCATTACAAGGAGCATGATCATCCTCACTTTCAGGATATTCAATGGTTTGTTCTTTTTTATGTAGCATTTTGTAGGTAGGTCTTGGAACCAATAAGCAACATTCTCCACCAATGTATCCACAAACATCCTAATTGCCACATCCTCATGTTGAGGATTTACTACACCACAAGCCTTATGGAAAGCACTCAAGTGTTGTTCTGCAAAAGTAGGCCATCTCCATTGAATATGGAAAAAAAATTCCTTGATGCTCTTGGTAGATCATTAGTAGCCCCAAGAGCAAGAGGACCAATAAAATTTCCCCATGGTTGTTCCATAACTACTAGTACAATATTTTGATTTTCCTGAAAGGTAACATAAAGTGGAACTGTTGCACCAATCAACAAAAAAGCATCAAGAGTAGGAGGAATGGAACTTCAGAAAACCAAAGGAGCAAAAGGTTGACTTCTCTATGTTCTATTAGAAGGAACAACTTTAGATAAAAGAGTTTCTTGAAGTTGTTTGATTATAGATTCCCTTGTATGTGTTCTTCCTCTTCTACAAATGTCTTCTAGGATAGGAAAGTTAGTGTTCTTGACCTTTTCATATATTGGGTCAATATTTCCTTTCTCCTTGGAACTCTAGGTATATTTGGGATCCAAATTGTATCAAATGTTTAGATAAATGGTCTTTTTCAAATTTATCTCACCATTCTTCAAATTTGAATTTTCTCCACTTCTTTGGTAGGTTGAGGCTATAAACTAGTATCAAGTCCTTAAGGAAAACATCTGAATACCACAAGTCCTTTTTTGCAACTCAAATATATATTTTGAGTGTAATTTATTATGAAGGGAAATTCTTTAGAAATTTCATTTGAATTCTCCCCAGTAGAGTCACCAAAAAATTATTAGTTAATAGTTTGTCCCTCTTGCTAACTTGTCTTTACCTTGACTCTAGATGCCCAAAATGTGAGGAAACAGAAGGATGTTACCAACAAATGGATTAGTGTATGTGTTATATCACTACCTCTGAATTATAAGGTACAACTTCCTTATATGCAATATGCAATGAATTGTGTTTTTAATAGATCATTGGGATATGGAGTATGCTCTTAAGTTGAGAGCCAAAAAGGATAAACTAGGATGTTCATAACTACAAAAACCCTAGGTAGAAATAGATTTGGGAAACTTATAACACCCAATAGAATGAATATCAAAAGCTACCTTGAAGTTCTTCTAACATATACTTCTACTTCTAAGTATAGATTTACCATCTAAATGCAAAAGAGGAATGAAGAGATAAACACATGAGGGAAAATGGAATTGCTTTCACTATCAGCCTTGAATGAAGTGGAATCCAACCAATAACTAATAGAATCATATACATTTATTTGTCATTTCCCAATGAAACTATCTTACATGATATGAAATGAACAAGAGAGGAAGAAAAATCATATATGAGGAAAGTAAATGGAATCACTTTTACTGCAAACATCAAAATGAAATGGAATCCACCTAATTATCATAGGTTCACATACAATTTTCCTTCAACTCTTTATGCAGAACTAATCTAAGAATGGGCAACAAAACATGACCAGTAAATAGAAAGTAAATGGAATTATAGACTCATTCACCATCAAGTTTGTCGACCCTTGTACTATCAAATGACATTATGTTTATAGTGTGTTGTTATCATTTCTAAATTCTAGTAGAGCAACAATCATATAATAAAGAATAAAATATGAAAATATCTAATTCATATCATGAAATGAGCACATGCTATCACTTCTACTGATGATTCTAAATCAGAGATATTCTTGAAAACACTCCATGACTATTCAGCTTCTTGCAATCTTCAGAAAACCTGGTGATAACACTGTTTTCTTCATCTTCTATTGTTTCATGCTAAATACATATATTTCATATTACACTGGTCACTATGTTTTCAAATTATGGTTGTTGATCTCAAATTAATGATCACAATTTAAATGTTATGGCTTCCTTTATATTTTCTACTATGGGTCCACTAAGTACACACATCAAATGGTCACTTTCCCACATTGTCTAAACCTTGGGCATATTCCAAAAGAGGGAAAGTGACATTCATAGATCTCGTAAGATCTAATGGCTCATAGAAAAGACTTCATTGTTTAGTTTTTGATGTGGGTCCACATTCCAACTATATACCTCATGTACTTCATAGCAGATAGGCTACAATACTTTATTGACTAGAGAATCTAGAATGGACCCTTTTGCTTCATGTCACTTCATTGAATGTAATGGTCACTTTAGGAAATGTGTTGAAGTGTCACTTTCCCACATTATTTATTTCTAGAGAACTTCTAGAATGTGGGAAAGCATCGTGTGTTGATTATGAAGATATGACGAATTTAAAGAACATGCATGATCTTATGTTAAAAAAATGAGTCCCAACTTAAATGTAAGACTTTGACTTTTCAACAGACCAATGAAATACATTATTATTCTAGTTTGACTTGTCAATTTGGTGATGTGGATGATCAGACATGTTTTAATTTGTCCATTCAATTTCCACTCAAGTCTTTTCCACCTTTGACTGTGTTTCTTTGCCATTTTTGTATTTATGTGAATTCAACTAACCTTGTTTCCATGATGTTCACATGATCTACATATCATCTTTTGGCTTCATCCTTGATGTTCTCTATCATCTTTTCTTCTGAATATGAGTATGATCTCCTCCATTCAATTTGAATTATGTCTTCAATGGAACATTAGATCATAGAGTTAGAGTTTTCCAGAGATTTGTGGGAATGCTTTCACGAATAACTACTTTTCAACATGAATCTTTTTCTTCAACGTCATTAGGAACAAGAAAATATGAATTAGAAATATATCCAAACCTTCTCATCAAGGAAACACATAAAAACCCTCAAAATTCCTAATCACCTAGCTTTGGACTGATGCATCGCTCACATGATTCTTGCATTAGTTAACTCAAAGAAATGATGAGAACCAACATCATCCTATAGGAAATCTTGACTCATACTCATTACTTTGACACTTTACTTGACTCAAAACCTTAAGGAAAAAGATACAAACTGAAACTTGGGCAACATACAAAATATCAGAAGTCACAGTAGTGTAGATTGCAATACTAACATCTTTTATATCGGTAAAAAATTGCTTGATGGGCACTAATGACCACTGAATAAAAATCCTACTTGCAAGTAATATTAATCTTGACCAATGTTTTCATTTTCCTATTCAAAGGTTATGACCTATTTTATTTGGATAAAACTTAACAACACTTTTAGAAGTGACCCACAAGAATTAAATAATCTAGTTTTACACAGAACTATAGAAAACAAGGTTTGATTAATCGAGGTGAATAGGAGAACAATGAATGCATACTAGACTAATCCAAATTTAATTTCTACCTAATAATTTGATATGATTTTGATTAATAAAGGATTCCATCAACATTGATTATCCAAGAAGGTGGAAAGCTAATTATAAAACCTCATAGAAATTCAAATATTCACAACTCAATAGAAGAGACTAAAGTTTGGAAATATAAAGAGAATATGTCACAATCACTAATATTACATGAAAATATAAAAATAACAAGTAGTAATGAAGCTTAAAATGAATAATAATATCAACTCTTTATGAAACTATCTAATGAAAAGAGAATATCACAGAATATGTGAGAAGAAGTTGTCATTGCTGAAGAAGACATCTCCCAAAAACTCTAGCAAATGTAGATGTAGAAAAAGGTTTAAATAAGAATCGTCCCAATTTCAAAATCATTTGCAATAAATAGAATAAAGTGTAATGAATTCTTATTAAAAAGTTCAAAGTAATTTTGATATATTCAAATTTCTATAAAAACTTTTTTGTAGTGGGAAAATCTTATTAATAGTGTAAAATACCAAAGTAAAAACAAGAATCTATTGCATGAGAGAGATTTTTAAAGAGATAGGTCAACTTTAAATAAAAACCCTCTTATCATTCAATTTGATATTCTTAGCAAGAGGGTTCTATAATATTTTTGTAAATGTGACAGAAGTTGGAGAAATAATGTTATATAACAAAAGGAAATTAGAATAAAATTATCTTAACTATATTGTTCCTATTGGCTTGGTTTTTCACCTAAGAGAAATCTATAAAAGTCATTGTGAAAATCCAAGGTTTTACATAAAATTAGGTTTTATGTTCTTCATGATTAATCATGTCTTAGAAAATATCTAATTGTTATCTCCTAATATCAATCATACCCTAGGTTCCTTGTTGAAATTGTTAAATTTGTTTGCACCTTTTAAAATTGAGGCAGGAGTTTTAAATAGAGCCCTAATACCTTTCAAAAAAATTCTTATTATAAGGTTTTTCTGCAATCTTTTGAATTTTTGCAAAATTACCAGTTTCACCCTAGATTGTAACTCATTCTTAACCAAAGGTCATGTCATGGTTAGCCTACATATTGTTTTTCCTTGTTCAAAACCTTCTAGTGAGTTACTTTTGGAATTGTTGATCTCTTCCTAGATCAACAATCCTTGCATTCTTGTAGTTTCAAGTTGCATGGAGTTTAGATCAACAAATATTGTATCCTCACAAATCCAAGATGCTCATTGTTTAAAAAGTGCTATATTGCGACAAGTCAATAGGTGTCCTTGTGGGCCCTTTTGGTTTTAAAAAGTTAAAAATGAGCATGTTCCCAGCTGTAGATGTAGATAAAGATCAATGATCATCATAATCTCACATAATGAAGGTACTCAAGCTTTAAGCAAAGCAAGGTTGTGACATGTTGACACATGGAATTTGTGGGACCCGAATAAGTTGTGAGCCACAAAAGAATGTTGTTAGCATATTTTTCTAGTTGGCATGTTTTGATTGGCCATAAGTGTTGAGTATAACAAAATAAAGTTTGATTGATGGTTTTTGCATTCACACAATATAAAGTTTTTTGAAGTTTAACCAAACTAAGAATGAAAGAAGCTGCCATGTATCCATGTAGGCCACATTGTGCATAGAACCGCAAGCAAATATCTTAACCATCCACCCAATGAAGATCGATGGATGTCACTTTCTCACAAGTTGAAGATGTAATGGTCATTTAACTAAAGTGAGAAAGAAAAATGTTGACATTTGTCTTAGTGGTCCCAAGTCTTAAAAGGAATGTAGTGATAGCTAAGATCTTGCATAGTCATAGGATGCAAAAGGATCAATGGTGGGGGTATTCTTGCATAATTAATGTGCTCAAATTTTAGCCAAAGTGAGAATATGAGGTCTTGAAACTGTAGAAGTTAAGAAATCCAACTTCATAGATCCTCAAGAACACCTGCATGCAAATATCCTGCAATGAAGAGAAGCCAAAAAATAGGAAAAGAAGAGCTTAGAAGTTCTTAAAAATGTGAGAGCAAAAGAATGTATTCTATTTTATGGAAAAAAAATACAAGAGTTCAACCTTTTAAGGTGAACAAAACCCTAAAGGAAAGAAAGTTAGGTTTGCACATTATAATTAATATAAAATATTAATTATATCCACCTAAGAGAGCTAAAGCACCTAGAGTAATAAATGACTTACTCTAACACCCCCCCTTAAGCAAAGCTTAGGAGGAAGCTAACCTAGCAAAGCTATGAAAGCAGGATAAATGGGTCCTAGCAACAAAGCCTGATTAGGTACCCAATAAAAGGAAATCTCTATGAACCAGAGACAAAGGAGAAAACCCTGTGGGAAAAACCACTCTCCAAAAAGAGATAGAACAAACATGCTGAAAAAAAAAATAGAAATTTTATGGCTCAAGAGACTCTCTCAAAACCATAAACAACTCCCCCATGAGAGAGAGATGAGACATCAAAGCCCCCCCAGAATGATGAAGTCCCTGTAGAAATAAATGAACCAATGGAACTCCAAAGCAAAACAAACAAGGGCACAGAACAAGGAAACCACTGAATGATACGAAGGCCTAATTGATGCTCAAAAGAGTAGACATGAGGATTCTGAAAAGGAATCCCCAATGCAGGTGTGCTAAGACTATCATGAAAGAGGAGATGACATCCTCTATAGAATTTGCAACATGTGCTCCTGAAGGCTCGATGAGTGGAGCTAGAGGGTCTGGCAGAGCTGAAGAAGAAAAGATGTCAATGGAATGAGGTGTGGTGAACTCAGGAACAATACAAAGGTTCACATGTCCTCACTGCCTCTCCTAAAAGAGAAGAAGTATGCTCTAATAATGGAGATGGTGGACCAAAGTGGGAGAAGGTGTAGAGATGGGTGGTATGATGAACTATCCCTATAGAAATAAGGCCTCCTATTGCACTACCCCAAATGTAGACTGAATTTGCAGTAAACTAAACTAATTTCCTTGATCCACTATGTGTAATCCTATACATCAAGAGAAGGTTGGCAGAGAGAGATGGAAAATACAATACATCATTGAATATGCCATCTTGAATGCAAACTGAACCTTTCTCATAGACAGTTAGAGTAGTGTTACTCCCCATGAGAATATGAGGAATCAGAGAAGCCTCAATAGAGGAGAATACCCCTTGAGAAGATGTCATATGGTGAGAAGCACCTGAATCCAGTATCCAAGGGACCTAGGAAGGGGATGCAAGAGAAACCCATAATGCATGACCCTTTCCAAAATCCATTGAAGATGTAGAAGAGGTGGATGAAGATTGAAAGGCAGACCCCTAAGAGGTAGAAGAGGATGGGGATGAAATAGAGCTCTTTTGAAGAAGAGCTTGCAAATCTGTAATCTGTTTCTCATAGCCATCAAATCTCTTCTGAAAACAATGTGCCTCATCATGAGCTCCTTTCTGACAATAGGAACAAGGAGTCTCAATCTTCTTTTTCTCCTTCTTCTTAGAAGAAGAGGATGAATCAAATAGTTTCTTTAGCTTTTGCTCCTGTGTATCCTTGGCAAGTAATGCCTGTGATGGTGAACTTGTAAGTGAATCCATCTGAGTGAGCTTGGATTGCTCACGAGTTAACCTGTCATAGAAAATCTCAAAAGAGGGCATCTAATGTCTATTACCCAAGGCATCCATAGTGGAGTAGAAAGTAGAAGAAAAGATCTGATACTATCCTCACAACTTTGAGAGTGTCAAAAAAATACACTCATCATCTGTTTTGTTTCTACCACATCCCTGCAAAACTGTGCGCAAAGATTTGAACTTCATCAAGAAGTCCTCAATGGTGGGAAAGCTATTAGGTGTCAAATAATTCAACTCTACATCAAGTTGAAGTGCTTGAAACTCATTCACTTGACCAAAAAAATTCTAAAATTTGAGCCAATAAGCCCATGGAGTAGTCAAACCATCCAAGTGAAATAACAGACTATCTGAAATGTTGAGTGCAATGATTCCCATGGCTTCATCCATTTTGTTCTTGCACTATAGAACCTCATAAGGTCACATAAGAGTAGGCTAATTCACATCCAGACAAGACCATAGACCTCTTGACATGAGAAGTCTAGTCATTTGTGTCTTCTAGGTGTGATAGTTGTGCGGCATGAGCTGAATCACAGAAGGATCCAACATTGAGAGAAAGAATAAGATGAAAGTAGAAGGGTCTTAACTAAAGTAAATTATAGAAAGAAAGACACCCCTTCCTCCCCACAAATGTACAAGAATATCTTCAAAATACCACAAAAAAAACTATAGAAAGAAAAAAACTAGAAAAGAACCTAGATTCGTTGATGCAAAATAGGAGGAAGCAAAGGCCTCTAATTTGATACCAAAAATGGGAGCTCAAATGAACTCAAAATCTAACAAAACTAGCACCAATGTCTCCATCTCTGAGTCACCTTTCTTATGCTTCTTTTGGATTGGAAAAAGACCTCCGTAGGCTCAAGTTATAGCCAAAAAACCAACAGGTCCTCTAGAATTAGTTGCTGTAGTATTTTTGCAGATGTAGTTGGCAGCCTTCCAAACCCTCAAAACAGTAAGAATAAACAATAAACTTGTGGAAAATACTGTTCACACACTATAGAAAATCCACTATTCATCTACACTATAGCAAAACACTTCAGTTGGTCTGATTTTTTATTCTTCTTGATGCCGAGATCTACTTCTAGTGTTATATATGTGCATAGATTTCTTTATTTTGACATGCAACCACCAAATTCACCAAGAACTAACATGAAAATGATTAGAAGTAGCATGCAATCATAAATTTTGACATGCAACCAATTAGAAGCAACATGCAACCACCAAATTTACCAAGAACTAATATGCAAATGATTAGAAGTAGCATGCAAACATAGATTTTGACATGTAGCTGATTAGAAGCAACATGCAAATGATTAGAAGTAGCATGCAACCAAAAATTTTGACATGTAGCTGATTAGAAGCAACATGCAACCATAAATTATGACATGCAAGATTTGGGTAGTTGTCAAAAATGACATGCAAACTCACTAAACTGGCATGCAAAGCTGAAATCTCAACAGGCTGGTAAGATCACAACAACATAACATTAATCTTCATCCAATGATCATGGCTTCAAGACTATTTAGATGAGAAAGCAACAAGGAGGCTCTGATACCTTATAGAAGTTGAGAAATCCAACTTCATAGATCCTCAAGAACACCTGCATTCAAATATCTTGCAATAAAGAGAAGCTCAAAAATAGGAAAAGTAGAGCTTAGAAGTTCTTAAAAATGTGAGAGCAAAAAAATGTATTCTATGTTATGAAAACAAAATACAAGAGTTCAACCTTTTAAGGTGAATGAAACCCTAAAGGAAAGAAAGCTAGGTTTGCACATTATAATTAATATAAAATATTAATTATATGCATGTAAGAGAGCTAAAGCACCTAGAATAATAAATGACTTACTCTAACAAAAACATGTCCTACTTTCCAAAAGGTAATGTAATCATTAAGGTTGAAACAAGACCATCCAATTGTGCCCATATTGTTAGAATTTGATAAGATTAATAACTCAGAAAACTAGTGCAAAGAATAAATATCTAAACTATGAATGCAAATGATACGACATCAAAATGGCATCATAGAGTTAGTCTCCAAGAGAGTATTGCAAATGCTAGAAGAAAAATAGCATTAAGAGGATTCAAAAACAAGAGATGCAAATACAAGCTAGGTAGCCTGCTTATATAGGCTAGGAAGAGGGAGGAGGTGGCAACACCAACCAATGACGAGCAACCATCTATCAGAATAAAGATAGAAAAGTATCTTCCCAAGATAGCTAATGGATGCTCACATGTAGGAAGGTGACACCTCACAACCATTCACCTAATTAGACATGCTTTATTAACCTAAGCGAGATTACTAAAAGTATAGGAAAAATCTAGCAAAATAGGAAAAATAAAAAACTACACTAACACCCCCCCATAAGCGAAGCTTAGGTGGATGTAGAAATGGGTCCTGGCAAGTCAAGCCTGATGAGGTACCCATGTACATAAAATTCTCCCAAAAGAGAGAGAAAAGAGACTCCCCAAAGAAAATTAGGACTCCAAGTGAGAGGAAGAGGCCCCCCCAAAAGATGAAGCATCTTGCACCTCCAGCAAAGCTTGCAAATTTTGTCCAGTAGATCCACTTACATCGAACAAGTTTTCTTCCCTTAGGAAAAGGGACAAGATCCTTAGTGTGGTTCCTCATCAAGGAACTATACTCTTCCTACATAGTTGTATCCCACTCAAAAATACCAGAAGCCTCATGAAAGGACTGTGGATTTGAGGCAGTAGCAATGAAGATATGTAGAGCATCCTGGAATTGTGAACAAGTCTGCTTGGTGTCTGATGGATCCCCAACCCAATCACCTGCAAAATGCAAGGTCTGTCTAGCCCAAAGTAGACCAGAAGATGGAGAATCTAGAGGAGAATCATCAACCAATAAATGATGACTAGGAGAGGAAGGAGGTGAGTCATCTGAATCACTCTCTGCATCAGAAGTGGAGGTAGAAGACTGCTCAAGTGAATCTGACCCATTAGATCTATCATGTATTCCAAGTGACTCCAATGTCAAAGTAGAAGGCAACCCTGTGACCATGCTTTACTGGTTAAGCTGATGCAAGTAGTGGAAGTTAAGATGGCCAAACTACTCATGCCATAATCTACTCACATCATTAGAGTAAGTGAGTGAAACAGTCAAAGGAGGATCAGGAAAAAAGTGAGAAAATATATAGAGTCGTGACTAATGATCTGCTCTCCCAACTACAACTGTAGAATCATTGTGCAACTCATGTATCTCCACTGAATTAGGAGTGAACTCAACTCGCTTGCCTAAACCTGTGTGAGTGATCTAGTGTACCGATAGGAGATTAGTTGATAATGAGGGTACATAAGGAACATCATGGAATGTGCCATCCCCCACATCAACAGACCCTCTCCCACACACCTCAACAAGAGTGTTATAACCCATCAAAATAGAAGGAATAGTACATGGCTCCAAGGATGAAAGTTCTTCCTTAGATGAAGCCATGTGGTGTGAAGCACCCGAATCAAGAACCCAAGTGGATGGTGAGGAAGCAACTACAAAAAGGGCCTTGTCCTTTCCTTTCCCCTTGCTATTTTCTTTTTCCTTGTTAGACTCTTCATTAGAACTTTGTTTGATAGACTCAGGAACACTGATATTATTCTTCTCAAGAATGTATGTCAAGTGATCAAGTTGTTTCTGCAAATATTTATGTTCATCATGACTAGGTCTTTCACAATAGGCACATTTGACCTTTTCTTTTTTAGGCTTATTGCCCTTGGAAGATGGTGCATCAATAGTTGCTTTTGAAAAAATTGATATCTGATCCTTCTTCTCCTCGCTATTTTTTTGTTTCTTGTCCTTACTATTGTTGTTACTACTTTTTCCTTGTTGTTCTTTTGTGCCTTGGTTGGCAGCCAAGGCATGTGACTTAGAGGACTTAAGAGTGCCCATCTGGATTAGCTTGTCCTGTTCTCGAGTGAGATTGACAGCAAAATCATCTAAAGATGGCATGGTGAATTGAGTACCAAGGGCACCCTTAGTAGCATAGAAGGTAGAGACAAACACAGAATATTTTGAACTCGGCTTAGAGAGAATACTAAGAATTAGTTGTTCATCTTTTTTTTCAATTCTACATTGTTTTAACTACAGCCTTAGTGATTTTAATTTGGTGAAGAAATCTTGGATTCTGTTGAAATTTCCTGGACTTAAACTAATTAATTCATTTTCCAACATATGACCCTTCATTGAATCTTGTGTCCCAAATAGTGTTTCTAGCTTTGTCCATACTTCATTTGGTGCATCCAAATACTCAATGTGAAATAGCAAGTCAGGAGAAATAGACAAACACAATGTTCCATATGCCTCATCACATTTGTTAAACCACTTAGGCTTGTCTTCATCTTTAGCAGGTTCAGTTTCAAGTCCCATAGTTATCCTATTTAATCCAGCTTTCTTTAAGTGAATTTTCATGCGTGATTTCCACTCAAAGTAATTGTATAGAGTTAGGATGGGCATATTTGTTTGATCCATGATGAAGAAATGCAAAGAAATGCTAAAAAAAAGAGAACCTAGCCACGATAATTCCCCCCCCCCTTTTACTCAATCAAAGAACACCCCCCCCCCCCCCCCCAAATAAATATGATTTGGCACTTTATTTTAGTGCCTTTACAACTACCCCTAGAAAGAAATACTTAGTGGTATTGATTTCAATGCATTACAAACCCTCATGAAGAGCATATGCTAAAAGTGAAACTTGGGAACAATAATCAAAGAAACAAATAGCACCACTGTGATCTACTCAAAAAAGCATGCACTTTAAAAAAAAAAATTGCTTCGATACAAGGTCATATGAGAAAGTTATGATCCTCTGAAGTTTCCAAAACAAGAACTGTGCACAGTCATGGCTGAGAATCCGCAATTTTTGAAGAATTCATGCATGAAAATCAAAAAACAACTCCACTAGTGGATAGAGCACAAAAAAATAGCCAACTTCATAACAAGAATCATCAAAATCGGAGTCCATATGAGCAAGAACGAGACATTTGAAAATTGTGTTCAAATCTGCAACTGCCAATGGAGAGGGGTATGGCTGTAGCCTTTCATGCTCAATTCTGCAAAATATACAGCTTGCATGCAAAATCTAAAAGATACCCAAATGGTTTTTTGGGGCTGCAAACAAAACTCAAAAAGCATTTTTCTTGTTGATATACAGAAGATGTTGTTGTAGTGTAAATTAGATGCCTTTAACAGTAAAAAATGGCTCTAAAAATCAAAAACCGACCCTAGCAACCAAAATATGACATGCAAATGCTGGATCAGCTTCCTAAGTCCATCAATGGCATGCTGGAACCTGCAATACTGATTGAAAATTTCAAATATACAAGTTGGTTGTCAGATTTGATATTGAAACCCCAGAGAAAAATTATTTTTGTTTAAACTTTTCTGATTCTTAGGATCATCCAAAGATGCAAGAGAAGAGCATACTTCATTTTTTTTTAAAACTACAATAAAGTTTATTAGCCCCCCCGAATCTCTCAAATAAGGAAACTAAAATCTACTCTTGCACATAGAAAAACTCTGATACCATGTTAGAATCTAATAAGATTAATAACCCAGAAAACTAGTGCAAAGAAGAAATATCTAAACTATGAATGAAAATGATACAAAATGAAAATAGCATCATAGAGTTAGTCTCCAAGAGAGTAATGCAAATGCTGGAAGCAAAATAGCATTAAGAGGATGCAAAAACAAGAGATGCAAATACAAGCTAGGTAGCATGCTTATATAGGCTAGGAAGAGGGAGGAGGTGGCAACACCAACCAATGAGGAGCAACCATCTATCAGACTAAAGATAGAAAAGTATCTTCCCAAGATAGCTAATGGATGCTCCCATGTAGGAAGGTGACACCTCACAACCATTCACCTAATAAGACATGCTTTATTAACCTAAGCAAGATTACTAAAAGTGTAGGAAAAATCTAGCAAAATAGGAAAAATAAAAAACTACACGAACACATATCAATGGCTGAATTTCAAAATTTTGGTGTAACATTCATAATTTGACTGTTGGAGCATTGGTGGTGTATCAACATGAATTCATGCAAAGGAAATTAACATAAAACTTGCAATTCAATGCATAATTAGTTACAAAGAGAAATAAATTTGAAGTGTAGAGAACCAAAGCTCAAAGTGTGATTTTCTCAAGTAGTGAATTATTATGGATAGAGTTTTAGCTAAAGGAAGAAAATTGTGGGTGAGTACTTAAAGCTTTTGATTGTTTGAGAAATTTCAGTCTAAATTTTATTAGATTGATAAGATACCTCCACAAAGGGATTTTTTATGGAAAGGGAGACTACCAATAGAGAAATGTGCATGATGATTTTGTGGAGCAATTGCCCTTTTTCACTAACGAAGTAGTCAAAGGAAAAGAGTTGGTCCCCAAAAACCCTAGATTGCTAGTTAGTGAAAGTTTTATGATAAATAAAATTTGTTAAGAGATTCTAAGACATCTACTCGTGGTTTAGAGTTGTTTAGGAAATGGTTCTCTAAGAGGAAACATGATACTCCTTTAAGCAATGTATGGCAATTTGATATAGGGAAGTTTATTATTCTTGGTATTTTCTTCGATGACGACTTGTTAACAATGATAGAAAAAAGATATGATCCTATGCTAAGGGTCATGAAGAATCATGTAGGAGAGAACCTTTTTAGGGACCCACCTGAGACTATTAGGGAATTTTTCATGTTAAACCCTAACCATGCATTGCATGAGAAAATTAACCTAGATGATCTGCAAGCACAATATGATTCCTAGATGGCATACCTTTAGGGAGGGCCACTGCAAGAATATTTTGTAAGGATAGGGCATCTACCACTATTGGCAACTCACACCCCTGAGCCATTGTTAAGGAAATATTTTAACCCTACGATATAGACACTCTACTTCTCCCTTTGCATAATTTTTGGTATGGATGAGCAAGATCATATCCAAGGATCCTTGGTATTCATTATTGCTCAAATGTTGCAGTATGGTATGAGTTCTATCTTTGATTTTGCTTCATATACCGTAGAAGAAATCTATAATGTATTAATTGGCATCAGTAAGGCCAAGGTTGAGAAGATCTATTTTTGGTATTCTTTGTTGATGTATATGTGTTTGTATAAAGGATTTTCTTCTTTCTCTAAGAAGATGAAGCTATAAATGGAGAAGAATGGGGACAAGCCACCTGTTCATCTATGGATTGATAACATGACCTAGGAGGTCATAGATGCTAGTTTTGTTCAATTTGATAGATATTTTACCTCAAAGCTAAGGATTTTGTTAATAGGAGACAACCCCAAAATACCCCAACCCTTACTAGAGTTGATCAGGCCTAAGGATCATGCCAAGGATCTCAAATTGACCTAGAACTAGTGGGATATTATCACATACTCTATATGTATTATCTTTAGAGTATATGGTTTCTAGGGGAAACAATATGTTCTTCCTTATCAGGTGCCTTTCGAAGTAGGGATTGCTAAATTTCTATGGTAGATAGAAGGTCTTGAAGAAAGAGAGTTGATGGGAAGGTCCAAAGGCACAATTTTCCCAAACTTCACATTCATACACAATTTTGTACTTACCAAGGGAGGATGGAGATAGCTAGGTAAGTTTCTTGATTAATATCAAATAGCTTAGTCTCATCCTCATTTAATTGATCTTGAAGATTTTTATGATATGTTTAAGGATAGAACCAAAGCTAAATCTTATGAGCATTTTGTTTACTTTCCTAAGGATATAATAAGGAAAGAATTTTCTAAGACAAGAATGGGAAGTAGGAAGGAGAAATGGAAAGTATATAGTAGGGTTCTAGAGTTTATTAATGTATTAGATAATAAATAGATCCCCTTGCTAATACTAAATATTGGAGAGATAAAACTAATAAACTTATGGAAAAAAATTTTGGGTTTATGCAAACCCTTAATGAGAAAAAGAAAATTTTGATACAAGTGTACCCATACTAGGTTATACAGGTTGAGAAGAGGCTGGAAAACAAAATAGTCATAAGCCTAGGTCAGTACACCTTTCAAAGGAAGGCATGATATGTCATAGGTAGGAGTGTAAACATATAGCCTGTTCCTTTGTATAAGAGGCAACTTTTAGAAATCCCTCCTTTAGCATCTACTACTAAAAGGAAGAAAATAGAGCAAGGTTCTTCATCTAGAGTTGAGGTGTACTCCCCCTCATAGACTCCCATTCATATAGATAATGAATATTCCTTAAAGGAACAATTTTAAAAAAATGGAAGGTCAAGGTGACCTTGTGATAACTACATTAGAGGTGGAAGAAGGAGCACCTAAAGAGCCTCCCATACCACTCCTAGCCTTCACTATAGAAGATTTCAAGGGGAAGGAGATTGACCATATTGTGGAGTAGGCAAAAAAGAAATTTTTAGATGATGAAAATATTTTAAAGTCTAGGGCTTTTATCCAATTTTTGTGGAGGAAGAACATTAGAACTTTTGAGGCCAAATGCAAGAAAATAAAAAAAGAAAAATCTATTAGATGAGACTTTGACATAGAAGAGGAGATTAAGGCTAACTTAGTGCAAGAATTCATCCAAATAACCTCTGCAAGGGGAAGATAGTTACTAAAATATTTGGGAGTTATGATACTAGCAGAATGGGACATTGCTAATGCAATGATTTTTTATGTAGTGAGGAAAGAGAAGGAAACAAAATTCAGAAATGAGGAAGAGTTAAAACACACTCATAAAGGGGTAAAGTATAGTGATGATAAAAAATCCTTGGTTATGTGGTCTATTCAAAAAAGGGATATGTTAAGGGCCCAAGAAATTTCAGATTCTAAGCATACCAAGAGCTTAATGGTCCTTAGAGTGGAAAAAGTAGATAGCGAGTGGGTAGCCCAAATGAGAAAGGAAGTAGCTAATTTTGGGGTAGTAGTAGCTACCAAAGACAAGAGAAAATTCCTCAAACTGAAAGAAAAATTTGAGAAGATTTTGGAAGCCTATGATGAAAGAGGAAGACAAATTTATCAACTACAAAAAAAAAAATTCAAATATTGTGAAGCAATTTGGAAAAAGGTAAAGGGGTAGGCAGTCTTGTCAGCTTAGAATTGCAGCTTCCCTTATTCCACTACCACCCTTTTCTCCTATTGTGGAAAACCCTAGTACACCTTAAAAACCAAAATTCTATATAGCTGATGAGCTCAATGAAAAAAAATAAAATATATGGTCATTGCATGTGGAGTTGGGCATCCAACACGAAGACAAAATAAGGGATACAAATTTATTTTTGGTAGACAGAGTCAAATATTGGCCCCTTTTTTATTTGGAATTTTTAAGGTTGGTGGACATATGCAAAGAGTTGAATAATAGTGAAGCTACCTTAAGACAAATCTTGAATAAATGGATTAATAGAGATGATGCCATCACTGCCTTGTGTTGCTTTTTCATTGACAACTATGATGATCAAGTTGAGAAATTTTTTGATCAAACACTCATCTACTAACTTTTGATCATAAAAGAGATATACTACAGATAAGACTAAAAGTTTGTTTCTCAAAATATCTCAAAAAATATTTTGACCTCTTTCCCCATTTTAAAAAAAGGTCTAGGTTGTATCAAAGACAAAGACGAATGGGGAAATGAGCTAAAGGAACTATTAAGCATTATAATGAATGAAGTGGTAAACAAAGAGAATTATATTTGGTTTTCTAGGACCATAGAAGAACATGTGCAAGCCCAATTATTTTTTGATCCTTTCAAACAATATTTTTTTGAAATAAACAAATTAGGGAAAGATATTTTTAAGAGAGAGAAATAAATATTGAACCACAATTGGCCAGATGACATAGTTTTCAACAAGAGGATGGTAGATTATTCTTTAGCTGCACAATTACTATAGGTGGCTTGTCAAGAAGTGTTTGTAGATAACGTAATAATCATAGATGAAAAGTAGTTAGTTGATCAAGTTGTTCAAACTAAGGAAAGAGAAAAAGATCATCCAATTGCAATATTTGATCAAGCTATTCAGATTGATGACATGGTAGCTAATCAACAACTTGCAATAGATACCCAAGTGTTAGAGCCAAGCACAAAAGAAGAGAAAGTGGTCCCACAACCCAAGGAAAAATATAAGGAGGAAATAAAATAATTAGGCACAATGGATGTACAAGAGACAACAAAAAAAAAAGTTGGATCCACCATAAAGAAACCAATAAAGGGACCATTTTGTTACTAAGAAAAAGATCAATAGTTTTGTTTCTTTTCATGCAAAATTTTCATGGTGATAGTTTTGTTTGTAATCCTTTTTGTTTTAAGGACAACTATCATTTTCTCTCTAATCATAAGCTTGTTTCATCTCATACTACATAAGAAGATTCCCAAGGCTAGAGGAAGGTTTGAATTTCTTTTATTGCATGAGTCTATGTAAATTTTGAGTCAGTCCATGCATATTGTAAATCAATTTTAGAATTGAATACAAAAGTTAACAGTTATTGGTTTGTGTCTGTTATTTTATGATAGAGATTATCACTGAATTATAAATACTTTTAAAGAAATTAATACAAATACAAAAAGATGTTTCTCATCCTAGATCTTGTCTCTCTACCTATCACTATTTTGTTCTCTGAGATTTGATAGAAAAGTTTATTAAGTTTTAGTTGTAATTTATTTTTTGAAATATATTTCAATTTTCTTTTGTTGATAATCTAATGGTTTATGTAAATGCTTAATGTAAATTGAAATAACACTATGGTTTTGAGTAAAGATATGATAAGTATGAGATTTGAAAATGGATATAGATAAATCTTTACACAAAGTGTTGAGATAAGATCCAAAAGTAAGTGCATGATCTGTATGAGTTATAGCCCAATAGATAAGGCACTGGCCATCCTTGTAAATTAGCCTAATTGGAATTCTTTGCATAATACAAAAAACTTATATCAATCAATCTTTTAATGTTTTGATGTTTGAGTAATAAATTTCAGCCTATACTTGATTAATAGTGTCTAGAGTTTGGTAAAATAGCTAGTTATCATCTCTTCATTGCTATTGAATTAAAAGAAAGAAGGCTAAGTAATCTATTATTTATGGAGTTAATGTTCAAAACCTTGTTTTAAAGTAAATCAGATTGAGTTCCTAAGGTAAACCCACCTGAATATTGCAAAATTCAAACTGGAGAAGACTTTATAGTCTTGTTAGTTGGTCCTTTTATCTTGCCTCTCATAATACATATTATGGGCTTTAGCTACTTCCTAGGTTTTCTGACATCATAAAAGGTAGTTGAAATTCTATCAAATTAGGAGCCAACAAAATGATGACTTCTATCCCTCTTCAACCCTTTTTATTCCCTCAACTGGTAACCTTTCATTGGCTACTCTCCCACCTGTTAAGACAAACAAAATTTGAAGATGATGACCACCTTACCTATGACTGCCTACCTCAAATGCTTCATAGAATTCATAGGGAATTTAACTAGTATTATTGCGCAATACTTGCAAAATCTTTTACCAGCAACAATAAATTCACCTATGATTTCGACAATCATACTTTCAACTACCCCATTGAAGATGACTTTGGTATATTTTCCTATTCATTGATAGCCCTTTGCCTTTTTGGTTTTCTAGGATCGATGGGTTTGTTTGAATGGAATTTTTCATTTGTTGGCTTCTTTTAGATATCCAAGATTTTGGCCTCACATTGAAATTGCCTTTGCGTTAATGTTTTTGGTAGGCTTTATAGATGACTTGTCGATGTTATTTTCTCATAATGAATTTGATCCCATTTTATTTTGATTACATTTGGCTTATTTACCTTAGAGAAATCTATAGAGAAAATCTCTACAAGAGGTCCATAGGTATGTTGATCCACTATTAATGGTATAGAGTAAGAATGTATGATGATTCTTTAGATATACCCATTTGTGAAATTGCAGGGGTGGACATAATAATCTATTAATTTATGCAAATGCACATGGTAGAAATTTATGACATTAAGAAGACTATACTCTTGGACCATCCATGTCATTTGATTTGAAGTGCCTTATGTTAGGACATATGCATGTCATGAGAACTGATCTACCTACTAAATATTTTAGATTTTTAGATACCATTGTAGTGATTATTAATCTAACGCTTCAAAATCTCTTTTAGATCCTTCTTCAAGGAAATTATAAGATCAATGTAGTCCTATCTATTTATTTGGGAGGAAACACAAAAGGGAAAAGGGGCATGATGCTTATTTATCATGCTCCTTTGTCCTATTGGTTCGAAAAAATGTCCATGATGCTCTTCTCCATCAAATTGCAACTTTCTTCTCAATGTTGCTCAAGCAACTTTTACATCTCTTTAGCAACTTTTACCAACTTTATCCAAATAACCTCCATTTCTTCCCAAACTCAACCAAGAACCTCAACTTAAAAACAACATCCATAGTAGGCTCTACTGACCTCATGATGATGTAATCATCATGCTTTTATGGCTTTACAATTTTTTCTTTCAAAACCATATGTGTAAATATAAGCATTAAGTACATGTCTAATATTTTTGAAGATATACACATTAATTACACCAATTTTTTCTTTCAAAATCATGTGTGAAGATATAAACATTAAGTACAACATGTCCAATTTTTTTGTAGATATACACATTAAGTACACCAAATTTTGTCTTTCAAAACCATATGTGTAGATATAAACATTAAAATAAATATGTTCAATTTTTTCTCAAATATATATATTAATTACACCAAATTGTTTCTTTCAAAACCATATGTGTAGATATAAATATTAAGAACACCATGTCCAATTTTTCTAAAAGGTTTTCTCTCTAATTTCAATGTGTATGTTGAAATAGTTATCAATGATAGATCTAGCAAGTACAACCAACTCAATAAGGGTACAAGTATAAGTTATTCCCATGAAGAAGGATCATGTCAGATAATGCAAGGGAATTTGATCAAAATAGGGAGACAATCATTAGATTTTTGTCTAACTTTCAAAGAGAAAGTAATGACAAATTTTATTGTCCTTGCAAGAGTAGTAATGACTTAAAGACAAGAAGAATCAAAATCAAAATAGCTAAGAGACATTGTAGGGAGAATGGTCACATTGAAGGGGGGTTTGACAATTATCCATTAGTAAGTTGTTTGTTATATATTTTTTGCAATTAATAAACAAATGAATCACAAAATAGGGGTTTGATTATCACGTCGAAGGGGGGTTTAATCACCATCATTTTTATATAGCTCAATCTCCCCAGGGTAGTTGATATGGACCACCACATCTTGGAGGAACATGGAGGTGTGAGTATTGAAGGAGAAGATCATGATCCCATGGAAGATGACAATCATGCACTGGAAAACACATTTGAAGATGATGGTATGAATGCATTGATCCATGACACATTTCACACTAGTGTTGCTACTTTTGATGATGATGATGATGATGGTGATTATGATGAGGATAACATTGAGGTCATCCATGATATACCTCTACTTTAGAAGGCAAATAGGGTCCTTTACGAATGATCCCAATCAAATCTTTTCTTTGTTGTATTTTTTTTCTTGAATTTGAAGGTTATGAATAGTTTATCCAACATAACAATGTCATGCAAGATAAGGTTTTTTATATACATCATTATAGTCTATAAAAGGTGAAATATGTACCATTAAGATTGTTTATAATAATGACTTCTATTTTTTTCTATAAATTGATAGGTGACTTTTTGTTACCACCATCAAATGTTCTCCCTCACTCGTATCAAGAATTATGTGCCACTACAAAACATATTGGAATGGAGTATCAAGCAATAGATTCTTGTCTTGAAGATCATGTTATTTATCATAAAGAACATGAAAATGTAACAAAATGCCCTGAATACCATATGAGTAGATATCAAGATGATCAAGTGACAAAAAAGGGCCTTTCAAGATTCTTTGTTACATCCCCATTATTCCACATCTTAAATTATTATTCAAGTGTAGTAACTTCACATAATTTATGGATTACCTTGCACACAATATAAGTTGATAGTGACATTATTTGAATGCCTGTAGATGATTCAACATTTATGGACATAGAGAAAAGTTGGTCCCACTTTAAAGAAGAAACTCAAAATCTCAAGCTTTCTCTGGAAACTGACTATGTCAATCCCTTTGGAGAGATGAGATCAATAACCTTCCTCCATTGATGTCAACAAAGAGGGGGCACATTATGTTGGAAATGATTATTCTAGGTATTTTATTATTTAATTGTTATCTACATGTAATTATAAGTCTTGGAGTTAAATGACCTTAATAATTATCTGATGTTGTAGTAATCTATATGGGTCTTTCCTATATTAAATTTTCATTGTATTAAGTTAGAAAATAATGAAATTATCAGTTGAAAATTGTTGCAGTATGTGCTACCCCTATCACTCCCAGACAACTTCGACAATAATAACAAACAAGTGATATATGATCTTGGAAAATAGATGAGGTAAGAAGTGATATTTTTTCAATATATCAAACAAGTAATATATTGTAAAGTCTCATATTCACTTGTTTTTGTTTCTTGAATCCCTTGTAGGTGGTTTTCATCTAAAGAAATCCATAAAGAAGATATAAAATATTGGAAGAAAAGAATTAGTCTACTACTGTGTGAAATGAAAAAGTGTTTACCTTCAACTTTTTTCAGTGCACAAGAACACTACCTCATACACCAAGTTGAGGATATTGAATTATGTGGACTTGTACAACCTAGGTTAATGTGGATGGTTGAGAGACACTCAAATTTTTTAAGGTTTTGGTTTGACAAAGAGCACATCATGAGAGTTCTGTGGTTGAGAAATATATGGTAGACAAGATGATGGTGTACATTACTCAATATCTTCCTAATCTTTTAGGAAAGACCCATATAGATTGCATTTGGGATCTAGACTCCATTAAAAAAATTGAGGGGAAGTACTTGGTGGGAAACAATAGATTTAGGAAAGTGAAAGTTAATAAATTATGAGATGTTATTATAGCTATTTAATTCTTAATCTTCAAAATAAATCTATTGCAAGTCTTCTATTTACTTTTGTACATTTGCTAAAGAGTGGGATGCAATACATTTGTTCATTGTAAACAATCAAAGATTGGATGGTAGTATGGATTGAATGATGTCTACATTTTAGTCGTAGATCAAAATGGGAATTTGTTAATTCATTGGTTATACAAGCTCATTATAATGAAGATCCCAATGTTACACAAAAGGAAATAGATTTAGCATATGGTTTAAGAGATCTCCAACTACTTATAAGTTTGTTAATCAACTGTATGTTTTTGAACTTGTGATGTAATAATTTATACATGTTTGACATTATTGAAGGTGAAACACCACAAGGCTATGCTATGAAATGGTTATAAATTTTGATGACACGAAGACAACTATTGATTTTGGGATAACTGTAGTCTTCCAAGTGACCAACATTTTATCTAGAAATGACTTATATCCTCGAGAATCTCAAAATTAATACTATGGCATTTTGGGTTATATAATTGACTATGACTTTAACTCCTTCAAATTAATTCTCTTTGTCATCAAATGGTAGACTACAACTCAATCAAAATGATCCTAATAGAACAATTATTAAGCATGAGAATGGGTTTCCAATGATTAATACAATTTTTTTTGAGCCAGTTGGGGATGAGCCCTATGTTCTATCAAGCCAATGTGAGGATATATTTTACTCAAAGTTTCCACATAAACTAGGTTGGTCATTTGTTGTTAGACATGATCCAAGAGGATGGTCAATAAAGTATAATGTGATGGAAGAAGAAGAAGATACCAAGGAAGAGGAAGCACTAAATCGTGATCGAGAGTTAGTCAATGATGCTCTTGATGCAAATGATACTGCTAGTAATCATGATGATGATGCTTCTAATGATCACAATGATAATGATAATAATGGTGATGAGGAGGAGGATGATGATGATGATGACGATGATGATGATCACAATAGTGGTGCTGATGATGTCAATGATGAGGGTGATCTTGATGATGAGATGCATGAAGAATAATATTAATGACGGGGGGGTTGATTAGCTAATATTGAAGGGGGGTTTGATTATCAATGACAAGAATGAAATGTACAATTATGTGATCAATGCCTATGCTATTTAATATTGAGTTCTTGATTGATTAATGATTAATTTGGTTAACTTGTCATGTGCCATTTAATGTTTATAATTAATATATGATGATAATATTCAATGTAATTTTGAGTATATCTATCATGATTTTTTACTTAACATAAGACAATTGATTTTCATATGCAAAAACTCAAAGCCCTTTCATAAGCATCCTACACAGTCTCATGGATCATCAAGTATAAGTCAGTACACCCCCCAAAGATTAATGCCTTTTACCATTTGTAAAATATCTCTTTCTTTGTCACCTGTCTCTCTTATTTCATGGAGTGCAAATACCAACGAATATGTATTTGTTAGATTTATCTTCCTTGAGTGAGGAAAATTTAAGAATGGAAGAAGAAAGTGAGACATTTAGTATGTCTTAATCAAGGAGATCAACTCAAGGTCAAAATATCAGAAAGAAATTCACTAAGCGCATGAAATTTTTCCTTTCTCAAGGGGGTCACATTCTTATGATGATGAGATTGAAGGTGACTTTGATGTACCCTTTAGGTAAAAACATCTATAGAAATAATGGGTCCCTGATGAACTTCCTCCATTAAATATTATTTTTGTATTGGAGAGACGATATATCACATACCACCATCCTCATTACATGGTTTGGGCCTATTTTCCATGGATGGCATAAAGGTATCTTACAACAGGGTTGTTGAATTGATGGAGTGTGTCATACCTTTCTATGATTATAGTAGTTGGATGCAAATTGTTAGATTAAAAAAAAGTATGTGTAGGTATGGACTTGGGGAAAATTATATACTACAAAAATTTAATGAAAAAAGTAAAACAATAGCCTTATACATTGATGGAAGGCAAAAGTATCAAGGAAAATTGCAAGGTTTATAACTAGTACATGACCAACATCAACTAAGAAGTGACCAAATTGCATATTTGAGGTGCATAAGAGAAATCACATATTTGTATGTGCGATAAAATCAATATGTGGAGATAGAGAGATTCTCATTGATTATAATTTGAATCACACAAATACAAAAAAATCCATTATTATGGGTGAGGTGGTATGTATTATGCACATATAAAATCAATTCCAATCAATGAATCCAACACAATTTTTTTTTTTGCTAACTTAGAATAATAACATGTGTTTTAACATGTCTCAATGATTTTTTTTGAAATACAAGGCTATAGTATGGATCAAAAACCACATGATATGCATGGCAACGATGGTTCTTATGAGAATTCCTCTTCCTAATAGGTAAAACTCATTGTTGTTGTACAAATTAGATACAATAAATTTGTTAATGCATGTTTTTATTATGTTTTATTCTTCACTACTATTTTGGATTGATTTAAAATATAGTGCTAATAATATTTCTCTCACAAATGAGTATTGATCATAAAAAGGAAAAGGAAAAATTAGTGCATGAGGAGTCACACGATGAGCAAGATGAATTCATTATTGATTTTGCAACAATCGCTAATCCTATGGTTAGACTGTAAAAGGTGCTTTGTGAACTATCAAGAGCATTAACACAATTGACATCAATTTGACCTTAGAATCCTCAAATAAAAAAGAGAGGATTAGTTGATGCACCTAGTTGAGATATATACAATAAGTATTAATATAGTTTTTAATTATAACAAAATTTCAATAATGGTTTTTATACTATAGTCTTTTATTTATGTCATTAAATAAAATGCAATGTGTTATTTTTATAGAGGATGTTGAATAGGTTGAAGGGAAATGCTCT
Organism: Cupressus sempervirens; assembly: GCA_028749045.1. NCBI lineage: Eukaryota > Viridiplantae > Streptophyta > Pinopsida > Cupressales > Cupressaceae > Cupressus > Cupressus sempervirens. The sequence goes on from CM053790.1 coordinate 610,458,321, forward strand.
AGATGATGATACTTTAGGTGGTCCAAGTACATCCCATGTTCTATCCCACACTTGTGTTTGCTCAAAAAAAAATTAATAGCTCTAACAATTTATTTTTTTGTGCTCTAAAAATCTCATTTCTCACCTCCTACCATTTCTCCTATGTTCACTTGGCTGCCTACTACAAGGAACAAAATTGAAGAGGTAATGTTGACTACAATGTCAAAAACACATAGCATGGCCACAGATGCAATGGCAATGCCTATTGGTAAGTAAATTCATCTTTTTCTCTATCATTTTCCATGTGTTTATTTCACTTGAACTATTATTTCTTAGGGGGAATTTTTTAATATTGGATTAATTTTATACAAGAGGCAACGAGGACATTCCTAGTTGTACCTGTGTTATGTGTACATGTGTTGGAAATATTCAAGATATGACAAGTTAAAAAGAGGGGAGGGGTGAATCAATAACTTTTAAATTATTCCATTTAAATTGACCACAAATCAATCTATGCTACTGCATGCATTAATACAAAAAGATAAAACATTCATCACACAAAAGAACACAATATTTTGGTGACCCAAAAACCTTCCAAATAGAAAGTAAAACTAGGGTGGGAATGATACCCACAAAACTTCACTACTATAGCATAAAGTTGGTCTGTTAAGGCTTACATTGACCACTTCTGGTGATCTTCCCTGTTAGAAGCACAAGGGACTACTAGGTCCACCTTGTTAGAGGATTTACAAACATACAATGAAGTATGCACTTGGTTAAGAGATTCATGCAAAGATTGTTAAGTTTACCTTGTTAAAGGATTTAGAAACTGATTCACTTATTAAGATGAAGCAATGGATCTACTTACAATTGATTGTTGATAAGATCCTTTATGCACTGATCACTGAATGTGATGGATATAACTTTTTTGCCTCTGTATAGACCTTGTTGTATTCCTTGAACTGCTACTAATAATTCATGCACATATACTTCTCAAAAATATTTCACATTGCTTCTCTATACTTCATACAAATGATATCTTACAATACACCTTACATATATACCTTTCAAATTTACAAAACTGCAAGGTCGGCCAAAACACAAGTGGACAACACATTACAAAGTCAGACCAATAGTACATAACTCAGGTTCATTGAACTGACTTAGTGACCTTCTGATACTCAACATCCACTGCATTACATGACATTATCATGCACTCGGTAGAAGTGAAGGCTCGGTCCATACTAATCACTTGAAGTAGTTTTGAACTCAATGACCACTGGTGACTCGATAGATGTAGTGTCACTTGGTAGATACTACAATTTGAGTTTACCTTGCTTCACTCAGTAAACACTACTACTTCCAATGCTCGGTTTAAACTAAATCTCCATGACACAAACTCATTGCTTGATAGACACTATGAATCTCGGTAGACACTACCGATCTTCACATTACTTGTATTTACTCAGCAACCACTGTTTTGCTAGTTGTAAACTGTTGAACTCTTTGAAGCTTGGTTAACACTAGAATGCTTAGTGAGAACTGCTTAACTGCTAAGCTTACAAGGTAGCCACTGAATGCTTAGTATAAACTATAGACTAAGTGATGAGCTCGATAAGCATTTAGAATTGAACAAGTGTTTTCACTAATGAAAAATAGAACATAATGCTAACAACATGAACACTAGAGAACTATGATCAATTTCTCTTCAGCAATGAAGACAGACTTCCCTTGAGAACAACCCAACTTTGAGGTACTTTAAAGATTGATCCTTTCTTTTACTATAGAATCTTATACTCATAATCAAATGCACCAACCTCCTATGCAGTCTCTTGCACTAACTACTAATCCCATTATTATTTTGTAGGGAATAATCTATTTTATGAAAAATGTAATGATGAATGTTTGCACATATTTGGACCAACCATACACACTAGGTATTATATTTTGATTTCATTACTAGATCAAGTTTTCTTTGATCAATTTCTTCAAGTAAATGAAAAGGTAGCTTCAATTCATTTATGATTCTAACCATTTTTTTCCTTTTCTTAAAAGGTGGAAAAAATAAACTAAAGAGTTAAAGGATAAACTCATTGATGCCATTAAAACACTTTTTGGACCCAACGTCTTTCAAAGACTTGGGCTCCTTGAGAAAGTGAGCCAAGATTTGAAGTATGTTAGGTATAATTACAGGCCCCAAATGCAAACCAACCTTTATTATGAGTGGCCCCCTATATTCCTATTATTGAGTGGGAGAATCTTAAAAAAAGATGCCACTGGGAAAAGTGCAAGACATGGTGGAGAAATAGTACCACCTAAGGAAAGAAGGTATGTCATAATATTAAGAATGAAATTATGTACTAATTACTCTTAATACTTATGCAATCTAACATATTTCAAACTTCACATAGGTTTCCTGAAACATCAAAAACAACCTAAGAAAGAAAACATAAGCACAAGCAACACAAGCTCGACTCGGGTGGATATTCAAACTTGTTGCACAAATTGTAAGTATAAGTAAATGAAAAATTATATAAAAATATTTATAAATTATAAAAAAATTGGTCTTGATGAAATTGATTATAAAAAAAATTCATTATACCAAGCAAAAATGTAGGCCTTGGATTTTAAAAAAAGAACTTCAGAGGACAAGAAACTATCCTACAGATAAGGCTATATAAGTGTGGTTGAATGACTTTGAGAAATGACTACACAAGGTGCTTCTGCTAGATATATCAATGAGGTAAATAATTCAATTGATTTTTATTTCAAATTGAATACTTTAGCAATTACTATATTTGATATTAAGTTCTCTAAATATAATTCATTATATTTATTTTAAGGAAGGAAACAATGATTATATATTTGTTTAAAACTTTAAAGTGAATATATTTATATGTATAAAATGAATGATTAATATTTCTTAGTATTTGTCTTGTGTGTGTGTGTGTGTCTATTGTTGATAAATTCACTAATTATTTACATTGGATTGCGTCCTTCCAATCCTGATACATCAGCCAAGCACCATGGAGGCATCGATTCAAATGTGCATTGTAGTACTAAAGGTATATATTTTCTATTTTATTTTTTATTTTTGAATTTTAATACAAGTAAACCTTTTAAATTGAATTTGGTGTAGTAATACAAGTTTAACTATAATATGTATTGGGATTAAGAAAATATCTTTTATTGCAGTTGCAAGGGATGTAATGGTTTTTCTTGATGAGCATGTTGAGGTTCAAGTCATCAAGCAAGATGATGTTGTTAGACAAGGTAAAGAGTGCTACAATATTCTTTTCAGTCTTTCAAGTCTCAATTTTTTAATATTTAACCCTTTGATTTGTTATTGTAGAGGACCCACCTTTGAAAAGAATAGAGAGTTCACATCCACGGGTGAGAAGAAATGTCAATGATGACATGGATATGCCTCTACAATAATATAGGGAAGGACAAAAAAATAAAAAGACAAAAAAAAAATGGTTCTCATTTATGTAACTTATTTGATAATAACTGATGTTTAAGTCTAGATGTTTTATTTATGTTCTATTAAATGTTCATGTGAATTTTGTAGTGCCTGCCCTCGTTCACATTTTTTTGGACACATTGTTGCTACTATTAGCAGACTATATTAGACTAGTTTTATGTTGATGGATTAGTGGTATTGTTTTGAGACTATCAAACATTATGTTATGGATTCAGTTGATATATGATGAGATTATTTAGACTTTACATTGCATGTATGCATGATGATCATTACATTGCTTTCAGTTAATTGATGATGATTAGTTAGATGGTTTATTATCTCATGTGTTTTATTATGGATACTTACCCCATACTTGCATGTGTATAGTGTGCATGATTGTTCTTATTGTATGGCATTTCTGATATGGTTAAGGAAGGGAGTCGTAGTCACCTGCTAGTCAGGATCTACATGATGCACCACTTCTTACCATTTCATGTTTAGCTTAGCATTATATATATATAGTATGTACATGCATGGGTTTTTATGCAGGTTGCAGGTACCGGGTATCGACTTCCCTAAATTGCCAGGATGAGCATACCCTATTACACTATCTCAATGATAAGAGAAGGGAGATAAATTCTCAAGTCCAAATTCCAAACCCTTAAACCATTGTCCTAGAAAGATAGGACAAGTATTTGGATATTTCACCCACCGAATGTGTCGGATGACATAATTTGTGATTTTTAACCCTTTAGACTGATTTTGTATGGATTGTTCTATGATGGGTTTTCATATTTTATCTTGGAGGTCTATGGTGAATTTTCTATTAATTAAGTCTTAAATAAATAGATTTAATTAATAAATTAATTATTTGGAGAAAATTAATATAATATCATAATTTTGATATTTTAATTATAATTAATTAAATGAGAATTAATTGAGAAAATAATTAAATAAGAGTAATTAATTAAAAATTAATAATAAATAAATAAATAATAATAAAGTAATAAATAAATAATAATAATAAAATTTATAATAAAATTTAAATAAAAGTTATAATTAAATTTAAATTAAAGTTACAATAAAATTAAATAGGAGTTAACACACCTTTTTATTTCTCTTATTTCAACAACACGGGGTTAGTGCACAAATTAAGCACATGGTGTCTACAACCTTATGACTCATCTAGAAGGTTGGAAAAAAGCTCCTGATTAGTTTTCTACACTTTCTAGTTGTTTCTAGAGGCATTCTAGGTGCTTCCAAAGAGTCCTTTATATTCGGGCACTCCTAGAGGCTTAGAGGGAGCATTTTTGGAGCATTGGAGGACTTGGGAACTTTGGAGAAGGAAGGAGCTTGCTCTACGGTTTTTCTAAAGAAAAGAGAATTAGCATCAGAATTCGGGTAGACTCTTGTGATCTTGTTTATGCTATTTTCACATCTTGCACTTCTTGTCTTCTTCTTGTCTTCCATATGCTTTTTGAGGGTTTCTCCTATTTTAGTTGTTTGTATTCTCAATATGGGTAGTTAGAAATTATTTGAGAAAATCTTATATGCATAGATCTGAAGAGATTATGGGGCTAGGGTTTAAATCATAGCCAAATCCGTTAGAAAACTTATTGAGTAAATTTGGAGAACAAATATTTTATGGCTTCCTTAAAATTGAAAACCTTTAAAAAAAAATTGTGTTGATATGAAGATGCTAATTCAGCTCTGCATACATACATATATATATATATATATATATATATATATATATATATATATATATATATATATATATATATATATATATACACATATATGTATATATATATATACACATATATGTATATATATATATACACATATATGTATATATATATATACACATATCTGTATATATATATATACACATATCTGTATATATATATATACAAATATATGTATATATATATATACAAATATATGTATATATATATATATACACATATATGTATATATATATACACATATATGTATATATACATATATATACATATATACATATATCTACATATATCTATATATATACATATACATATATGTATATATATACATATATGTATATATATATATACATATATGTAGATATATATATACATATATGTAGATATATGTATATATGTATATATATGTATATATACATATATGTGTATATATATATACATATATGTATACATATACATATATATATACATATATGTATACATATACATATATATACATATATTTATACATATATATATACATATATGTATATATATACATATAAGTTATATATATATATATATATTTATTTATTTATTTATTTATTGGAGGATCAAATGTTATATTGCATCGTGATTTATGTTTTTTGTAAAACATTTATAATTTTTTTATTAAAACCGAATCGTATATATATAATACGTTTGGTTGAGAAATGCATGTTTAAGTGGGCAGGGAGGGATGAGCCTGTACCCCCACCCCCACTCTGTACTTGTGGTAGAGGCCGGTGGCACTACTGCCACAGGTTCCTATGACAGCAGGCCCGCTTGGTACCCCTCCTTTTGGTGGCATTTTTATCATATGTATATGATATTGACTTTGATATCGTGGGCAAAACATATGATGTGATTTGTGATTCGATTTTTATATTTCAATTTTTATAAAACGTTATTATTGTTAACATATATATATATTTATTTATTTATTTATTTATTTATGTATATATATATTTATGTATGTATATATATATATATATATTTATATATATATATATATATATGTATATATGTATGTATGTAGGTATATATGTATATATATTATTTATAAATAATTATTATATTTTAAAGATTGAATTAATGGATCATTCCTTTAAAAGATAAATGAACTAAAGTATTAATAATAGCTTCTCAACTATAGCATTACATTTGGTATCAGAGCCTGAGTTTCTACATTAGGAGCTCTGGGTATTTTGGAACAACTATGACTTTGAACTATTAAGTGTATCTCTTCAACTTGAAACTAGGTGAACTAAACTTGTATTGCTAGTTTTATATTTTTCATACTTCAACACTTAGTTTTCAAAATTGAGATCTTACTTAAACCTAAACATAGACAAAACTGAAATTGGACTTAGTCTATTGCAAACATGTGTTTTCTTGGTTGTAATAGTACCTTATACTATTGTAGGATGGTATCTGCGACTAGGTCTTTTGTTAGAGGCCATGGTAGAGGTTGTGGTCGTGGCGAGCTATCAGTGTCCTTGAGTCTGTTCATGGGGAATCTGCTCATGAAGAGAGTAGAGGAGAGCGCGATAGTGAACAATGGGAAGAAATCCGTAGAGAGGACCAAGCTATGTCTGAAGAGGTTGATTTGAGACAAATGATGTAGACTATTCTTGACCGTCTACCTCCTATTCAAGATCAGCCCAAAGCACATCAGACTGAACAAGAGCATAGACCCGAGTCTAGGAGTCCTCAAAAGGATCGTCAAAAGTCCATTGTGTCCACTCAGATGAAGGATCTTTTGAGATCCAAGGTCAAGCCTTTCAATGGGCAAGGTTTTGGTTATGTGGCCGAATAGTGGCTTATTTCCCTCGATAGGATTTTTTCCATGTAGGATTTTGATAGCAATGTTAAGGCAAGATTTGCGATTACTAATTTGGAGAATTTTGGGGCCACTTGGTGGACAATTGAGGAGAAGAAGTTGGGTATTGATATAAGCAGTGTCACTTGGGAACTATTTTTAGAGAGTTTCTGTGAATGATTCCTACCAGAGGAATGGAAGTAGCAAAGGGAAGATGAGTTTCATAATCTCAAGTAGTATACCTTGTCAGTGATTGAGTATGAGCATAAGTTTTATGATCTCATGTCCTTTTCAGGATTCAGTGAAAATTTAGCTCAGTTGACACAGCATTTTATCAGAGGTTTGAACAATTGTATAATTGGAGGTGTCAAGGTATTTGAACCAAAAACCCTCAAGGATGCAGTATGTCAAGCCATCCTTGTTGAGAAAAGTGTCAACCTTGGTCAAGGAGGTTTTGTAGGAGCACCAGTAGCATCAGGATCTAAAGGCAACTACAATTCAGGTGGTAATAGGAAGCCTTCCTTTTCTAAGGGGAAACAGTATCAGCAGCAGTCTCAGCAAATGTAGCAGTAGAAGGGATCGAATTCTTAGGCTTAAGGTGGTGGCAGAGGTTCTAAAAACAACTGCAATGCTCAGTGTAGTAAACGAAATCCACCCAATCAACCAGCTCAGAGTAGCTAGTACTTTGTTAGCAAGAACAGCCATTAGCAATCAAATGCACCACCCATGGGTAAAGGATCTAGCAAAAATGCAGAATGTTTTTCATGTGAGTAGATTGGACATTATGCAGCTCAATGTCCATAGCAAGCAGCTCAGTTTTTAGGACCTATGCCTACAATTTTAGAGCCTATAGTTGGTGATGCAAGTAGAGCTCATAGAGTGTTTGTAGTAGTAGATCACCATTAGGTAGATCATCAGGGAATAGTGGTTGAAACCATGGGTGCTATTCAAGGTATATCTCTTTTGGTATTGTTTGATTCAGGAGCTACAGATTCATTTATTTCACCATCTATAGTTTCAAAGTGTAAGCTGGATGCGATGAAGCAAGATTATGGTTGGCAAGTGGAACTAGCCTCAGGTATTAAGGTCTCCACAGATTTTGTAGTTCATAAGTGTGGGCTTAGCTTAGGAGGCTTTGATACTACAGTTGACCTTTGAGTCATACCCCTTGGTTCCTACGATGTGGTTTTGGGGATGGATTAGCTTGGCCCTCATAGAGCTAGTATAGATTGCAGAAAGAAGATGATTTTGTGCCAAGATGATTAAGCACAGGGTGTCTACAACCTTATGACTCATCTAGAAGGTTGGAAAAAAGCTAATGCTTAGTTGTCTACACTTTCTAGTTGTTTCTAGAGGCATTCTAGGTGCTTCCAGAGAGTCCTTTATATTTGGGCACTCCTAGAGGCTTAGAGGGAGCATTTTTGGAGCATTGGAGGACTCAAGAACTTTGGAGAAGGGAGGAGCTTGCTCTGCGATTTTTTTGAAGAAAGAAAATTAGCATCTGAATTCGGGTAGACTCTTGTGATCTTATTTATGCTATTTCTACATCTTGCACTTCCTGTCTTCTTCGTGTCTACTATATGCTTTCTGAGGATTTCTCCTATTTTAGTTGTATGTATTCTCAATATGGGTAGTTAGAAATTATTTGAGAAAACCTTATATGCATAGATCTAAAGAGATTACAGGGCTAGGGTTTAAATTATTGCCAAATCCATTAGAAAACTTATTGAGTAAATTTGGAGAACAAATATTTTATGGTTTCCTTAAAATTGAAAGCCTTTAATTAAAATTTGTGTTGATATGAACATGCTAATTCAAATCTGAATATATATATATATATATGCAGAGATTAATTAAGCATAACATATATATATATACAAATACATTTATAAATATATATATACATATGTATATACATTTTTTTATTTTTTTTATTATAGGATCGAATGTCATATCGCATCGCAATTTATGTTTTTTGTAAAACGTTTATAAATTTTTTATTAAAACTGAATCATATATATGTAATATGTTTGGTTGAGAAATGCATGTTTAAGTGGGCAAGGAGGGACGATCTCGTACCCCCACCCCTACTCTGTACTTGTGGCAAAGGCTAACGGCACTGCTGTCACAGGCTCTGCGACACTGTCGCAAGCCTGCGGTAGTAGGCCCACATGGTACCCCTCCTTTTGGTGGCATTTTTATCATATGTATATGATATCGACTTTGATATCATGGGCAAAAGATATGACATGATTTGTGATTCAATTTTTGTATTTTGATTTTTATAAAATGTTATTATTGTTAATATATATATATATATATATATATGTATGTGTGTATGTGTGTGTATATATATAGGTATATATGTATATATATTATTTATAAATAATTATTATATTTTAAAGATTGAATTAATGGATCATTCCTTTAAAAGATAAATGAACTAAAGTATTAATAATAGCTTGCCAACTATTATTAAAAGTGGAAAGATATTTAACTTAATTAAACTTAGTTTAATTAGGGTTGATCATTAGAATGTGTTATATCAAAGTTTTGAATTATGCAATTATTGGGTTCATTAGAATTGTTAATTGATTATTGGAACTCGATAGGGGTCATTTTTAAACAACATTTATATAAACAATATAATTAGAAAATTGAGTCTAAATGGTTTTGGGAGAGAAATTTTTGTCTATCAAACAAATACATGGGTTGGGAAAAATGTACAAAATGTTTCTCCATTCATTATCTAAAATTTGGAAATGGAAACTGAAAACCTCCACTTTTAATTCAATGATGTAATTTTAGCAAAACTAAAACATGTGCTTGTATTGTGTATTTCTTTATGCTTATGTTTTGGGTTTTGGGTTGACTAGTGTTGACCAATTATAGGACATCTACTAGAGGCTTGGGGTTATGATTGTGATGACATGATGATGTTTTATTTTTCATCTTTATAAACCCAACCATGGTTATGTGATGGAATGCTCTATGTAATGTTTTTAATTACTGATTGTTTTAGTTGAGATTCTTATGTATGAGACACTTGACCTAATCATTTCTGAGTCATCGATTAGTTATCCTTGGGTTATTTTCCAGTCACCATAATGGGACTAATATGTTGATTTATGATGTTATGTTGTGACATGTTTTGACTCAACCATTTTGGAGTCTTCGATCAGTATGATTTTGAGTTATATTTGGTTATTGAGAACCAATGGATACTTTTGATTATTAGTGATACCTTCAGTTGCCAATAGAGAGTTGTTGTGGTCATGATTTTCTATGGATGCTTCTCATTTTTTCGTGGAGATTTGATGCTTTTATTGTGGATATTTGATGTTCTTATTGTGGATTATCTTTTGGTATTTCTTTCCAGTCGCTTGTATAGGACTGGGGTGATTTATGATTCCATAAGTTTAGGGTAGGTTATCTGCTTGTAGTGTCAGGAAGTGGCTTGCAATGGGGGCCAGGGCCCTAAGAGGCTACCAGGGTAACTCATTGTAAGTTGTTTAATAAGTGAAAACATTCTCACCTAATACTGACTTAATGAACCTAAAAAGATAATTGTTTTGTTCTTGCCCATGCCTCGAGTGCTAGTATAGACTAGGATGGGAGTAGAAAGAATGCTTGGTTGTGACCTTGCATTCCATAGTATGCCTTGTCAGTATGAGAGGATACTAGTGGCTGCATGAGGATTAGTAGGGACCCATGGAGTATAGCTAACTACCAGGGTAACTTCTACATGATATATGCGATGACACTTTTCCTCTTGCATAGTAGGTTTCCTACATGTCTTTGTGTGCCTCTGGGATTAGATGTCGATTTTGTGATTGGAACCTTTGAGTTAGTATACTTTTAGGATTCCTGAACATAGAGATTATTTATATGCTATGTGATTTTGATAGCCTGTTTGGGACTTGAGATTATCTCCTCAGCACGGTGGGAGTGGACCACTTAGGTTCCACATGGTCGGGTGGTAGTGTTTTTCCACTCTTATCATTTGAGATCCGTTGAGACATTGTGGCTGATGCATCCTTCATGATGGTGGATACGTATCCTTTCATTAGTGTTTAGCATAGGATAGATGATGTTGCCTTATGCTCATATTTGCATGTTAGATTACTTTTTGCATATGATGTAGTATGTATAGGTGTGGCATTCCTACTATGCTAATACTGATGATCTCTTCAGTGATTTGGAATGTTATGCACAGAGGGATGGCTAGGATCCATGATGGTCTAATGATGCTATTTATGGTTGGGAGGAACCGTAAACTTAGTTTATTATGTTTGATCTTTTTGTGATGGATGTATATATCTTCTATGATGATGTATCATGTGGTTATCTTTACTTTGATATATCATGGATTAAAATAAGATGATGTACCTTATTCCACATATGTATATTCTTTTAAGGCTTTCATACCCTGTGACATGTATAGTGGATGATTGAGCATTTAGATATGTAATGTGTAAACATTGGACTTATCATTATTATTTCATGTGGTTGTTGTATTAGATGGATTGATTAATGTTAGTTGATTTAGATGTGATTCATCGTTAAAGGATCTTTAAAGAATGTAACCTGATATGTTATGTTTACTTCTAGATTGTTATTTCTATTTCTTCTATTATTCATGTATCAGTTGTGAATGATATTACTTTCATGTTTAAAAAGAAAAAAAATGCTACCAAACTTAGCAAAATTTTAGGTTATTTCTTTGGATCTCTTGGCGGGGCGTTACAATTTTTCTAATGAATCTTATGTCTTAATGTTAATGTGAATGTTCTAATGAAACTTGTGTGTTAATGGATGTTATCATGTGATAATTCATGAATGTTACATTTTATTTATAGAATGAATGAATTTTAATTGTTAACAGGGAATTTAGATGTTAGGAGGAGGGGGGGAGGGGGACAAATGAGCTTCCACCTTCACATGGTTGGTGGTTGGCCCTGATTATTAGAGAATATTAAACTATTCTCAAAACCAAGTGAAGCTCAACATTAACCTATGATGACATGACAACTAACTACGTGAATCTCTTGGTTTCAAGAAATACATAAGGAGGCCATAGTTTAATATGCAATCTCAATTCATATGCATACAACATCAGGTGGAGCTGAACAACATAACAAGTTTGCATTTTTGTTAGAGATCTTTAATTAGGTATTTTGAGTTATATACTATCACAAACATTGTAATTTTGACTCTTATAGGAAAGGGTAATGTCCTTAGCATGGAAGCAAATCAAGACTTTCTATGTGTTGGCTTGTTGAGGACATTCTCTTAGCTACATCACCTGGAGTTCTAACATTCATGATGTTCTATAATTTGAAAACATTAATAGAACTATTAAACAAAGCACTAAGCCATGAAATCCATTGTCTTGCCTGACAATTGACAACTCTGTGACAACATCTAGCCGGGAAAGCCACTATCTCACCTAGGGCATCACACTAACAACAAAAGAATGCCACTTGAAAAATCCAACTTGGAACATTATAATACATACTTCCTACACCTAATCCTCCAAGCACTATATAATTTCAATGGTTGGAAAATGAGTAGGAAGCCATAATGCATAGATCGCTCAATTTAGGCTAGAGACTGGAAAAGAACTTGACAATTTTCAAACGTGCACCAAAACTCAACAACTATCTACAAAATGATGTACATAGTGAAAACAATTCTGATCTAACTATATATAATGAAAAATAGTGCATTTCAATCCATTAACACATAGATGCTCGAGTTCCAATACAAATTTGTTATCATATTTTGGTTGTTCCTTCATTCAAGTCTGCATCAAAAGAACCATACCATACAAAATGAATTGGGAGGGCTTAAAAAAAGTTACTCTTCCTATCCCAACTAATTCTTGGGTTCTAATAACTACTTGGGAAATCTTTTCCGTAACTTGCAAAAAAAATTCAAGTTGTTTGCAAAAGTTGCAAAGTTCTCAATTGACAACTTTTTCAACATTGTGCAACTTTACATTTTTTCATGCTTCCATGCAATCTAGTGATGCAAAATATTATCTTGAGGCATTTCAAACATTCCTAGACCAAAAAAAAAAACCTCCTAAAACTTGGGCACTCACTTTGTTGATTGTTAGGCCCACTTTGCCACATTGACAAGATTTTTCCCTTACAAGCAACATTTGACCAAACTAGGCATAGTCACACCTTTATCATCCTAAAAACATCATAAGCAACCTAACACACACTTGGAACCCTCTCTGAGACCTTATTACATATTTTTCTTGGATACCTATTTTTCTTTTATAAACCTATACTTCAGAAAAAAAAACTCTCCTTATATGTATTGTTCTTTTTCACCTATTTTAAGTTTCCAAATATAAATGTACTTAGTATGAACATACTCAGTATTTCTAAAAAACTTGATAAGAAACTTCTAAGATTGCTTGAGACAAATTTCTACAATATATATTCAATAATTGGAAATCTTTTACAAGCCTTTCAGAGATAATATTGTTTCTGCAAGTAACATCCATCTATACTTCCCATTATTTTGAAAGAAATGGACAATGCAGTAAGGGATGAGTGCCATAAATACACCATAGTAGTATTTAATAACATTATATACTCCAATAATGGCATTTTTAATTAACCATACAACTCTTATAGAACCCTTTGACATAAGTGTCAAAAAGGGTGAGATAATAACATTATGTAGGAATGGGGGAGAAATACATTTTTGAGATGGAGATATACCCAAAGGGGGAGAAACTAAAATTTTGAGGATAGATAAGGAAATAATGACAAAAGGATACAAAAATAGTAAGGAAGATGTGTGAAAGGGGGAGTAGAAACAAAAAGGGAGCAGAAATAGAGTAGATAGGAATAGAAGCAAAGGAATGATAAGGCAAAAAATGGAACCATCAGCATGAGACAAATCTAGCATAAGGAATTTTGGATACAGAAATGGCACATCAGCTTAGGGGGAGTTATAAGTTTTTGAGGTATATAGTCTTCTACAAAATTTTGAACAAGTTTTTGAAATTTTGTACATATGCCAAACAAGATATTTGTTATACTCATAGGGATTAGATTCATAATGTTTAGTTAAGTGTTTTTGCCACTCATGTCAAAGGGGGAGATTGTTGGTCTCAAATTGGTTTTGACAATTGAGTGTCAACACATGTAACCAATTTCTAAGTTTATGCTGAGTATGATATAGATGATGAGCTATAGTATGTGTCGAGCTAGAGATTCAATAGGTGTTGAGTAAAGTTTAGGTGCCAAGCAAGTTTCAAGTACCAAGTCATGATAGGTGCAAAGTAAACTACAGATATCGAGTGAGATAGAATTACTATAGGAGCTGAGCAAGATAGAAATCCTATATGTGCTGAGCATCAGCAATCAGTAAGTGCCAAGTAACATAGAATCAACATATGAGTTTATGTCTTCACAAACTCAGATATAAACCATTTTTGAGCCAACTTAGATGAATCTCAAAGGATCTAAAAGATAAGATCAGATATTTTACATTCCCTATGTAATCAACATGCAACCAATAAGAAAAATGGAGAAAACATGCAACCAATAGGAAAAGTGTAAAGATTTGAGTGGGAAAAAAAGGATGAATATTGATCATAGATTAATACCTAACCCTAAGCCTTCAAAGCCTTTATAAGGAGGAAAAAACCCCATAATTTGTGCAAGATGTGTCAAAGTTATATCGAAGAATGCTAGAGAAATTTAGAGGGGTATAAAGACTTAGAGAAGAAAGAGTAGCATTATAGAATTTAGTTGGTTAGAATAGAGCATTAGCACTTTGGGTAGAGACATATTAGATCAGGAACGATGAGATCAGATTGAGTAGAACAAGATCTAGAATCAACAATCAAAGATTGTAAGTCATCAAGTCAATACATTCTAATACTCTCTAGCCATTGTATTAGGAATGAAAATCCTATGGAGATAGGTTGGTTTAACAACCATGTTGTAAACCTTTAACTAGGTGCTAAATCCTTTAATAGGGTAACATTCCAAGAGAATGTTTGTAAATCCTTTAACTAGGTCACTTTTAACAAGGTGTAAAGCCTTTAATAGGGTAGGCCTTTCATAGGGTAGACCATTGGAAGTGGTCAAACTATGTAACCTTAAACAGTTACATATTGTTGCAGTGATAATTTGTGGGTGTCATCCCCACCCCAGTTTTACCTTCTCATTTTGGAGGGTTTTTGGGTGACCAAAATCTTGTGTTATCTATTTTCATGCATGTCTTTACTTTCATGTTTATTAGAATATGTTAGATGCATGTGAATAAACTTAGCTAAAAGTTAGTTACTTCTGATTCACCACCCCCCTCCCCCCCCACCTTAGAAGTAAATCTTCCCACTTGTAATTCAAACACAAAGAATTAATAAAAATTGGCAAGAAAAAAATATGAGCTTTCTAGTATTGCTGCAAATATGCAATAACACATTTCAGAAATATAATATAAAAAACCACATGGGAGAATTCTTAAAAATTTCTTCAATGCAGAGCCACAAACTACCACCTAGAATTGTCTAAACATCACTATGAGCCTTCCTTATGTAGGTAATTTTTCATTGCCCAAAAAGGTTGTAGATAAAATTCCAATTACAAATTATTTCCTAAATTATTACATAGGATCAGCTCTAATTATATTTTTAGGTACTCCAAATTCCACAAGCCATAACTTTCAAACCATACATCCAATTTTCAACTATAAGTACTTTTCAAAATTGTTAGCTCCTGATCTACAATGCCCCACATGAGAAAGAGCTAGTCAACCCAAGCACAACCCTTTTCCAAAGCCTCTAAGGCCTTAAATATGAGCTCAAATTTTTTGTACCCAAAAACCTCAATAATTTCTACTATATATATGGTATGGCAATGCAACTCCATTGGCAGATTGTTATGACTAATCTGAAACTCCACCTGTGCAATCAAAACATTTTGAGATCATATGACCTACTTACTAAAAATAAGAATTTTCCATAGATAGTAACTCTATACTTAAATAACCCTTATTGAAAATGACAAAAAAAATTTATATTTGGGTGATGCAAGATTGCCCTTACACCCAAGATGCTCTTGTACTAGATACCCCAAGTAATTTGAGAAGTGACCCTATTATGTCTCAGGTGTTTTGATGAAAACCAAGGTTGTAAGACACAATGAACCCTCAATAGACCATCCTTTGTACTTGACTAGATATTCCTTATACTTCTACCAACTCAATTATCTACTATGTCCCCGGTCTCCTTTGTAGTTAAAGTAGCTATTGTAATACTTGACTGCACTTCTATGACTACGTCACCATCACATCCTTCATGATACTCTTTCAAATTTAAAATGTTAAATACTAGTGAAATAAACAATTTACTAGGCAACTCTACTTCACAGGCATTTCCTAAATCACTCATTTTCACTATCTTGCATGGTCCAAACATCTTCATTATCAGCTTATTATATGTACCCACTAGAGATCTCTCCTTCCTCAAATAAACCATGAATTTATCCCCAACCTAAAATTCCTTATTCCTCTTTTTCACATTTTTCTTAGCCTTATATAACATATTCATCCTTATAATGTGCTTCCTTACCTCCTTATGGATGTTCTTCAAATGTTCAACCAAATCCTGTACTTTAGCATTACTTATCTCTCCTTTATCCAACCACCTCACTTCAACAATATTTTTGGGATTTCTCCCATATATAATCTATTGGAAGTCTTAATTAGAAACTAAGGTACTGAGAGTGGGAGGGGTGTATCAGGATCTGTAACACTTTGATTATTTCATCAATTATATAATAAATTCACTACATTTACCACCTCATATCTAACTGCTTATGCATGCATAACAAATATAATCAAATTGTAATAGCATATATATCTACATGCATGCAAATTAAACACATGACTCAAAGATTTGGTTACCTAGAAAAATTTCAAGTTGAAGGTAAAACTAGGGTGGGGATAACACCCACAAATCTTCACTAATATAGTAATAAAGTTAACCTATTAGGGTTACTATGTCTGACCATATCCATTGATCTACCTGAGCTTCTTGTACCAAGATCTCTCTATATATATATACATACATAGGCACACACACATATGTATATATATATATATAGATACATACATACATACATAAATATACATAAATATACATAAATAATAATAATATATTGCATCTACATTTTCTTTTCTATTGCTTATAAGAGTGTTTCAAGTTTGGGAACTAGTTCAACATCCTTTGCATGGTCTAGAGGTAATGTCATTATAGAAGAGGCTTCTACAAGGGAACAAGCCTTGTGAGTTAACATATAATGTCTTAAAATAGTTAAGTGCTACCTAACTATGTCCAAGGCATCTACACATTGGAGGAATACTCCACTTACCATGTTGCCTACATACCCATATCCATAGAATCAAGACCCTTGAACTACTCACTCTAACAAATATGTAGTTCTAGTTTCTAACTGTTTTGATGTAGTTGTATTCCTATAACCATTAGTTAGATTTACTCACCTAATACAACTCCTTGGCATCATATAGCCACTCACAAAAATTAGGCAATTTTCTATAATTACAATACTATAATACCCTGGTGCAATCTTTGTATTGTAGTTTATAGTTAGTGTAAGGTTAACCTATATACATCCTAACTCACTCCTTATATAGCTATGTTTAAAATCTTGTGAAACTAGTCAATGGGTCTAAATAGACCAGCCAACTTAATGTTAAAACTCAGAGTTTAGCCTTTTATTTTCAAAAGCTAGGTAGACTAAGTTGCATCTACTAAATTGTCTTAAGATAAAACACAAGTGTGTTAGAAACAATAGTCCACCAAGATAACTGAGAGGCGGGTGCGGGGTGAATTAGTTATTCAATAATTAAAACATTCATCCACCTTAAATAAACTTAACCATTCAATCAAAGTAAACAAAAACCATGCAAAGATGTACATACAAAATTACACTAGATATGTTAACTAGGGAAACCGTTGATCAGAGGAAAACCTTGGTGGGAATGATGCCCACAAGATGATGTACTAATTAAAGTATTCCTTATTAGAGAATGGACCCTGTTAGGAGTCTACTACAAAATTTAGTATATATGAGTCCCTGTTAGGAGACTTTAAATCCTTGTCAGAAGATTCTAACCCTGTTAGGAGTTGTAGAAGATAGAAGGACCCACTATCCAAATAGCTTTTGGGGCAAGATCACCAAACTCACTATCCAATTGATCTCTCAACTATTCCTTGCAAAATAGTTGTATACACTGTACTTTAACTTCTTTCCTATGTCTTGTCAAATAGACTAATCACTATCTGGCCTTGTAGACTAGGTCACAAACCTCAAATTAAAGTATCCAACTTTGGATCACACAATAAAACCTCAGCAACAAAGTTTCCTTCACCTTCACTCTACTCTACTTATCTTTGCATATTGCTCTTTGTGTTGCTTGCAATCATTTGCATTCCTCCATACATCCATTATACATTATAAAGAAAAATTTCCTTCCTTTATATCAAATCCTTAAAAAAATTCCCTAAGCAATTAATTATTATAGGACCACATTAAGAACACGTTACACTTAAAAATAATATTAATCTTCAACCTTGTAACTTGAATATCTTTCCATACACATATCATTATGATGAGCAAGCGTAGCTACACCTTCTTGAGAATGGCATCTTCACATATTTAACTTTGGCTTCTCAAAATAACAACTCTACTAAGAGATGTAACAAGTTTACCAGAACATGCCTCTATAAACTCTATCTCAAAATAGTCTTCATCGAAACTTGCATAACTTCTTCCAAACTTAATATCTTATGCTTTCAAGGTGAATTGCCTATAATAAACACTTAGTAGTATCTCCCTTTAACCTCACTACTGAAAGTACTTAGTGATCTATCTATACCAACTTGATCTTTTTGTTGTTCTTCTGTCAGATACCATATAAAAGTGATGTGTTGACATCAATGACAAACACAATCATGAATGCAGCATATCATCATGATAATGATCTAATCATATTTCTACAATACTCCCCCATAGGAATATCATCAAAATTTGTGCTTCCAAAAATCTCCCCCTTTGGCATTGATGGTAGCATAGATAAAGAACATCTAGTTCCAAGAATATCAAATGTAAAAGACTATTAATCTTTATTTTCAAATCCTCTCCATCAATCATTCTCCCCATTGATATACCTTAGTGTTCTTTACATCAAATTGTTTTTCCATGTTATACTTTCCCTACTGTACTTCTTTCCAACTAATTTTATGAACATGTTGTACTTGTTTCCCATGCTTTCTAAACTATTTTTCCATGTTGTACTTATTTTTCATGCTATACTTCTCCCTCATTGACATCAGTGTCAAAGGTTTCCAACAACCATCAAATTATGCAACAATTATTTTTTACTAGCTCAAATGTCCAAAGACAATGTTCAACAACAACATTTAACAAAAGTCCTAGATGACTCTATCCATCATAGATACTCCCCCATATAGGAAACATCAAAACTCAATCCAAAAAAAAAGTGCTCTATTACACTGGATTGATGCATAACCCCTAGCATACCTCACAAATACTCAAAAGTCTCTTTGGGAAGACACTTAGTGAAAATATCTACAATCTTCTCTTTAGTGCTTACATACTCCAATCTAATTTCCTTTTCTACAACTTTTTCTCTCAACATGTGATACTTGATAGAAATGTTCTTAGTCTTAGAATGCAACACTGGATTCTTAGACATATTTACTATGCTTTCTTGTCACAATGTATGACAATAGGTTCACTTAATTCTATCCTTATATCCTTCAACATCTACTTCATCCAAACAACTTGATTACAATTGTTTGCAACTGCAACATATTCTATTTCTGTTGAACTTTGTGAGGTACAATCCTACTTCTTGCTTAGCCAAGAAACCAATCTTCCTCCAAGAAAGAAGGCTCCACCACTAGTACTCTTTCTGTCATCCATACTACCTACCCAATCAACATTAGTATAAGCATATAGAGTGAAATCATTAGATCTACCATACCACATAATGTGCTTTTCTGGGATTAGCTTGGAATATTGCAACAATTCCAACTACATTTTCTATATGTGGCCTTGTGTGAGTTAGATATTGTAATCCTTTGATCATAGATCTATAATTCTTCTATTCAATAGTACATGTCTCATCCTTTGTAGATAACTTGTGTCTAGCTATGATAGGTATTCCAATGAGTTTACATGTTTCCAAACCAAACCTTTTTAGTAAATCTTTCAAATATTTAGTTTGAGAAATAAAGACTCCTTCTTTGTGCTACAAAATTTGTAATCCTAGAAAATATTTCATTTCTCTTATCATGCTCATTTAAAATTCCTCTTCATTTCTTCTACAAACTTTTCACTTTCATCATCATTCCTCCAAATATGATATCATCAACAAATATTACCAAGATCATCAATCCATCATCAATTTCTTTCCAATATAGATTGTTATCTGCCATACCTTTGTTATATCCAAGCTTTGTCAAATTCTTGTCCAACTTTACATACTAGGTTCTGGGTGCTTGCTTCAAGCCATACAATGCTTTCTTTAATGTTCATAATATGTCCTTGTCATTTGTCAAAGGACAACTTTCAGGTTGTTCTATGTATACCTCTTCTTTAAGTTCCCCATTAAAAAATGCTAACTTGACATCCATCTAAAATACTTTGAATTTCTTATATGTTGCATATGCTAATTATAACCTTATTGCTTATATTATTTTCACAGGAGCATAGGTCTCATCATAGTCTATTCCTTCTTGCTATGAGTAACCTTTACATACAAGTCTTGTTTTGTTCCTTACAACTTTTCCTTGTTCATTCATCTTGTTCCTAAATACCCATTTTGTTCCTATCACATTCGTGTCTACTAGTCTAGGGACCAATTCTCATGTCTCATTCTTTACTATCTAATCTAATTCCTCTTTCATAGCTTGTTTCCAATAGTCATCTTTACATGCTTCATTTGCATTCTTTGGTTCAACTTGGGATATCAAACATAGTTCTTCATTGATGGTTCTTCTTGTCATCACACCTTTATCTCTACTTTTGATGATCTACTTAGGTGGATGATTCTTTGTCATACTCTTACATAAAGTAGGAGTTGTTATCTCAACTCTTAGCTCTGTTGAAGGTTTTGAGCTTTGTTCTTGCCTTGGCTCTCCTTCATTCTGCAAATTATTATTAGTCTCAAAGAATACTTCATCATTCCTTGGTTTAGTAACAATATTTTCATCATCTGAGTTGTAATCAACTATTATTTATTCTATCCTAAATTTCTCATCAACTCTCACATTTTCACTTTCCATAATAGTCTTAGTTGTTAAACTTTATCTTCAAATACCTAATGTTCTGATACCAATTGTTATAAATAATAGTCCACTAAGATAACTGGGAGGGGGGGGTGAATTAGTTATTCAATACTTAAAACATTTATCCACCTTCAATAAACTTAACTATTCAACCAAAGTAAACAACAACCATACAAAGATGTACATACAGAATAAAACTAGATATGTTATCTAGGGAAACCCTTGATTAGAGGGAAAACCATAGTGGGAATGATGACCACAAGATGATGCACTAATATAAATATTCCTTGTTACAGAATGGACCCTACTAGGAGTCTATTACAACATTTAGTACATATGAGTCCCTAATAAGAGACTTTGAATCCTTGTTAGAAGATTCAAACCGTGTTAGGAGTTGTAGAAGATAGAAGGACCCACTATCCAAACAACTTCTAGGGCAAGATCACCAAACTCATTGTCCAACTAATCTCTCAACTATTCCTTGCAGAATAATTGTATGTACTGTACTTTGACTTCTTTCCTCTATCCTATCAACTAGACCAATCACTATTTGACCTTGTAAACTTGGTCACAAACCTCAGATTCAAGTATCCAACTTTGAATCATAGAACAAAACCAAGTGACAATGAAGTTTCCTTTACCTTCACTGTGCTATGCTTATCTTCACATTCCATTCTTTGTGCTACTTCCAATCATTCACATTCCTCCATATATCCATCATACATGATAAAGGAAAATGTCCTTCCTTTATAACAATCCATAAAACATTTTCCTAAGTTAGCTATTACACCTTCTCAATTAATCATTATAGGACCGCATTAAGAACACCTTACACTTAGTGATAACATTAATCTTCCACCTTGTAACTTGAATATCTTTTTGTACACATATCATTATGATGAGCGAGCTTAGCTGCATCATCTCTAGAATGTCTTCTTGACATATATAACTTTTACTTCTTAGAATAAGAAATTTTCTAATAGATATAATAATTTTACCAGAACATGCCTCTGTAAACTCTATCTCAAAAAAATCTTCATCGAAACTTGTATAACTTCTTCTAGACTTAATATCTTATGCTTCCAAGGTTAATTGCATATATTATACACTTAGTAGTATCACCCTTTAACCTTAATATTGAAATTACTCAATGATCTTTTTGTACCAACTTGATCTTTCTACTATTCTTTTGTTAGATACCACAAAAAACTACTATGTTGACATCAATGAAAAACACAGTCATGAATATAATATATCATCATGATAATGATCTAATAATTTTCTAAAATACTCCCCCATAGGAATATCATCAACATTCATGCTTCCAACAAAGTATGGATTCTTTGTTCTATAAGGGGACCCTTTATTCAAATGCAAAACTGGTTGAGTGTATAACTTCAATGAAGAGTTGAGTGTGAGGAGTTACTACCTTGAACCTATGCTACAAACTCATGGGAGTCAAGGGACCCTAAAACTATGCTACACTTTTTAGAGATATGGGAGAATTTACTACTAGCTTCAATACTTCATAATATTCTAGATCATATAGTGATGCCCAAATTAGTAGCAATAGTAGATACTTGGGATCCTCATAGGGAGAGCCTGCCAATACATGCATGGTGACATCCTTGGATTCTATTGTTGGGACAAAAAAATATGGAGCCTTTATATCCATCCATTTATTATAAATTACTAAAAGCACTTCATGCCTGACATGCAAGTGATGCATTTGCATATGCAATTTTATCACCTTGGAAAACTGTATTTGATCCTACTAGCTGGGATCAATTGATTGTTCATTTTATTATACCTAATCTAATGACAGTCCTATAGGAATTTGCAATCAACTTAGCTAATCAGCAACTAGACCAATTTAACTAGGTTATGGCTCAAGCATGTGTTATTCCCATTTATCATATGGTTGCACTGTTGGAGGCAATGTTTTTTCTGAAGTGGCAACAATTTTTATCATTGGCTTTGTTCAAGTCTTGATTTTAATGAAGTAAAAAGGTGGTTTTTATGGTGGAAATGACTATTTTTCTCCAAGCTTCTTTCTAATGAGAGGATAAGAAGCCTTTTAAATGTATCCCTTGAAATGATAAATCAGTTTGTAGAGGGTACAATTGTGGACCAACCTGGGGCTAGAGAGAATGTAAGCTATCTTAGAGTAATGGAGCAACACCAATTTGAGGCACTTCAATAGCAACATATTCTCAACAAAAAGCCTTAGCTTTCATGGGCAGTGGGATTCACCTGAATAATTCCATGGGTGCACCTCAGTTGAGTTTGAAGGAAGTGATTGAAATATATGCACAAAAACATGACATCCAATTTTTCCCTAAAGTGGGATGCACACATGATAGTCTTTAGGTTTAAGACTTTGAAGCTCTTAGTATCTATCTAGATTCTATAAAACAAGTGCTTGCATAATCTATAGATAGATGAATGATTGCATCATTAGAGCACCTAGTTGATATGCATTGTAATCAAACTAGATGAATTCATTGATAAACAAACATATAATGAAGAGGAAACTTGAAAATTTGAATCCTAAAATGCTAAAATGAAATTTATTAAGGATCAAACACCTATGCTAGAGTTACAAAACACTGTGAAGTTGATTTTAGATATATATTAAAAAAAAAGACATAAATAATTCCACATTTTTATTTTTTTATGGAGAGTTGTGCGTAAAAGAGGGTGGAGAGCTTTGAACTTTGGTAGAGAGCTCTGAGCTCAAAATATTGGTGGCAATTTCACTTTCATGCCCTTGTGATTGTTGCATTTTGTTTCTGTGCTCTTATGATCTCTACATTTCATTGTCGTGCTCTTGGTGGAAATCAATGAAGATCTACAATTTCATTTCCATGCCCTTGTGATCATCACATTTCATTGTCATGCCCTTGTGATCTTTGCATTTCATTGTCATATCCTTGTGATTTCTATGCCCTAATTTTCACTATAAAATTTGGGGCCAAATTGTGATGACAATTTGCAATGATGATGTAATTTGTGGTGATTTTCAGGTTTCTTTTTTACAATTTGCAATGGCAATAATTTGTAGTGTAATTTAGTCCTAAATTTAGTAGTGCTTGCTATGTGATTTTCTTCAAGGGGAGAAGAGGTACCTATGTAAATATTTTTATTTTTCCTTCTAAACATGTCTCTCTTTATATTTTCCCGAGTAGGTGATTAGAGAAGCTTATCTTTATGTATATGTATGTATATATATACATATACACACACATATGTATGTGCCTACGTGCCTATGTATATATAGATATATATACATATACGTGTGTATATACATACATACACACATGTATATAGATCAAAATGGCACAAGAAAAAAATGCAAAGATGTAGAGATACATATATGCATACATACATACATATACATATACATATATACATACATATTGTTGGGACTCAAAATTGAAGCCTCGATTTTGAGTACCATTGAGAAATCAAGCCCTATAAATGCTTTTTAAGTGCATATGTACCTAGCTCTATTTGTGATGCCTAAGAGGTGTTTAATGCTTCTAGGACCTTGCATTCAGTATGCCTATGTGTTTCATGAAGTTAAATTGTCATTCTGAGCCATTTTGTGAAGTCCTATTTTGAGCAATTATCAAATCTGCATTTTTACCTATGTCAAACAACGACAAGAGGCTTTGTTTGCAACTAAATATATTGCACCTATAAATGTTTCATGACTTTTCACTTTGGGAGTGTTTAGAATCCATATTAGAGAGCCTATGTTTCAAATTTTGAGTCATTTTGAATCCGTATGAATAGGTATTGAATCCCTCAAAATTGGTCATTTACTATTGTCATGCCGATGCAATTTGTTCTGAATTTTGGGAGGCCCTGTTTGACTTGTTATAACTTTGACCTAGTTGACCAAAATGCTAAAATTACTTTTTCATTGTATTCTAGTAGTCAGAGACTAGCTATGTTTCAATTTTGAGCTTATGATGAATTCGTTTGATTAGTTTTCAAACATGATTCCAAATGCAACTTATAACTTTTTACTGGTGTCAAGAAGTGTAGATTTTTTAGAACCCCTGTTCGTGATGTCATATCTCAAAACTTGTAATAGATGAGATCAAATGGATTGTACCACTATGTTTTGCTCTAAAAATACTTTAAGTTTTCCAATTTTAAAATCTGTTTGCACACTTTTGTAGGCCAATTCCATTTCTTAAAAATGTTTTCTTATCAGTGTTTCCAGTCTGCAAATTCTAAGTAGCATACTTTGACTGCTTGCCAAATGTGTCTAGTTTTTTTTCATGAGCCCAAATCCTAGATTTATATTGTCCTCATGATAGTGAACCCACACCCTAGTTTTTGTTTCCCCAGGTGTCAGTTTACCCAATTTTTGAAGCCGATTCCAAACACAATATAGTGTTTTCTAACATGTTTTCTTGTAGGGAATTTTTAAAGGGTAACTTTGACAGTCAATATCTTTTGACTGAGAATTTTTCATGAGACAAGATTTGACAGGTTAAGAGTATGTGGAACAAAGAATCTATATTATTGATCTTAGAGTCTGGTCAAGTGCTTTTGTCAGTTTTCAAAGTCAGTCAAAGGACCTTCTAGCATTAAATTGATGGTTGGAAGAAAGTTGTAAAAATAGTTTAAAAAAGATGCCTCAGTGATTAAGTTTAGAATTGATCAGTATTGAATATTCATTAGAGCATTTTAAGAAGTTAGTTGTTTGAAAACAATTTATTTTTTAGCTAGACCCATTTTGGGGTTCGATTGACTGCTTTAGACTGATGGATGTCTCGGGATCCTAGAGACACCCTAAGTTTTAAAGTGAAAATGATCTTTTGAGGGCAACTAAATATATGGAATTGTATCCATGGAAAAGATCAAAGTATGTCATTGATAAATAAGATTAGTAATTTCATTTTTTTTTTAAAGATTTTATGGATCCAACCATATCATTTTGTACATGACCAATGATTTTAAGATCGATTGGTATTCTCCTTCCGGGCCAATCAGCATCAGAGAAATGCTTTGCATTGTGTTACATCTTATTAGGTATGATTAAGGTTCTTGTTGCTAAGGATCTCTTTTCAATAGCTGGTATGGTCAGCTTCTTCTATTCATGATAAGGTGCCTAGGTAGAGGGTGGGTGGATGAACCATTGTGATAAAAAAGGGAGTTTCAGACATGGGTTTGAGTAACTGCCATGATATTAATGAAAAGCCCACAAACTTGAACAATGTGCTAGATCGACTGAAGGTAAAAAGTTTGTGTTACAATAATGTTCATGAAATGTCTGAAGATGTGAAACTTTTTTTAGGAATGCAATGTCATACAATCCAGTAGGCTCAGATGTATATAAGTATGCAAAGGCTCTATTGGAGAAGTTTGAAGAAAAATGGAGAAATGATTTGGAACCAAAGCTTATTGAACTGGAAGTGTTAAGGAGGACGAGCGAGGTTACTTGGATCCTAGTTGTCTTGATTCAAAAATTGCTGCTAAGAAATATTCAGAGGAAGTCTTTCAAAAGCTAAGCAATATTGAGGAGGACTTGGTGGAATTTCTTAGTGCAGCAACTTCCAAGTGTAGCTATTTGTTTATAGGTGAATGTCTATGATGGAAAAGCAAGATCTAGCCAACAAAATTTGTGGCTTTCCTCCCAATGGCCTTAACCATGTGGTTGAGATTATTGAATAGGCAGAGTCTTCATTAGATAATTCAACCAACAAAATCCATGTAGAGTTGAACGAGGAGCATCCACGTGTAGAGGGATATTGACCACACAAGGGAAGGCATCTTTTGCATCAGACAAGCCTCCACATGATGGAAGCTACCAAAAGTAGGGGCACCGTATGCTAAGAAGACTCATGCATGGAAGGGGAACTAAGGAGAACGACATGTATTTTGTACTAAGCTTGTAAGGACCAAAAAATTTTAAGGGCAGGAAGTCCACATTGAAGCTAATTAAATGGAAGTTGTTGATTACCAAGAAGCAACAACATAGAATAGGGCAGACCATGAAAAGGAACCTCCAAGAAAACTCGTGCATGAAGAAAAGGAGCCAACCAAGTAGAAACCAACGTATAAAAGAAGGGAGCTCAATGAAGGCATGAAAAAATCTACAGGGGAAATCCACCACAGCAAGGGATATAAAATAGTAGTCGCATAGAGAAAAAGGAATGAAAAATTGGATGCAAGGATGAGCAAAGGAAATATCTATGAAACCACATTCATCCCACATTGTCAATGTGGGGAGACTTTTATGCATTTACATACAAGATTATCCATACATTGACTTGTCTTAAAAGACAAGCTCTTTTGTGAATGCAAGGCCTTCATATAGAGGGGTCCAACTGGAGGCCATCATAGGTAATATTTTGAGCTGGAGGTGATGTAAGCTGATGTGGCACACTAAAATGATGGAAGGATAGGATTGCACCATGTGGCACATCCTGTAGTGAGTGCTTCCCCGCAATAGGAAGTTGCTTGATGGATAAGTAATGTAGGGAAGCACTTGGGCATCATGTGGTAGTGGCCCTGAGCCAATGGTGATGTGGATGGTCATGTCAGCATATGATGTAGCAAAATTAGGCCAATAATATGGTGCCATGTGGCACACATTAGGCACCCAGGTGGATTTAAGGAAGAAGCAAAAAGTAATAAAATATATATTTTTTAATATTTTATTCAAAATAGTAAAATGGCATTCATTTAAAAAATTAAAGTTATAAATCTAAAACTCTATAGTTTATACTATATAGTTTTTAAATTTTATCAAATTTGTGCATTTTAATATGCACAATTGGAACTAGGAGCCTAATTTTTGAATGCCTACCAGAAGCTTGATTTTAACTTGAAGTATAGACTCCACTATACCATTGGAACTAGGAGAAAATAAGCTATCCAAATTTGAAGTTGGTTTTTGCACAGGTCATCATTGGTGCATTCTATAAGAGGTTTTGTCTCTCAGAGTGATTTTTGTGTTTTATTAGGTGTTTTGAGTTGTGAGTTGTAGAATTAAGTGGAAAAACAACTTAAAAATGTTCAAATTGTACCAAGTTATTTTGAGTCTTTGTGGTGTTTTGGCTTCAAATTGATCAATTAGCACATGTCCAAGTTCAATTATCAGATTTTTGTCTTTTACTAAGATACTTTGCATTTGGAAAGGCAAAATAGAAGGGATATGATTAGTAGTTAATGGGAGAATGTAGAGAGAGGTTATTTAGCTTCTTGGGAAAGAATTTTGAGGGGACACTTGTCATCTTTTGATCAAATCCAGGAATTGCCTCCTTGCTATTTATTCTTTCTTTTTCTCTTTTGTAAAGGTTGTTAGTTGGTTTTCAAGTTTTAGTTCTAGGAGCTTTGCTCAGGTTTTGAAAGCCACACACCCAACATTTCTTCTTGTATGAACAAAAATTAAGTGTTTATGTAGATAGTTCTCATTTGTTAATGATTTTTGAATCAATTCTATACATCTTTCAGCCATTTGTTTTCAAGGAAAATGAATAAAAACATAGCAAGGGGTTTTAATTTTAGTTTGAATCTTGTCTACTATTCATGGATTTGTAATCTTTTCTAGTATGTTGCATTTTGTTTAAAAATGTATGTGGTTGAAATGTTTTTCTTGTGGAACAAGAGTTGTTTAATTGCTTGATGTTTATCACAGGGTTTGCTGATTTCATGATGGGATGGTCTGAGTATGAGATTCATTTTGAAGCAAATGTCTATTCACAAGGTTAAAGATAGATTAGGGATCTTGATGTAGGAATTGTGTCAAAGATTTCCAAGAGATGTATGCTTTAAATTCATGTAATTGCCCAATAGATAAGGCACTGATCAAAGATACAATCATTCAATTTTGTTGCTCATATCTAGGTCTTGCTGATATCAACATATTAAATAATCTTTTCCCTTTTATGTTGAAAGTTATTCAAAGTATAACCCTCACTTAGCTCACTAGTTTCATGAGTCATGCTATTAGCTCTTTCATGCTTGTGATTTCTTGGATAAGTATAGAAGATTTAGGGGTTTCATCTATTATTATAGGTCTTGATTATGCTCATTGCACTTAGTCACATAATCAGATCTTAAGAGGTTCACCCACCTAGGTTTTGCAGAGGCTGAAGTGAAGAAGGAGTGTAGCCTTATAGTTGGCCTGGGTTCTTGGTGAATTGTGTCCATTATTGGAGATAGTTTCCCATATATGCATTCTTGCCTTGCATATTTGGTGATTCAAATTATGTTAAATTAGGAGCCAACACATACATACATACATACATACATCTGCATATGCAATTTTATCAACTTGGAAAACTGTATTTGATCATTAATCACCAAGAGATAATATAATCTATAAATACAAATTTTCACATACTTAGTTTGATATGAATAGTTTCAATTGAATTCATCTAAGAAGAGTGAGTCTACTCATGATGGTAATGGCTCCATGTACTAGGTCTTTAGAGGAGAGAGAATTATAAAATATTAGATGTTGTTTCTAGCTCAAATGTTCCCAATTTTATTTTCACAACTCAAATGGTCTCCCATGGCCTAAGCTAAAACCCTCATTACTGCATCCAAAATTAAGGAATAGAATATGATTATGTCACCAATACTTAATTGGAATGCATATTCAATATAAATTACAAAGAATATGAATCTTAGTACTCTGATCCAAGCCAAGAGCCTTCTGAAAATTAAAACCACTAAAATGCCTAGGACATTGAAATTATCGAACATATTGACCTCCTTGAACCAATGTAATCATTTTGAAATAGGTTCAACAAGGTTCAAAACCCAAGAGGGACTAAGATATAAACCTCAAACAAAGGTCAAGTGCTATGGTGGTGTAGGAGGAAGATGGTTGTGTGAATGGCTCATCAAACAAGTTGTAGGAAATTAGGGTGTTAGTTGCAAGTAGTTTCATTAATTTTATAAGCGAATCAACATTGAAAGCACGATGGTCAAAATTGGCATATCCATCCTTATGATAGATGTCTCTATCTCAAAATAGAAAATCACCTCAAACGACAAGAGACAAATTATTAAATGTATAGAAAATCAAAAGAACATTCACCTATAATATTTTTGAAGGAAAAAAATATAATTTGGTGGAAAAAGCCATAAGCTATGTGGCTCCACATTGTGGCTATTCCACTATCCAATAGTGGACACTATTCATGTTAAATATGAAGATCTTGAAATTAAAAAAGATAACTATCAGAGATCTATATTTTTATTTTTGTGATAACAAATATACAATCTAATTTTAGGAAAAATAATACTCTTAAATGTATATGATAAAATAAAATAAACAAGAGTACTAGTTGTAGTTTTATAATTCTAGTATTATTGATTATGTCAAACAAAATGTTTAATAAAACAAGTATGAAGTAACATAAATGGATCATCTACTTGATCCTATTATGACTTAATGTGAATGCATCCGATCATTACTTGGGTGATATTATCAACAAGATCTTTACTCAATCAATAAGAGATAATATAATACGTAAGTGCATATTTTTTCCTACTTAGTTTGGTATGAATAGTTTTTATTGAATGCAAGGATAATTTCTTGTGAAAATTCAAGATGTGAATGTTTAATTTAATTTAGTGCAAGTTCCATGAAAGTGTGTATTTATGCATGTAAAGTAGTTCACATAGTGAACTGATATACATACATAGATGCACATGTGCATACAATCATCATAATTAGTTATCCCTAAATTTGAGCAAAGCTATTATATATGAATAAGAGGTACATGTTTAGAAGGCAAAAAAGAACATTTACATAGGTACCTCTTCTCCCCTTGAAGAAAATCTCAAAGCAAGGGAACAAAGATCATAGGGGCATGACACGAAAATGAAATGTAGTGATCACAAGGGAACAACAACAAAATCCTAGATCTCCATTGATCTCCACCAACATTTAGAGCTCTCCACCCTTGTTCATAGCTCTCCACCCTCGTTCACGTACAACTCTCCATAATCAATTAAAATAAATGGGGAATGATTAATGTCATGTTTTGTTTTCTTTTTTTGTTTATAATCCATTATCAACAATCCACAAGATCTCTTGGTATATATACATACATACACACACACACACATACATACATACATACATACATACATATATACATACATACATAAATATATACATACATGAAAACAATAATGCACTTTCTAAGAGTTTACAATTGTTCAAAAAAATTAATATTTTACAAGAAAATGCAATTAAAGAAATATTAGCTCAGGGGAAAGAACATGGTGTTGAAACAATAAAAAAAGTGTTTGAGATGAGAGGTCTACAAGTAAGGGTTTTGACCAATCTTGAAAACTTGAATGCTAAAATGAAATCTATCGATGATCTAACACCTATGCAAGAGTTACAACATAATGTGAAGTTGATTTTAGATAAGGTAGAGGCAGATATTTAGAAGATTGATAATCAAAATTTAACTCATGAGGGAAAAGGAGGAGGGGGAGCTTTAGAAAGAGAAGGAGATGGAGTGGCTTTAGAAAGAGACTACATGGAAGAAACAACAACTACAAACAACTTATTATAGATACCTAAAAACCTTTAGAAAATAAAGTATTTTTATTTTTTGAAAAATTCCTGATGACATCATCATTTATTTATTTATTTATTTTTATGCCATTAAATCCCTTTATCTTAATTTAAAATATTTAATTAAGGAATCCCTCCCAAAAATGTTTAAATCTTATTTAAACATTATTTCCTTATTTTATTAATTATTTAATTAATAAATTGACCAAAAAACCCAAAATAAATGAAAATTTTATTTTTTGCCCAAAACTTGGCCAATTTCCTTAAGACCACTAACCTCTTCCAAAATCTTCTAATCCTTCTTTAATTTTGATTAAAGGCTAATCCCATCATTTCCTACCCCTAATCCCAACTCAAAATATTTAATTAAGATTAAATATTAATCCTCGTGTTTATTAAAAAAGTTTTAATAAATATCTCCTCAACCCAAACCCTTGAAATAAATAAAACTTTATTTATTTCCTAAAAATCTAATTTATCCTCATCCTAAGAAGTTCTAGACTCTTCTAGAAAGTCTTCATCCTCATCCTAGGAAGTTCTAGACTATTCTAGAAAGTCTTTATCCTCATCCAAAGTCTAGACTCTTCTAGAATATTTTTTTAAACCTAATCCTAATCCCCTCCTAACCTTGTCACATTCTCTAAACATGGGTTAAAACTTACTAACCCAAGCCAAAGTTAACAAATATCTCCTCCTTCACCCACCCTCATTAAATGCCATCCACTTGCCTATCCCTAAGCTAATCCTAAACCATCCTAATCCATCCTCTAATCATTTTCACAATCCTAAGCAAGCTTAAAACCTTCCTAATCAAGCCCAAGTCGAAATTCCTCTCATCTCCCTCAAAATATCCCAACCATAAAACTTTATAAAGTCCACTAGGCCATAAATGACTCTTCCAAGCCTTTTTATTGCTCTTACAAGCCATTATGAGGGTCTTTATGAAGATTTCATCCCTTGAGCCTCCTTTGTTGACTCATCCTTCCCTTTTCCTCCATCCTCTCACCCTGTGACATGTGTCACTCCCTAATTGGTTGTAAGGAAGCACAATCCATGTGCTCTTCTCTCATGCAATCTGAGCCCTCCGTGAGCTTTTTCCCATCCTTGCATCTTAGCCCTCAATCCCTCAAGCCTCTTGCCTATAAATTGGATCATTCCCCTTTGCAAAACAACACAATCCATGAAGTAAAGTCATAATTCCATTTTAAGAAGCCATTTTACATCAAAACCATACACTCACACCCAAATTCCAACTCCATTTGAAGCCCTTTTTGAAGCATAAGTTTGAGCATACATCCTATCTATTTAGACAAAGCCACTCAACAAGAGAGCTTCTCATTGAGAGAGTCCATTAATGGCTCATATTCTCAATTAAGAGTTCATCTTAGTCTATCTTGAAGTTTATGAATTTTGTTTAGTTTGTAGAAGCTTTATTTAAATTTGGTTTCTATTAGCATACTAACATTTCTCATATACATTTTGGCACGCCCAGTGGGATCCCGCATGGGTCATCTTCATTAGCTTTTTTATTCAAGTTTTGTATGTCATTTGCTAATTTTCGCTAATTTTGCTTGTTTTTGTGATTGGTAGGATTGTATAAATTGGTTTTGTAGGTCCACATGAGCGTGAAGAAGAAAAAGGAACTCATAGTCTATCTCATAGTGTTTGCAGATTTTTCAAGCTTATAGGTGGACAAAGCACTTGGAATTCTTCTTCCTCTTCTTGTCTATATTCTTCTTATTCCATCTACTTCTTCTTCTTCTTCTTGTGGGAGATCTTGGCCTTTTTTTTTTAAAGGAAGCAAAATCATACACACTTCTTTTTAGTGCTTAAAATGAACCTCCAAATCATACTTAAATCCATTAAAAACTAAAAATTTGCAAAAAAAAAGAAAAAATCTTTTAACAAGTGAAACTAAACCAATCCAATCATTTGCATGCTTGCAACATCAAGGTTTTAGATGCATTCATGCAAAGTTAGGAACACTTCAATTTTGGGAATTTAAAAAGAACTTCAAGTTTCCATTTCAAAAGGTTTAAAATCAACACTAAGTGCACACTAAAATCTAAATCAAACTCAAAGCATCAATCAAGGATAAAATGAACCTCATTTGCAAATATTTTAAAGTTCTTTTAAAAATCTCATGAAAACTAAGAGTCCTAAATGGTTGCCAAAAATTGTCCTAAAAGCTTTGTTATTTGTTCCAAACAAATGTCTTGTTGCAAAATCTTGAATGTTTCTTAGGTTTTTCATGCATCAAAACAATCTAGGAATATCATTTTTGGGCTTAAAATATGCAAACTAGAACACAAAATCTTGAATGAAAATCAAAGTCCAAAGAGTCATTTTCACTTTTGAGTCCAAAACAATCTTGAATGATCTAAGGTTAAAACAAAGCACTTCAAAATTCTTAAAACAACACACAAAATCTCAATCTTGAATGCTCAAAGGAAAAAACTTGAATGTTTAATCACTTGTATTTGAATGCATGTTTCTAAAATCACTCTTGAGTGCCATGGATTAAAATCAAGTTTGTTTTTTTTATGAATGCTTGATTAAAACAAAAAATCCAATCTTGAATGCCATAGATCAAATAATCATCTTTTGGGGCATAAAAAGAATCTACATTCTAGAAACTTCCTAAATTATAAAAATCAAATAAATACGCTTTAAGTGATTTTGTAGTTGGACTCACCCTCTTTAATTACCCATCAATTTAACCATTGGTTGCAATCTCGGCGCCATCTATGGCGATGGGTCTACCTAAGAGGGTGTTAAGTGCTCCACAAAGATCAAACTCCACTCACTTGGGTCTTTAGTGGTTTTTCTAAGTTAGAAAATTCCTTGAATGTGCATTAATCTTGCTCACACTTCATTTGGGCATAAAAATTGGACAAATCTTGACGTGGAGGGCCTCCGGACGCACGCTTGGCAATCAAGTTTCACACATTTTTGTTTTGGGTTTAAAACAAACTCACACTCAATCTTGAATGCCTAACAATCAATGAACATTGCATGGTTTGGACACATTTTCAATGATGTTCGCATTTCTTATGTTGACGATCTCTCAACTTTCATTATGCTGATGATGCTATCAAATTGGAATGAACATTGTATGCCATAAACACAAGTGTCTTCAATCATAGCTTACAAAATCTAAATCATCAATTGGAATAAACGAGTGTCTTTTAAAGCCCAAGATCATGTATGTGGTCTTGTTTTACACTTTTTAGGAGGCTTGCTTGGGGATTTCATCACCCCTTGGGACGACCTCAACTCCAGCGTTTCAGCAGAGTATAAAAATTGGGAGGTGAATCCAAAGACACCTCTCTTGGAAAGATTTTGTCACTCGGGCTAAGCCTCAAGGAACTTTATGCCCTTGAGAAGTGAAAGAGGAGAAGTGGGTTACCGCTCCTCTCGGCTATGTGACATATTTTTGGTTTCATCTACGGATTTGGGCCTCACGTACCTTGTGTATATCGAGGACTCCCTAGCTATAACAAATTTCATCCTTGTAGAAAGCTTCCTAGGATGTTGGTGTGTTTGACATGCTTGCTCCAAAATTTTGGCTGCTTGTTTGTTCATAGCTTTTGAATGAATTTTTGCCAACTTTGGTCAAAATCCCAAAAAAGCATAAATCTCCCAGCTCAAGGCATACTTAGCACAGTCACTGCCTCATCATAAAATCATTCAAGCTCCCCCACTGCAACCGAATCTATCTAGTTCCTTGCTTTAGAACAATCCCAAATCCAAAGTCTCTCCAAATCATCCCCCCCAGCCAGCTAGCAACCCAATCTAGAATCACACCCAAGCCTTTAGAGAGTTGTGGTCATTCTACTAGAATTTGCTATCCAAGCAATCCGACCAATCCACCAGCCTCACCAAGGTTATCCCTTTGACAGAGCTTTGTCTAGGGTAATCTAGCTTTGTCACTTGTTATCCCTCATCACCTCGAGCTAAAGGTTGGGATCCACAAGTGGTCAATCTCGTGTCATGACCATAGGATCATTAGTCTATCCTTAAGTTGACACAATCTCCACCAATCCAGCACATAGGAAAGAAAAACTCTCACTTTTTGACAGCATGCCCTTGAAGTCTTCCATCCATAGGAAAGCCAAAAATCTACAGCCAATCCTACTTAGGTCTATCATACAGCTTTGACTCTCCCTAGGAAATCTTTCATCAGCCAATCCAAAATCTATGCTTAATCCAAATCCAACCATGAGCTTTCGTGTTCATCCATATGCAAGACCCCATCCCCCTCCAACTCATCATCAAAACATGAAATCCCAAACCTATCATGATGTGTTTGGTCGTATTTTCCTTGCTCTCGCCACCTCCTATTCCAATGATGATGAAAATCTTGTTGACTATGACGAGTATATTGAAAGCCTTAGAAACATTCCCCCAAGCATCCCACAAAATCCATGCATTCTTCGAAACTATCTAGTCATGCCATCTAATATCCCAGCTTCTCCTCCATCACCCAATCAACCAAGCTTCCAATCTTCCACCCCCATCACACTAGCTATTCCCGTCAATCCACCTCCACCTCTTACACACGAGTCTCCAAGGAATCTCCTAGAGGAAATACAAGAAAAGTTGCCTCCAGTAGTCGATAAGCCATGTCATCTAATCCAACCATGTGAAGTAGTCAGTAATGAAGCTTCCCCATCTATAATATCACCTCCATCTCCCATAGCTATCATCCCCATACCATCCATCAAATTGCTTAAAATCCTTCCACTTCCCGCAAGCGTCAAAATCCCACCATCTTACAAAACCCTCCAAATCCTATCCACATCACCTCCAAGCATTTCCCAAATCTCCCATAATGACCCTTATGTATCCATCGTCTACTCACCCATCTCCACTACTGAATCTCCCATCTATCCATCCGCTGCCTTTAAAGAGTCCATCCCTTCACCTCCTATCGCACCATCCACTCCAAACCAATCCTATCAAGATCCAACCCAAAAGCATGTTGACATCCCCCAAAGCATAAATGAAGATATCATCATACCATGTCTTCCATCCATAGTGCAGTCACTATCCCCTCCATCTCCAAAACCTCAAGCCATACCTCCTCTACTGCAAGATATCTTTTCATCCCATCAGCTAAATCAAGATCCTATCCTTCCATCTCCTCCACTCCATGCTTCCATCTTACCACCTATCCAAGCTATTTCACCATCTATAATATACCCTCTTGGTTCACTTACATTCATCCATAGTGGCCTCCTCTCAGCAGAAGAATTAAGAATAGTATCTCCCTATTGCAGTACATCTAATAAAGTACTTCCACCATTTTCTATAAGTAAAAAATATCCTCAGCTAGTTCAAATGCTCAATTGATAGCATTATCAAGGTCAAGGTTTAGGACCACAAGAGCAAGGAATCAGAAAGCCTATTATTGCACAAAAAAATCAAGGATTTCATGGTCTTGGATATGTATCCAAAGGCTCACCATCTAAAGGTGTTGGTACACCACACCCCCAAACCAAGCCTATCTCCAAACCCCCCATGCCAGCCTCCCATCACTCCTTCAAGAAATCTTATGTCATCCCCCCTCCACCATATTTTCAACCTAAAACAACCTACCATATCCCCCCTTCATCTGCTAAATCCATTTTGGGTCCCTATGTCCCAAAATCTACCATCCTCCATCCTCCTATCAACCATCATTCAAATCCTATTCCCTCCATTCCTATGCAAGATCAGAAAAGGCACATATTGAGGCACATCATCCATCATCATCCCCCTACATGCTCTCCCATATCCTCTCCATCTCACAAAGCTTCTCCTAACCATCTTCCCAAAGCTTACCACAGCAATGTAAATGCCAACTTCAAAATGCATAAAGCTAAAAATCCACATCCTAGGCAATCATATGTCTATTCTAAAAGACATACTCCAAAAAGGAAAAATCCAATCAAAGAATGCAAAATAATGCAAAAGCCTATGAAAAGAAAATCCAAAACCATGTGGATCCCAAAGAAAAAAGTTGAAACCCAATGCATAATGGCATCCACCATTTCCAATCCTCCATCCAGTGACTCATGTCCCCCATCTCCTAACTCCATCTTGGGTGCCTATATCCCCAAGCACGCTTCCATAAATCCTCCATCATGCCTGCATCTACCATCTATCCCCCATATGCTCTTTTCACACCCATCCCAACATGTGCCAATGTTGCTCTTGCAAGCATCCCCATCTCATTCTCCTTTCCAACCTTTTCATCCCTCCATATCCTACCATCAATCCCATCTAATCCAATCTATTGCATAAATCACACATCCAGTGTACCAACAACTAGCAACAAAATTGAACATTCCAATAGCCAGTGAAAAATCCCAAAATAGCCAAAATAGCTGAAGAAAGCCAAAATCATTCCAGCTAAGTCCGAAGTCAAAAAGTCAAGAAAAATAAAGAAAAATAAAGCGTCCACTAGTGAAAACTTGGCAATTCAAGCATCTTGGACAAGTACCATGATGAAAACTTGGCAAACAAGCATCATGCATAATCCCGCCATCCCCAGCTTAGCCTATCACCCTCATGCTTTTGGTCATCTCTTGACATCCAACTCCATCTTCCAATCTATCCACCTATCCTCCACCCTCCATCTTCCATCTCACACCATCCACTTATCTCCTGCAGCTTCAGCCAATCATCCTAGCTATCGTCCATCTCCCTAGCGCTTTTAGCTTTTCCATCCTAGCTTCAATCCTATCACATCCATTGTAAGACCTCCTTCCACATGTCATCTTCTGACTGGGGGCACTGTATTCCTTGGAGATCTTGTCTTGTCCATCCTCCCTTGTTATTGGTATCTCACTCTAGGCTATCCTCATGCAAATCCAATGTCATCCTCTCATTAGTCATTCACTCTAGCACCATTTATTAGCTCAGCTACCACCAACCTTAGCATTGTCCCCATCCTTGGTTGCAGATCTATCATCATCATTGGATGCATCCTTGCACATCCATATCTTACGCTATCAACTCATCCTTTGCTTCTGCATCTTGCACCAACTTGAGCCATCCCACTATCTTATCATTCGGAGCTCCTGTACAGCTTGTAAATAATCTTGTATCCAACGCTTGTATCATACCTTGTATCATATCTTGTATATCCAATCTTGTCCAGAACAACTTGTACATTTGTACCATATCTTGGTTCGCCAGCTTGTACATCTTCTTTAGCTTAGTATCATTGTATCTATCTAGCTTTCGTATCAGTTCATCCTTGATCAGCATCTTGCACACATTGCACAAATCTTGGTTAGCTATTCCAATGCATCCTTTAGCTAGATCTCCTGTCACAAAAGTGTTATCCTTCTTAATTCAACTTGCTAGACACATCACTCATCCAGATCGACCAACTTAGGTGCTCTCTAATAGATCCTTATAGGATATAGCTTTCCTCATGTCTGATCTTGGCCTGTTATTACCTTGTCCTACCCATCTCGTCGGCAAACGGTTCTCTTTTGGATTTTCACTTTCTTTTGATTTGGAATCTTCCCTTTTGGGTCTTGAGGTATCTTTTCCAAACAATCTTTTTGTTCCCTCCTCAAAGTTGCCATGATCTTCCATATCATCGTATACTGCGAATGGGGCAATCTGGGTGTAAGGTCTTGATCAAGTCTTTTGTTTGTTTTTCTTTTCTGCTTGTGGGTTACCCAGTGTCAGTTCCACTTTGATTCTTTCAAGATTCATGTGTGATGCTGGGGAAATCCTTGCGTGTTTGTTTTGAGTCAGTCTGTCAGTCCTCTGGATAGTTGGTGAAAAGGCCTTGATGTTCTTGGTAACCTTGGCAATTAACCAACAGTCCTATAGCAAATCTAGTGCTCAACTACATGGTGGTACTTCTCTTTGAAGTATCCCTCCGCTCAAAAAGAATCAATGGTTTTCCTTTATCTTCATTATTCCCCATCCATATCTAGCATCTGTCTCTCCTACCCCAGCTTATGCATCAGTATCTCTTTAAATCACTCCTCACATTTAGCTTTAGGGATCCACAATCCTAGTCTTAGGGATCCACCAATCCAAATCAATCCACCAAGCCTCATCTTTTGAGATCCACAATCCTAGTCCTAGGGATCTCCGAAACCCATCTTCTGCCAATCTGACTCTTTGAAATCCTATTGCATTAGCTTTATAATCCCCTCATCCATCTCCCTATCCTGGATTCCTTTTTATAGCGCTCTGCTCCTTCATCCTCCACCTTCCCTAAAGTCTTAAGCTTGCTTCCTCTTGTGCATTTGATTCTCCTTTATCATTCTCCCATAGTGAGAGTTTGAGCTAACTAAACCTCTTCTCTTAAGCCAATCTGAGTCTTCTTGCTCATCTTGGATTCTTGTACTTTTCAAAAGTCGTTGAGCCTCACTTTCTCTCCCCGCCGCCTTCTTGAGGGGGCATCTTGCAATCCATTCTCTCCTCCTCTGCTCTAGCCTTGGGCATCTTATTTTCTTATCTTTGATGCCATGCCACTTGCGGCATCACATCAAAGAGGGGCAAAATGTAAACACCTAAAAACCTTTAGAAAATAAAGTATTTTTATTTTCTAAAAAATTCCTGATGACATCATCATTTATTAATTAATTAATTATTTAATTTATTTATTTATTTTTATGCCATTAAATCCCTTTATCTTAATTAAAAATATTTAATTAAGGAATCCCTCCCAAAAATGTTTAAATCTTATTTAAACATTATTTCCTTATTTTATTAATTATTTAATTAATAAATTGACCAAAAAACCCAAAATAAATAAAAAATTTATTTTTTGCCCAAAACTTGACCAATTTCCTTAAGACCACTAACCTCTTCCAAAATCTTCTAATCCTTCTTTAATTTTGATTAAAGGCTAATCCCATCATTTCCTACCCCTAATCCCAACTCAAAATATTTAATTAAGATTAAATATTAATCCTCGTGTTTATTAAAAAAGTTTTAATAAATATCTCCTCAACCCAAACCCTTGAAATAAATAAAACTTTATTTATTTCCTAAAAATCTAATTTATCCTCATCCTAAGAAGTTCTAGACTCTTCTAGAAAGTCTTCATCCTCATCCTAGGAAGTTCTAGACTATTCTAGAAAGTCTTTATCCTCATCCAAAGTCTAGACTCTTCTAGAAGATGTCTTTAAACCTAATCCTAATCCCCTCCTAACCTTGTCACATTCTCTAAACATGGGTTAAAACTTACTAACCCAAGCCAAAGTTAACAAATATCTCCTCCTTCACCCACCCTCATTAAATGCCATCCACTTGCCTATCCCTAAGCTAATCCTAAACCATCCTAATCCATCCTCTAATCATTTTCACAATCCTAAGCAAGCTTAAAACCTTCCTAATCAAGCCCAAGTCGAAATTCCTCTCATCTCCCTCAAAATACCCCAACCATAAAACTTTATGAAGTCCACTAGGCCATAAATGACTCTTCCAAGCCTTTTTATTGCTCTTACAAGCCATTATGAGGGTCTTTATGAAGATTTTATCCCTTGAGCCTCCTTTTTTGACTCATCCTTCCCCTTTCCTCCATCCTCTCACCCTGTGACATGTGTCACTCCCTGATTGGCTGTAAGAAAGCACAATCCATG
The DNA here is from genome assembly GCA_028749045.1 of Cupressus sempervirens. Lineage (NCBI taxonomy): Eukaryota > Viridiplantae > Streptophyta > Pinopsida > Cupressales > Cupressaceae > Cupressus > Cupressus sempervirens. The sequence goes on from CM053790.1 coordinate 610,499,888, forward strand.
TGCTCTCCTCTCATGCAATCTGAGCCCTCCATGAGTTTTTTCCCATCCTTGCATCTTAGCCCTCAATCCCTCAAGCCTCTTGCCTATAAATTGGATCATTCCCCTTTGCAAAACAACACAATCCATGAAGTAAAGTCATAATTCCATTTTAAGAAGCCATTTTACATCAAAACCATACACTCACACCCAAATTTCAACTCCATTTGAAGCCCTTTTTGAAGCATAAGTTTGAGCATACATCCTATCTATTTAGACAAAGCCACTCAACAAGAGAGATTCTCATTGAGAGAGTCCATTAATGGCTCATATTCTCAATTGAGAGTTCATTTAGTCTATCTTGAAGTTTATGAATTTTTTTTAGTTTGTAGAAGTTTTATTTAAATTTGGTTTCTATTAGCATACTAACATTGCTCATATACACTTATTGCACTCAACTCCTCATTGAACTTATTCTTCAATTCCTTACATATGCAATTTTATCACCTTGGAAAATTGTATTTGATCCTGCTAGCTAGGAACAACTGATTATTCATTTTATTGTATCTAATCTGATGATAGTTCTATAGAAATTTGTAGTCAACCTAGCTAATCAACAACTAGACCCATTTAACTGGGTTATGGTTAGTTTCTTTCTTAAATTATCTGTTATGATATGTTTTTTGTAAAATTTCTTGTGAACTCTACCCATTTTTCCTAGTGTATATTATTTTTGTGGAGGATCTTGAGGTAAGTCACTTTGCATAGGTTGAATGAGTTTTATTGTTTTATTATTTGGATTCTAGAATATGTATGTAGTTGGATCAATTTTTTTCTTGTGCTAAGATGTAATAAGAACCTTAAAAAACATCTCTAAATATACATGTTTAGAAGGAAATATAAAGATATACTTATTTAGAAGGAGAATAAATGAACATTTACATAGCCCTTGTAGAAAATCATAGAGCTAGGGCACAAGAATGAAATCGCAGAGAAAGGGCACATAGATCACAAGGGCATGACATGACAAAAAAATTGCAAAGCAAGGGCAGAACAACAAAATTCTAGAGCAAGAGCATGAAAATGAAATGTAGAGATCACAAGGTCATGGCAATGAAATCATAGAGTAAGGGCACGATAATGAAATGTAGAGATCACAACAAATAAATCATAGAGCAAGGGCACAAAAATGAAACGCAAATATCACAACAACGAAATGTGTTGATCACAAGGGCACAACAATGTTTAAAGATCTCCATCCTCATTTGGAACTCTCCACCCTCTTCTATGCACAACTCTCTACAATCAAAACAAATGGGAATGATATATGTCATGTTTTTTTAATACTTGCACATACATCATAATTATAATGCCAATGTTAATATTGCAATGATGTCAAGGATAGCTACAAAAAAAAACATGAAAAACACAAAAAATTAAACCGTCATCACAAATTATCATTGCAATTTGACCCCAAATGTTGTAGTGTAAGTATGTGAACAATATAATCATCAATGATAACAAGATACTCATACACAATAACACCAGATATGTTAACTAGGGAGACCACTAATTAGAAGGAAAACCTTGGTGTGGATGTTCCCACAAAGTGATGCACTAATACAAATATTTATTGTTAGAGGATGGATCCTGTTAGGATTCAATGAAATACATTTAGTACATATTAGTCCCTATTAGGAGATTCCAAGCCTGCTAGGAGTTGTAGAAGGTAGATGGACCCACTATCCAAACAACTTCAAGGGTAAGATCACTGAACTCATTGTACAACTAATCTCTATATTATTGCTTGTAGAATAATAGAGTAAATTGTACTTTTACTTCCTCTATCCAATTAACTAGACTTCCTCTTTCGATCTTGTTATTGGATCACCAACTTTGCATCTAATAATTACTTGGATCACTTACTCACATTTACCAAAATACTCTTCTCTTGTTTGCATAATAACACTTCATGCATATTTAAAAACAAGTAAAATATCCTTCTTTTATACCATGTTCACAAAAAAATTCCTTGAATCATCCTTGAGACTTTTCTAATTAATTATAATAGCACCTCTTTAAGATAATTAATTATTTTACAAATACATGACACTGTTGTCTCATAGTCTTTACAACTTCTCACATGTATGACCTCAGACCTTGTGCACTTGTTAACATCCTCACCAAGATGTCTAATATTCTTGTATAACTACATGTATCATGATTCTATCTATGTTAGGAGATAGAATCCAAACATTAGAAATTGCTTCTTAGGTTTGCTATCTATATACTGTTCTCTATAAATCAAACATATCTTTTGCATGTCTTTGACTCTCTATATACACACTTAACCACCTTATTAGGATACAGTGTAGAATACATCCTTAGTTTTGTATTTTACAAGATGGGTTTTCTTTCCTTCTCTATTTCACTACACATTTCTATTTCTACATTTAACTTTTCATTGGACATCTACTTTCATTGTTACATTTCATCGCTCTTGCTACATTAGCGTTATAAGGATTTGACATTCTCTCTCCAACTATATAATCATTAGATATTTGTTTTCATTAGTGATCCTTCATCATTTGGTTATAAATAATCTTCTTAGATCTAGTCACCTTAGAATTAGAATTGAAAGGATCAATATCCTTGATTCCCCTTTGAAGTGTTAAGTTATGAGATAAATTTTGGTTATGCACATCTTTGGTGAACTTGACATCCCACCCCATTCTTATTTGAGTTATATTTTTCTATCTTGTGGAGTTAGATTTCTTTTTTTCATTTGTGTGCATCTAGATCTACTTAGTTTGCATTGATAACATTTAGATCTTGTTAGCTAGAACTCTTTTCCATGAATTTTACAATATCAAGTATGCACCTTTCATTATTTGTTGTTCAATTTGAATTTTACATACCTTTAAATGAAACATTGTTATTTGGATCTATTCTCTATGTACTTCTCTTTTATTTAGGTTACAAATGTTATTTAATACATTTTCCAAACATCATTCCCTTATCTTTGACCTAAAATGCTACCCTCTTATCACCTTAACTTTACCTTATGATCTTTTTAATGATGAGTGAAAGAATAATATTTTCCCTTCTCTTAATTTATGTTTTATTATGAAGATACATTTTTTGAGGGTTTCCCTATGTCTTATTTCCATCCTTCCTCCTTTACAAACCTCACTTTAACTCATGACCATTCCTCCTCTATAGTGTGCTCTATTGATAGAGATGTTATTTCCATTGCCAATGCCACTCTTTGGAATGAAACTCTTGATGATAATGTTGAATTTTCTCTTCCTCATAAAAAATATAACTTAATGATTGATGCCTTTTCTTTTCATTGTGAAAAGCTTGATGTTTCTTTTTTCCTAACACACATCCTCTTCCTAGTGATATTTTAGAGAAAGAAGAAGACGTTATAAATATTTTCATCAATGTGACCTTGCCTTTGTTTGAAGATCCTAGTAGAGAGGAATCATCAACAAAAATCCATAATCCCTATTCTAAGTATTTCTTAAGAAAATATGATAATGGTAAACTCTTTAATATTATCCCTTCTAATGATGGTGTATGGAGACACAAGATCTTAATCAAGGTAGTGTTGCTCAACCTAGCCTCACTGCTAAGGGTCACCCTTCTTCAAATTAACCTCTTCTCACCATTAAAGGTTGTCCTCACATAACTATTAAGGGAAAATCTAGTGATTCTTTGGATTATATTTTAGTATCCCATACCTATTGTACAAGGAATAATCCTCAACCTACTACTTTTCTCCCTCCTTGTCAAACTATTCTTCCTCCTCCACCTCATCATTGTCACGCCCAAACTTTTAGGGCACAAACACAACTAATTTTTTTTTTGAAAAATAAAAACCTAGGGTAACACATATAAGAAAGCTACACATAATCCTTTAGGTTATTGCATGGTTAGGAGTTCACCTTTATCTAGCATTGGAAATCAAGGAAGTAGTGTATTGATGCAACATCATAATTAGATGGAAAGAAGGTCAACTTATTTGTGTTCTTGATGGTGATACACATTATAGTTTACTAGTTGTCTTGTAAATAGATTAAACTTGGTATAATCTTGAAACTTGTATTTGGGGTAGGTTACATTAAAGGGAAAATTTAAAGACCTACATGTTATAATGAGTGATGGCTAGCTATCTTACATATTGCATTTCAATTTTGGAATTTTAGGTTACTCACCACCAGAAGTCTACATGTTAGGATAAATCCCACTTTGACCTACATAATTTAATATTTTATTTATTTATTTATTTATTTTATTTTAGTTTTGTTCACAATTAAAGTTCTATCCTATACCCATAGTTAAGAATAACATATAATAAGAATTCAAGGTTCATAACATAACCTATAGCAATACCGATACATTCCAAGTACTAAGTGTGATAACTAAATTATATTGGACAATATGATTACATAGAGAATCATATAAATATGTTTCACTTAGAGTATCCACAACATCACCCTAAATGATATCTCGAGAATCATCTCTAATCACTCAATCCCCCTCCTATCACCATTATTTATAACCATATACTAAGCAACCTTTAATTACTTTAAACATTGTTTTTATTCAATACAAGAAAATTAAGATATTAATAGGTCCTATATTATTTCCTAACATATAACCCTAGCTTACTAAATATTAAACCTCACTAACCTCCTCTTGCTAATATCTATTTTAATTTTACCAACCAACAATAATTACATGCCAAATAATTTGTTGCTATAGTTAACAACTTATTTCCTACCCATCAAATTTTTCTAAACAAAAATATTATTTCAACACTAATACATTTAATTCATTTAGTCACTAACTAGCCTCATTATTCACTAATGATTATCTAGTTCATTTTACAAACTGCCTAGTATTTACTAGCCTAGTTATACTTATTTATATATGATTTCACAACTAAATATATTATGCTATTTACTAACCAAACCACTTTCTCAACTTCTAACCATTCTTATTTATATTTAGCTCTACCATTACACTTACTTTATTAAAAAAATTAATCAATTTACTCCTAAGGGCATGTGGCCCCATCCTAACCCAAGTTGACTTACTCCTTTTTATTTACTTCTACTTGTACCTCCTCTCTAGCTCGACCCATTGTCTTCTTCCTAGGTTGGCAGCTTATGATGTGACATGTGGGGGAGGCATTCAAGAACATGGCTTGACCCATGGTTAGTCATGTTAGTGCTTGAAAAGTGCATGAAAGGCGGGAGGTCAAGTGAGGGTGGATAGAAGAGGTGTGGACCACCTTCCCTCCTCAATTTCCTTGTCAAATGAAATGCTTTACTTGTTTTTTTTTTTTTGAATGTTACCCTTAATTTCTTATATGCAAAACACCCACTTCAATGCACCTTTAGTGATTAATTCCATAGGCATGCATTTGGCACATGGGCAAAGGCATGATGGGACTACCCAAACACAAGGGGTTAGGGGGAATAGTTTAATAAAAATTTGTATATAAAATACAAGTGTAGGGAGCTTAGGGAAGGGTTAGCTTCCTTAGGGAATGGTTATATATATATATATATATATATATATATATATATATATATATATAATTAGGAAAGTCATAGAGAATGTACTTGAACATTATTTTATCATTTTGTAATTTGGGGAGGGGAATTATTTCTCACTCCCCATACATTTTCTAGAGAACTTAATATGCATGTATAGGCCTATTTTCTTATATAGAAGATATTATTCATCTTCTTATTTAAACTATGATGTTTAACCTATTGGATTGGTAGTAATATGATCCCACTTTCCCATGTCCATATAAATATGTGGATTAAGATGCATTTAGGAATCACTTGAATAATTATTTTGAATATGAAATGAATTGAAGCATGGTCAAGCATGGAATTAATAAATTTATATCTTCCATGAATAATGGAACTTTAATGACATTTATTGATAATCTCACGCTTAAGGGAAATTTTCATTACATGATTGTTCCAATCGAAATACATTCTCATGTGTTACTTTGTGATTTGATTGATCATGATGCTAAGAATGTCTATTCAATACATAATTACCAAACATTGGCTATCCTTTGAAAGTCTACCTTACATTCAACTATGACTATCTTCCATTTGAATACATGTATTGCATGACATTTAAATCTTTAAACTTGAAAACATATGGTAATATCTAAAATTTCTTCACTTCCTCAAGATACCACTCCTCATACAATTATACATAAGAGAGAGATCTTCTTTCTACAACACAATACAACAAAATAGCAATGGACATTTGTCCTTACAAATTCATTACATCAAAGGTACGGAGGGAGATTTTTTTCCTTTCAATTACATTACATATTGACATATCTTTTACTTGGTCTATGCAAGGGAGAAAACCTAATTCCTTCATGGATCCCATTCTCAAAAACTTGTAAAAAAGAGAGAGCATAAAACCAAGAACCATGAAGGTTGACCTCCCATCCTAGGCTTCTAAGAAGCCACCCATCGAGTAGGGGAAACAAGGTTCAAACGAGGTTACTCTCAAGCATTTCATAATGTATACAAACATAATATCACCCTACATTTACCATCCCTCCAAGGTTTAACACAATGATTCACCATTAGAATTATGAAAATAGTGGGTGAAGGTGGGCTCTCCAAACAGGAGAATGCCATATCCATATACACATATACATTTTCAATTGCATAATGCCTCTTCAAGGCTATCAAAATACATCCTCCTCATCACACCAATACACTTATACCTCCCATAATACAAATGCCTCTTCAAGGTTATCAAATAAGGCATATGGCTTCAATGGAGTCCATACTCCAAGAACAAAAAAACCCTCTCCAAGAGGAAAATCTCTCAAATTGAATGTTGAGCCCAACTAACCCCTTCACCCAAGGCATATCTTCCCTCCCAAGGGTGAGTGAAGCCTTCACATCCTTAAACCATTCACACAAAATCAAGAGAAAATGCAAGATAAATTCATCACCACATTTACACATGACAACAAATACAACACCACATACATTATATATTTCCATTCACAATATGAACAAGTATTCTATACAACAAACAAGTGGAATGAGGATCCTAGAATGGGCACCAACCTTTGTCCAAGATAATGGCAATGAGAGTTGTTGAAGAGCTCCTTCTTTCCTTGGCTTCCTTCACAAATCCTAATTGTCTCTAAACTCAAAGAGTGGGTGAACACCCACTAGTTTGTCCAAACTCCCTTAAGAAGACCTCCAACCCCACTATCTCCATGTTTGGTAAAACATAAAGTGCACTTTCTCTTACACTATTGTCCCGTCTAAACATAGGACCTTGACCAAGTGTGAAGGAAAGGTTAAAGTCATGTGACAACTCAAATTTCGAATTGGTGGAAGAATACATTGGTTACAAGCTCCCCTAGGTTAGCTAAGAATTAAAATGGTCAAATTTAGGCCCCTAACATGTTATGCTAACATATGGGTAGCTTATTTTCACAAAAAAAGGCACTTTGGGACCACCTATTGACCCTCTAAAATCTTTATCAAGTTTAAATTTGAAATTCCCTTGATGGTGACCCATCCTATTCTCTCTCCAAGTGGATTTGATTAAGTCTTTTGAAGGGCATCTCATTTAAGTTTAAGTGTTGCCATGACCAAAACCATAAGTGACATGTCATCGACACATAAACAATTTACAAGTATCAAGTGACACTTTAAAACACATTACACATCACAATGAAATGTCCCTAATTCATTCGTGAATATATATTTACTACACACATGCAACTTACATTTACAAAATAAACACATCACAATGAGGCTTTGAATCTTCCAAAGATTCACCTTGGCTATACTATGTCCACATAAGTTTGGGCCTTGTTTCCCCAATGAAATTCCATGGTTTAATTGCCTGCACACTAAACTTGAACATCAATAGCCCAATGAAAAGTTATGTAAACTGCATGTATATAGGTGCATGACAAATTTCATATTGCATAATTTACATTAACATACTCAATTATCCCAATCTACTTTATTATCTAATCATTTTCATATAAAGCATCTAAAACATTAAAATATTAGAATCTACATATCAATATTACTATCTAGCCATATGATCCAACTAACATTCTTGACCACATCATAATCCATTTCCAATCACATTGATGAAATGTTGAATCTATACTATTAAATCAGCCAACATGAAAATTAGTTCCAAATACATTTTTTGGTCAAAATCATCAAAATGTAAACATCTCAACTAATATCCTTTGATTTAGTTAAATATAATGTGGTTTCTAACAATATCCCATTATCATTATGAGATAATTATAAAGTGTATCAATTATGTCATGTAAACAGGATGTTTGCATAGTCATGTCACATAATTTCAAAATCCACCATAGAATAAATCAATTATATTTTATTGGTTCATAAAATCTTTCTTTGTAAATACCAAGATATCCACCTAATTGACTTATCACATTACATCATATCGAGTTCTACCATGTAGACCTTTATCCAAATTTCATAACAATTTTCATCTTATGACTATTAATATTATTCACAAGAGTGGATGTCAATTCATCTTTCCATACTAGCCATCTAATTTAATTATCCTAATAGGCCATAAAATATCACAAACCCATTGCCAAAGTTTTTAAGTTATGACATCTCGAGCTTTTATTCCACTGGGTCTTAGCTTATCAACCTCATGTAATTCCAAATAGGGTACCTAGCACAACACTAACTATACTAGTCTTAATAAGATCTCTAGTTCATTTTTGATAAGGGAAATTCCAATCATGACATACCTAGGTTTTTAAGATTCATAACAAGGTACTGGGGAAGGGGCCTTACTAGGGTAAACTTTAAGCAACCTCCCTCCTAAAAAGGATAGAAAAATATTGGCGAATCTTACATTATTTTGAAAAAACAAAATAATTTATTTTATTAATTGGCAAATCCTACATTATTTAAATATTTTTAGAACTAAATTTTATAAAAATGTGACGATTTTAAATATTTTTAGTTACTAAATTATTAGCCAAAACTTTCTAAAATTAGCCAATTGATGAATATTAGCCACTACAAAATACCCTGGGCTTTACAGTCATTTTAAAAATCCTGGGTTAGATCATGATTTGGTATCACAACTACATAACACCCTTGCCAAGATTTCTCTTCGGTAACTTCTTTAAAAATATCCTACATATAATGAATCCTTATAAAAATGTTTATCTACTCTTCCAATTGCACCTCCTAATAAAGATAACATCAATGAATTTTTTCAATGCATAAATGCTACCCATATCCCACCTCCAATTGTGTTTACTTGTGATGATTTTCCTCCTAGAGAGGTTCAAGATCATTATGATTTTCCTATGGTAGTCATCTCTATTACTAAAAATAGAATATGTTGGACTTTTATTGATAATGGATCCAATTTCATTATTTTTAGCATGGATATATTAAAGGCTATAAAAGTCAATCATTCTACTATTCAATTAGACATCAATCATGTTTGAGGATTTGATAATATTGCCAAAAGAACTTTGGGTTTTATAACACTACCTATTAAAGTGGGCCCGATTGTATTGGATACTCCTATACATGTTATGCTTGGACCCCTAAATTATAATCTTCTCTTAAGAAGACCTTGGTTGAATTCTATGCATATTGTTCCTTCTACTTTTCTTATCATTTTTTATACAAAAAGGATAAGAAGATAAAAAAATAAATAAATAAATAAAAATACTGAAATATTTTATGATCCACAATGAGTGCTCACCAAAATGTATAATGAACAACAAGCTTGTATCAAAATGTAGAGGAATGAAAGGGATATAAGATCTACCTCTAAATCCAAATTCACAAAGAAGAGATCCAAATTGATCAACCAAAAAAAGGTTAATTGCATAAACAAATCAATCTATGGAGAATATGAATAAAGGAGAAAATCCTATATTTTTTTATAGAAATTATGTATTGAAATCTTGATTGAATTGCAAAAAAATTCTAACCTTGAAGTAGGGTAAATCAGGAAAATATTATTTTCTGATGTCTGTGTATAGTTTTGGGAAATCTTGCAACTAGATCTAGACTAGAAATGCAAAAATAGAGAAAACTCAAAAAGATTTTTTCTTTCTGAAGAAAGTAGACCTTGACCCAAAGCCAGGGTAAGATCTTACCCCTTTATTTGTAACCTTGACCTACATTACTTTGACAAAAAATTTGTTCATGGATCCTGAAAGTTTTATGAAAAGTGTACTCAAATTTGTACTAATATTCATTTTTCCTGCACATGCTCTTGCAAGAAAAAGGGTTTTGTTTGTTGAATGAGGGGTTTTCCTTAGTCAAACCCTAGTTTGGAATCAAACTTGAAATTTAAATTGCAATATAGATATATAAAGTAAATGGAACTATTTACCTTGCTTGTGTTGTAATCCTTACAGAGATCCACAAGTATGGATTCTCCAAATGAATGTAGAATTGAATTTAGGATGTGTCAAATAAATTTCATTAGATATTCAACACAAATCTTATATAGATCTTGGAATAGAAAGAAGCTTGAATGAATGTGAATGTTGGAATCTTCAATAAGAGGGCTCCAAAGAGATTGAATTATTCAATAGCTATCAATGGATCTCCTTGATGAATTGAATACTTGAATGCTTGGATGCTTGATCATGAAAATGTACTATAGAAAAAGAAGATCATAGAAAAACTTCCTGCTCCCCCTCTAAATGAGAGAGGAAGGATTCCTTTTATGCTAGTCTAGGAAACACACTTCTAGAGAGGTTGAAATAGGAAAATTAAACTCCAATCAAGCATTAATGACTAGAAATGGACCTAAATTAAATATAATTTAAGAGTTTACCATTCTAAAATCTGAAATAGCTGACCTAAAAGTAGGAAAAGAAACTTTCAAAAGCCCAATTGAAACCTTAGGAACTTGAAATTTGGACCTAGGGTAAGGGTCGAGGTTGACTCTAACCTAGCTTAGGGTCAATTTCATCCTTGACCTAGGTCAAGGTTGAGGTCAACCTTGACCCATAAGGTAGTCCTTGACCTAGAAAGTCAAAGATCTAATATCTTCATAAAAAGGCTGCCATAAAAGAGTTGGAAATAGGGGAGAGAGAAGAAAAATAGGGGGGAAAAGACAAATCCAATCAAGTACCCACTCAAGGTGCTCAACATGACCCCAGACCACCTACTCGAAGGGCTAAACTAGTCCTAAATGGAAGTGCTTCCATTTTCCAATGACACATTTAGTCCCCACTTTAGCAAGAGCATGGACTCGATGCAAACTCTTAGTAAAAGAGATCGTAATGAAAAGATAATCTTATTGAAATAAAAGGGACAAATAAAATCTCATGCCCCTAGGGACTCAAGTCTTCATCAGCTCCAAGATCACAAAAAGAGAGACATCTCTAGAAGATACACACACACGTGTGCGCATGCGCACACATACACACACACACAGATTATCATGCCCAATGAGAACTTATGTCCCATTGTGAACCACACAAGGAAACAAAACAAATAGAAAGATGGAATTGAACTTCCTAGCAAATGTGGCTACTCACTAATCAACCCATCAAATATTCACCCTTAAGAATAGTCTATTCCATAAGAGTAAAACCAAAAGTAAAAGAGATCTACCCTTAAGGGATCAAAGAATTTTGAAACTAGAGGGATGAAGAGATCTTATAAAAATAAAAATCCATGCTTTAAGGATTAGTTACTAATCCATAAAGGGAGAGAAGTACCTTGAAAAATATATATCTGTTGAAAGTGTGTGTGTGCAATAAGTGAGTAGAGTGTATGCCCTCATGTTAAAGTCATTGTTAACACTTTAACAGGGGCAATGGCTTGAATAGAAACATAAATGAATCCATTGATTACATTTCCAATATGAGATGCCCCCAAATGAAGACAAATAAAGAGAAATACCACATAAACATACATAAAACCAAGATGGGATTTACCTTCCATAGGGTTAGTGTAATCATAAGATACTATATATGATATTATTGCAAATGAATTGACACCATTCCTCAAAGAAAGTAGAACTACAATCACAATGGAGAAAAGAACACATAAAGTTACAAAGAAGAATCTTTTCTAACCATGACATGGAGACCAAAAAGAATTAGTGTTGCCAAGTTGCATATCTAAGCAGATTTCACAGGGAAACCATTACGAACAAAGGCATAGGTACAATTTAATAGGAAATAAAATATAGAAGAAAAATAGATACATATAGAGGAGTAGCACAATAGGTTAGATTCCTTTATCACCCTTACACCAACAGAGCAACAAGGATCATATAAAAGAATCTAACAACCATTTAGCAAACACATTACAAGAGAAGCATAGTATGATAGGCAAACACACAAAAGGCTATGATGAAGGACCATCTAATCAAGCTCAATGCCTACTCTCCCCATCTCATTCTATATCATTTAGGGAAGGTGGCTAACTCATAAGAGAAACTATATCCAACACAATAGGGATGATAGCTAGTTCCAAACAAGGATCCTCTTGAGAATCATCATGTTGGATACTAGGTGTAATTATCAATTGTGATGAAAGCATATTAGGTAAATCAATGTCAATGTCAATGTCAATAGTCTCATATTCATCATTAACATCATCAAGAGTATATTCTTCATCCAAAATAATCAAAATAGGGTCTAAAATATAAATAGAATCATCATAATCTTGCATCTTAACCTTATTATTAGAATTAACTTTTTCTAAAACATCATGCATAGATTAATCAAAAGAAGGTAAAGAACTTTCAAATAATAGAACTATGGGCCTTAGCTTGAGCATGATGCTTCTTACTACTTTCATTATTTGATTAATTACATTTTTTCTTTTTTGAAATATTTTGAGAACTAGGAGGAACAACTACTGGATCCTTCATAGATTCTATAGGAGGATTAATAGGATTCTTAGGAAATTGACAAGAAAAACTAGGAGCTTGACGAACAAAACTAGAAGCCATAGATAAAGGAGGTATGGAGGAGTAGGAAAAAGATCACTATTAAGATCCATAAAAGTTATTATTAACTCAAGAATCTTGTGATTCTTATAGCCCTGATATGAGTTAAAAATATTATCAAGTCAAGAAGGACATGAATTAGGCATTAAAAGCCAAAAGAATTCAAGTGTAGCACAATCCCTGGGCCTAGATGGTTAATATAAACTATGGTTAATATTCTTCACTTCTTTATCATGAATAAATTTAAGACACTTATGGATAGGAGAAGAAACACCATGCATGTCATTCAACCAAGGCAAACCAAGCTTAACTTGAAATTGATCAGAAGTAGGAACAACAACAAAGGTAGTATTCACAATTTTGCCACAAAGTTCAACCAAAAAATCAATAGAACCAAATAATGGATATAAAAAACCATTACAAGTTTGAATCCACACATTAGATGTATCATAAGAATCACATTACAAGCTTTTCATAATTTTTTTTTCCTTCAATAACAACATTGACTAAGGATGTAGGTATCTTAGCAATCTTAGAATCTAGACAACTACCTGTAGGTATCTTAGCAATCTTAGCATAAATGTAAAGGGGACCATCAGGAGCTTTTATGATCTCATAATCATCAAAATTAATCAAGAGTTCCTGAGGTCTTTTATTCTTATATTGTTTTCATTTTTTGGGTTGAGTTTTGAATTTAAGTTGAGGTTTTTGTAAATCTAGAGGTTGATTTTGAGATTGAGTTTGAGATTGAGTTGGAGATATGGATTGTGACAAATCAACATGCTTCACATGGTTGACAACATGATTAAGATAATTCATCTTTGAATCATAAACAATATCCATAGAAGATGGCTAGTATCATGTGTAGGTAAAGGGTTCATATAGATTTGAAGGTTTTGATTAGGAGGAGAGATAGACTTGTTCCCACTACCATCAAAACTATCCATAGATAAGGCATTGTAATCAATCAAGTCTTTAGCCTTATGTTTTAAAGAATAACTCTTCTTAGTATCATAGCCATTTTGACGATGGTATTGACAAAAAGATTTAGGATCAAAAGGTTTAGATGCAATCATAGTAGGTAAAAACAGGTTAAATAGGAGGTAAAGTAATCATATTAATAGTTAACAACCTATTCATAATAGAACATAAATATTCAAAGAGAGGAGTAAATGTACAATTCAAATGAAAAGTAGTGAATGTAGAACTAGCATTGTGAGATGCAACAACAACTTGAACAACAATTGTATTCACTTGTTTATTTATCTTGACATAATTTTTAGGCTTTTGAATTTTTTTTGGATTAGGAGTAGCATTAGTTTTATCAATTGGAATAGGATCCATTCCAGAGTGTTGCTCTTGAATTGAATCACTTGTAATTGATAATGATAAAGCAATGCAAAATGTTTTTGAAAAGAGGTGAATTCAGTAAGAAGAATCTTATCTCTAATATCCTTTTGTAAATTTGAAATAAACATACATTGAATATCAATATCAAGAACCTGATAAGAAATCTAAGCATTTAAATGCTTAAATCTACCCATGAATTCAAACAATTTTTCCTTAGTGTTTTATTTACAATGCATTAAATTAGTTAAAGACACTTGTGAACTAATGTTGTTATGAAATTGTTGAATAAAGGCATTGGAAAATTGTGGAAAATAATCAATAAAATAAGAAGGAAAGTAACAAAAACCATTTCAAGGCCTTATCAAGAAAAGTTCTAGCAAACAACTTGGCTAAAATCCTATGGTCATGAGCATAATCACTACAAAGGATTTGAAATGTTTTAACATAAGTAACAGGGTCTCCTTTTCTGTTGTAATTCTCAAGTTGGGGCATATCAACTTGTTGAGGAACATGAGTGTGAATGATGTCTAAGGATAGAGGAGTTCCCATGTCACATGTAGGAATGCTAAATTTGTTTTGAATTAAGGAATCAAGTTGTTATTGTAAGGATGAAATAGTTTAAGACAAACTGATAATCGTGGAATAATTAGAAGAAATAGTAGGCATATCAATGTTGGAAACACTAGGTAAAGTGTAAGAAATTATAAGAATGGAAGACATGACTAGAGGAGCAGTTGGAACCACAACTGGAAGAGGATTGGAATAAGTAAAAGGAAAGTTATGGTAAAAATATTGTGACGTAAGGAGGGATGCAAGAGGAAAACTCATAGAGAGAGGGAACCATTGTAGTCACCAAAGGAGTGGTACAAGTACAAAGCCTAGGTAAAGGAACTGAATAAGGTTGAACACTAGCAACTGGAGGAATAAATCCTAAATCTTGAGCAAAAAAATAAAGGTTTAACATTTGAATGCACAAGGTGAGTGATACCATGTAGAAGATTAACACCTTGATCATTATCACGAAGGACTTTCTTAAGAGACTTTATAGCTTGAATGGAATCTTGATTATTATTTTCTTGAATAAACCAATTACCCATTTTATCAAGTTTGGTTGAAAGTTTTTGGACTTGTTCAGGAGGAACTCTTAAAGCATTGTCCTGGTTAGAACTCAAAATTAAAGCCCTAATTTTTAGTACCATTCTAAATTTTGAGTCAAATTTGAGCCCTTATAAGAGCTTTTTGTGCATGTGTACCCAATTTTCATTTTGAGGCCTGTGAAGTGCTTAATGTTTCTAACACTTTTTATTCAACATATGCATGTGTCCCATAATGATAAATTGTGAAACAATGATAGGAAGCTTAGTTTGCAACTGGGTATCTTGCACCCAATAAAATTTCATGACTCGCCACTTTGGGAGGGTTTAGTATGCTTATAATAGAACCTATGTTTTATATTTCAAGTTTTTTTGATGTGTTTTGACTAGGTTTTAAATCCCTCAAAGTTAGTTTTTTATTGTTGTCATGCTTATGCATATTTCTCATAATTTTGGGAAGCCCTGTTTGACCAATTATAACTTTGGCCCAGTTAACCAAAATAAGAAATTTCCTTTTGCACTTCATTCTAGGGGTTAGATGAAATATATCTTTTAGATTTGAGCCTATAAAGAATCCATTTGACTAGTTTTCAAACGTGATTCCAAATGCAATTTATAAAGTTTTACTGGTGTCAAAAAATGTAGATTGATCGGTAGCCTTGTTTAGGATGTTATAACTTTGAATCTGTGATAGATGAAACCAATTAGATTGTACCATGTTTTTATAATCTAAATATTCTTTGAATATTTCATTTTTTGAGTCTTGACCAATCCATCTACACACTTTCCCAGGTCCATGTTGTTTGTGAAAATTGTTGTTCTACCATTGTTCCTAGTTTTGCCATTCTGAGTACCCAGCTTTAACTGCTTGCTGAATGTGCCCAGATATTTTTCATCAGCCCAAATCATAGATTTATATTCTCCTTGTGAAAAAAAATTAATACCCCCTTTTTTGTGCCCCCAAGTGTATGTTTGACTTATTTTCAAAGCCAAAATCAAACACACTTTATTGCTTTCTAACATGTTTGTGCGGGCAGTTTCATGTGAGAAAATTTGATAGTCAGTATCTTTTGACCTAGATGTCATCATGACATGAAATCTGATAGGATATAAGAATGTGGAGTAGTGAATTAGTATGTTCAATCTTAGGGTTTGATTGTTTGATTTAGTCAATTTTTAAAGCTAGTTCATAGGCCTACCTACAAAAATGTTACAATTTGAAAAAAGGGGTAAAATGGGTTTTAGATGATAAAGAAATGATTGATTTGGAATATAGTCTGTGTAAAAAGTTTAGTGAATCAGTGGATTTGGTAGGTCAAGTGTTTCAATTTGAAGTTTTTTTAGCTGAACCCACTTTGTGGCCTAATTATCTTTGTTAGAGTGGCAAGATACCATATAAATTGAATGTCTCATAAGGGTTATGATTCTTTTGATCATTATACCACCATGAGGTATGGGCGTTGATAAGATGATGCCATTGGATGAAATAAAGATGATATGTGATTGTAATCAAACAAGTGGGAATTTTTATGATATTTCACTATATTGCCAAGACACCTCCATTAAATTTTCTTTATTTCCATTAGGAAACATAAGGAGTTTGATATGTTTATGTTGGAATTGCATGCCTCTACACACTCATTGTGATAATAAAGACTTGTACGAAATAGTAAAAAAAAAAGTCTTATTCGATTGCTCTCATTAACCAGCCAATTGACCTTCCTATTTGATGGTTGTTACACTTTTAATCACAAACTCCATGGATGTGTTTGTGGAGAAAGTAATCAAAGAATTTAAAGAACAAGGACATTCTCTTTCCTACTGGTGTTCATGCATAAATGGAGAGGGAATGGCACTATGTTTGATTGGGGAGATTTTGTATTGCAACTCCATGTGCCTCCAATAGAGACTAATAAGGTCAGGTACATGGGATGTCGTGGTAACCTATTTCTCCACTAACACCAACATCTTTTAAGATATGTCTTGTAAGAGGAACCTATGGTGTTGAATGAAGCTTGTAAGAAGAATCTACATACTTTTAAAAAGATGTTGTTGCAAAACTTGGTGGATGAGGAAAGTTTAAGGAATGGGGAACCACCATAGAAGAAATCTGACTAGAAGGCCAAAAGGGAGGAAGAATTTTGTTTTTTATGATTGTAGCATTCCAAAATTGACATGTATGCTTATCAAAGGGGAGCAGATTGAGTTTTAACTCGAGACACCAAGCAAAAGGGTGTTTAAAGAAGATCAATTATGATCATGCTTCTTGATTTGCTCTGTAGATTTTGGTATTTGGGAAGTATGGAGAGCACTTTTTGTTTGCACATCAATAGGAGACCCTCTACATTGCCCCCCAACTTTTGCCTTGTTCACCTTGCTCTATTTCAAAGGAAGACAAGATTTACTGCGATGATTCATCCAGCCTTATAATTTCAAGGCACATGGTGGTGGTGCTAATTGGCATATACATGATGGGAGATCTCTTTTGGCTTTCTAGGGCCCTCTCCCTACATCAACGCTACAAAATTTGACCAAGGACTGAGCATACAAGAGAAGATGGGTTTGAGATTTTTATTCCTTTAGAGAACATAGCCAACCTTGCCAAGTCCATCTTGGGAAAATCAGAAGAGAAAGTCAAGTTGATGACTATAGAAACTGATGATAGTGTGAGGTTTGAAGTTGGTCTTTACTTGTATAGAAACCATGAATTGAGATGCATCTGTGAGTGTTTTTCTATCATGGATGTGGAGTGCTTTTTTTTTCTTTGATTGAAGTGTGTGTGTGTGTGTGTGTGTGTGTGTGTGTGTGTGTGTGTGTGTGTGTGTGTGTGTGTGTGTGTGTGTGTGTGTGTGTGTGTGTGTGTGTGTGTGTGTGTGTGTGTGTGTGTGTGTGTGAGTGTGTGTGTGTGTGTGTGTGTGTGTGTGTGTGTGTGTGTGTGTGTGTGTGTGTGTGTGTGTGTGTGTGTGTGTGTGTGTGTGTGTGTGTGAAGAGTAAGGATGAATCCAAACATAGATGGATTTTTGTGCCTAACTTTTATCATTGACACCCAATAGTTTTGGTAGAAGGCATTAGAGGTGGAGAAAGTGGATTAGCATTCAAGTCCTCTTTGTATGCATAGGTGTTTGAGGAAGAACTCTTTTTCCTTTTTATCCCACATTAGGTAGGTAGAGGAAATTTTTAATATTTAAGTACCCCAACTCACAATATATGTTTGTCTTAAATGTGTGAGCCTTTTAAGACATAAGGCTCACACATGAGGGGCCCACCTAGATGGACAACTAGCAGTGATGTCAGCATAATTTTGACTAATTACAGTGGTGATAGGAGATGACACACAAGCAAAAAGAGGACTAATAAGGAGGTGCCATGTGGCATAGTTCATGAGGTAGGCCAACTTTTCACACCTTTGTGGTGGTCAGAATGTGGTTAGTGCTAACCACCATGAGGTGGAAAAATAGTTAGGTAACCACCACATGTAGGTTCGTAGTAGTAAATGTGCACTTGATGTTCATTACAAAAACATTGCACAAGGGTTAAGTTTGGAATTTATTGCATGATCATAATGGTTAGAGGGCAATTAAGCTTAATCATGATGATGGTGTGATCATGGTTATTGTAGTTTCACAGTGGTTAATGCTAAGGTGAAGGTTGAGGCCCCACAAGTGCAAAATAATGACATGTGGCAGGAACTATTGATAGGGTGATGAGGTCGAAGATTCAACCAATTAGGTGATGACATGTGGAATTGACTCAAAGGTCAATGAGAGGTTTGACCAAGGTAAAATTGAAGGATATGCAAAATTTTGAAATATTAAAAATATTAAAAATCCCTTCAAATATGTATGTGCATTCTAAGGGCTAAAAGTCTAAAAATAATTTTGAATATATTGTATAGTTTAGACTATATGAAATGGTTAAATATTTCAACATTTAAATGCTTTGATTCATGGTCGAGGGCCTAGAACTTCAAATCTATGCTAGAGGCCTCATTTGTTTCCAAAATGTGAAGTGTAATATACCATTGGAAAAAGGAAAAGATGAATTTTTGGAATTTGTAGTCAAAATATGTGTAGGTCATCAATGGTAAAAGTTATAGGCATATTTTTTTAAAAAAGGAGCATTATCGACAAAACATGTGTTTGTCATCATGGAGCTTCAGATTCAGTTAAGAAGCAAACAAAGGAGTTTGTTGGCTCCAAATTTGGGGGAAAATCTTTTTAAGAGGATTATTTTTCCTCTGAAGTCATCTAGAATTCATTTTGGCATGATTTTTAGTAACATTTGTGTATTCTTACAAAATGATGATATAATTCCATTATTTTGAAGACATTCCTATAGCATTTTTCAAATAGAAAGATGAGATTTGGTTTTTAGTTGAAGAAAGAGAGAAGAGAGAAGTTTTACAATAGATGGAAATTATTCAAGTGGACAAATGGAAACATCATAGTAGATCTGAGATTTCTTCCATTCTATTTAGTCTCTTCTCCTCTCTTTCTTTAGGGTTGTTGATGGTTGGTTGTTTTCTAGACTATTGAGTAGGGCTCTAGCTATGATCCCACCATTCATGCACAACATTTCTCTCATGTATGAATAACATTAATGGAGTTAATATAGATAGTTCTAGTCTATTGAGTTGTTTTTCTTAATTATTTCATACATCCTTAATGTATTTGTTTCAAAGGAATAGATAAAATGAGCAATGAGTTTATCTTCAATATGAATGTTGTCTCCTATTTGTGTTATTTGTAACTCTTTCTAGTTTGTGAACAAAGAGTACAAAACCAATTGCACCATGTATTTGGTTGTATCTTTTGGTATATTTTTCTTGTGATTCAAGGAGTTATGTAAATGCTTGATTTAGCATAATGGGGTTGCAAATTTCATGAAGGGATAGGTCGAGTATGAGATTCAGTCTTGATGTGGATGTCTAATTCACTAGGTGAATGGATAGATCTAGAGTCTTGATATATGAGATGCATCAATAATTTCCAAGGATGTGTGTCAATAATTTATATATTTTCCCAATAGATAAGGCACTAATTAGCTATAGGATCTATATGTTTTTTTGTTCATGTTTTGGTTATGTTGAAATTGATTTTATTAATCAAAGTCTTTTCCCTTTTATGTTGAAGAGCTGAAAGGATTTTCCCTCACTTAGCTTATCAAGTTCATAGGTCATGTTATTGGGTATTTCATGTCTATGTTATTTTCATAAAGCATAGAACATCTAGGGGTTTCAAATTTCTTTATCTAGATTCAACTGCATGTTTTGACAACTGGTTCCATGTCAATGAATCTGAGGTTCACTTGCCTAAGTCTTGCACAGCTTGAAGAAGGAGTATAGCCATATAGTTGGCCCTGATGTTTAAATAGGTATGTTGAACATGTGAATTAGCTACCCCTAGATGTATTTGTTCCTATCATTGGGTTATTGAAAAATTGTTAATTTAGGAGCCAACAGTTCTCATCATGAGATGAGTGAGAAGATTTTGGCTCCATAATAGGGTTGGAATCATGAATAATTAAATTTTCATATAGGATCCTAAGGAAAGGAGAGGAAGACTCAGGTTCAAAGACACCCATAAGTCTACAACTTCTTCTAACCAGAATATTATAAATAAAACTAAAAGTAGTAAAGATCATATACCAATGGAATGCAAATGAACTAAACTAAGAAAACACAAAGCATGGAGAAATGAATATATTTGTATTTTTACTTTATATGAGATGCAAACACATTATAGAAATCTAATACATACAAGATCTAACACCATAAGATAATTGTCTATCATGGGTTCACCAATATGTATGATCTACAATGAGTGCTCACCAAAATGTATGATGAACAACAAGTGTATCAAAATATAGAGGAATAAAGAGATACAAGATCTACCTCTAAATCCAAATTCTCAAAGGAGAGATCCAAATTGATCAACCAAAAAAAGATTAATTGCACAAAAGAATCCATCTATGGAGAATATGAATAAAGGAGAAAACCTTATATTTTGTTATAGAAAGTATGTATTTAAATCTTGATTGAATTGAAAACAAATACTAACATTAAAGTATTGTAAATCTAGAAAATGCTATTTTTTGATGTCTGTGTACAGTTTTAGGAAATCCTACAATTGGATCTATACTAGAAATGTAGAAATAGAGAAAACCAAGAAACCTTTTATCTTTATGAAGAAATTCAACCTTGACCCAAAGTCGGGGTAGGATCTTACCACTTATTTTTGACCTTGACCTGCACTACTTTGATGAAAATTTTATTTGTGGATCCCAAAAGTTTTCCAAAAAGGGTACTCAAATTTGCACTAATATTCATTGTCCTACACCAGCTTCTGAAAGAAAAAAAAATTTATTTGTTGGATGGGGGGTGTGCCTTGGTCAAACCCTAGTTTGGGATCAACCTTGAAATTGAAATTGCAATGTAGATAAACAAAGTAAATGAAACTATTCACCTTTCTTAAATGTTGTAATCCTTGTGGAGGATTTGAATCCTTGAATCCACAATTATGGATGCTCCAAATGAATGTAGGATGTCTCAAATCAATTTCTTTAGATCTTCAACACCAATCTAAATAGATATTGGAATAGAAAGAAGCTTGAAGGAATGTGAATGTTGGAATCTTCAACACAAGGATTCCAAAGAGATTGAATCCTTTAATACCTATCAATGGATCCCCTTGATGAATTGAATGCTTGAATGATTGGATGCTTGATCATGAAAGTGTATTGTAGAGAATCCGGATCATAGAAAAACTTCCTCCCACCCCCCCTCAAAATGAGAGAGGAAGGCTTCATTTTATACTAGTCTAGGACACACTTCTAGAGAGGCTAACATAGGAGAATTAAATTTCAATTAAGTCTTAATCCCTAGAAATGGACCTAAGTTAAATACAATTTAAAAGTTTACCATTCCAAAATCTAAAATAGCTAACCCAGAAGGGGCCAAAAATGAAACTTTTTGAAGCCTGATATCCTGAAACCTTCGAAACCTTAAATTTGGACCTAGGGCTAGGGTTGAGGTTGACTCTAACCTAGGTTAGGGTCAAGGTCATTCTTAACATAGGTCAAGGTAAAGGTCTACCTTGACCCATAAGGTCATCCTTGACTTGGAAAGTCAAAGATCTTAGATCTTCAAAAAAGGCTACCAAGAAAGAGCTAGAAACAAGGGAGAGAGAATTAGAATAGGGAGAAAAAGCTAGATCTAGTCAAATACCCACTCAAGGTACTTGACATGACCTCAGACCACCTTCTCGAAGGGATAAACCAGTCTTAGATGGAAGCGCTTCCATTTCTGATGATATAAATATATTTAGAAAATATATCAAATTTAATAATGTATTAATAGATTTAATCACATTTTTTTAAACAAATACATAATATTAAGGGTGTGCTCTACAAACTAGGGTTTGAAGTTTGAGGAGGCCCTTCTAGTGGTGGAAGGAACCCTCAGATTTATTTTTTTCATTCTTCCTAGCTATATTTGGTATGATGATGTCTCATCTAGCTCATTGGGCTCAAGGATGTTTGGTGAAGATCAAGTCTTTCAAGGACATAGTGCAAAACAAAGTTTCTTTTCCTTATGGATCAAGCTTCTACAAGCAATTGTCAAGAGATAATATTCAACCAAAGTTAGAGGAAAGTAGAGGGTAAGTGTACCAAGTTGTGGTGCCAAAAAGGTGACACATTTATTTTCTAATTTTCAATAGCACGCACACACTATGGCTCGAGTAACTCAAGCCATACTGTGTACGCACTATAGCACTTACATGCTTTATGAAAAACCAAAATATTATAAATGGGTTGCGGGCTCCTCTATTTTCTAGTTTGCCCTCCTCATATTGCATATGTGGATTGAGAGAAGATAAGATTTTTGCCACCTACCTTGCCAATATGCCTCCTCGCCATCAAAGTTCGAGATCATGAGCATGTCATATGTTATCTAACTTTCCTTTTGCATTGTTTTATATGTTTTTTATATTGTTTTGTAGGTTTTTCTCAATTTTTCTTTAAATTTGTTTATTTATTTAGATTTTAATTGATTTCTTATTAGGAAATGTGAATAATTAATTGACAAATCCCCAAGAAGGTCAAAACCAAAACCCTTAACAAGATCCAAAACAAAACCCTCAAGAAGATCAAAACCAAAACCCTCCACAACAAGAACAAAAAAATTTGCAACCTAAACCAATTGCAAGACCTCCTCTTCACACACAAAAAAACATAATAAATGAAATCAAAAGAGTCAAAACTAAATTAGAAGCATTGATTGGTTAGTTGAAAGCTTGTGGACAAACCAATCCAATGAGAGCTCAATTGGCATCGTCCCTGGAATCCATTAAGACCCACATAGCTTCTGTTAGTGGTTAGTTAGATGTTTGGTGGGTTAAGAGGGATGAACAAAAAATATATTATGCAAATAAATTATCATATCAAGATGTTAAAATAAAAGATTTACCAAAAGGTAGAATATGTGCATTATTTAGAAAGCTTGGTGAACAAGATACTATTAAAGAGGGTACTAAATGGTTCCTCATCCATTGGTGCACACACGATGGTATTAGAAATAATTTTTGGGATAGATGGTGGATCAGTTTTTATGCCCCTCCTCGCAATAATCATGAGGTCCCAATGTATTTCTTAAGGAAATTGTATTGTGAGTTTGTCTTTGGGGAGATCCCCAATTATTATGATATATTAGAGTCGTAGGGTAGAGGTGGGGGGTCATCATTTGAGAGGCTGGGGGCACATCATGATCCTAATGTAGTTAGGGCACCTGTGGTCAAGCCACAGGGTGAGCATGTGACTATTCCTTCAATTGTGAAGGAACATGTAGAGGCTAGCGCTCTAGGGACTATTAGTGCTTTGACATAGACCCTCATTCATTGCACAAGTCCATTAGTTGAGGAGGAGCCTTCTATAAATCGTGGTCACATGTGCACATCATGTGGATCCTTATGCACATTTGGTAGTCATGCTGAAGATGGTGCAGATGATGGGCTAGTGACTAACCAATTCCTAAATGAGACATTTGGCATTGACACATAGGTAAATTACAATTATAGTAAACTAATTTTATCACATTTCATATGTATAGTGAATGACTAATTAATTAGCATGTATTGACATTGTTCAAAATTTAGGGTGAGAGTGTTGACAACCCTAGTAGTGATCCCTCGACCCCATTTTTCATCCCCTCGATGAGTCCAGAGGTATGTATCGATTTAATCATTTAAATGAATGCATATATTTATTAAGTAATCATATGAAGGATTGACAAAAAAATCTATGCATGTGCATCAGTTCTCTATAGGACCATTGACATTCACTACAGACTCTGAGCCTAGACATGACATGAGCTTCATAGAGGTACATTTGTTTCATGTTAATTTAATTCATTTGATTATGTTTGTTTCATGTTTCATGTCACATTTTCATGTTTCATGTTACATTTAATGTGTATTGTATGACATGCAACTCTTGACATTTGAGACTCCTCCTCATCTTCGGTAGTCCATCGATCGTGGAGTGGTTGCACCTATGGCTAGTTTACAGCCATTGACCGAGGTATGAAAGAATTTTCTTGGTTTTAGTTTTTTTTTTATAATAGTTAGTATCAAAAAATTTAATGTTATTTATAAGTGATTATATTGATTCAGTTGTTGTAGGGTCTTGTCACACCTGATCATCCACGAGCCTTTGAGGTGGACATGTAGAGTGAATGTATGATGGCGGTAAGAAAATAATTAATTTTGTGTGTACATATATTTGATTTCAATGTATAATAATTATTGATTCATATCTACTTTCTTTGTATCAGCTTGATTTAGAGAAGAGCCTCAACAAGAGGACAAGCGAGCATGTGAGGAAGACCCCATCATTGCCACCATCTCCCTCCACACAAAGATCAAAGACCTCGAGAGATTTGTTTCCTTCCCCTCGTGGGAAGGAGAAGATATAGTTGATAGACATACATGTATAGGCATCAGCAGACATATATGTTGGATTTTATGTCAGTGGACATATTCGACATACATTTGATGTATATATGATAGTTTATATTTTATGTATGACATTTATTTGATGCATGACATTATTGGTTAACATATGATATATTTTTTCATGTACGACATTATTGGTTATCATAATATATCATGTGTTTGCTGATGTATGACATTATTGGTTATCAGTTTATATTATATGTTTGTTCATGTATGAAGTTATTGGTTATCATAATATATTATATGTTCCTTCATGTATGACATTATTGGTTAACATAATATATTATATGTTCCTTCATGTATGACATTATTGGTTATCATAATATATTATATGTTCATTCATGTATGATATTATTGGTTATCATAATATATTATGAGGTTGCATGGGTACTTATACCCACACCCCTAGTACTCATACCCACGTACCCAAGTACTAGGTACTCAGTGGAGAGCATCATAGCTAAGAACATTGATTGAGATTTTTGATTTTTTTTTTCAATTTTTTGTTTGTGTATCAGCTTGTTGCTTATCAAGCTAAATTCAATACCTAATTAGTTTGAAACTTTGATAGAATATTGATTAACAATAAACTTTATCACTATTTAACCATAAGTTTATCATTTCCAATATATCATTGTCATATGATTTATGATCTTGTTCATGTTTAAAGTTTTTCTTCTCTATTATTTGTTTATCAAGATTAATTCAATATGTAATCAGTTTGAATTTTTGATACAATACTGATCAGCAATAAACTTTATCAATGTTAATGCCAGAAATTTATCATTTGCAATATGTCATTGTCATATGATTTATGATATTTGTGTTCATGTTTAAAGCTTGCCTTCTATGTTATACATCTAAACATTTATCATAAATTATTATTACAAACATATAACAAATCTAAAACTGAAAACAATACATTACATTTGAAAACTTTACCACATTTTTTGATTTCAAAAATCATTGTCATGATTCATAAATTTAGGTTTTCTATAAATATAAAAGTATAATTAAAATAAAGTTTGACATACCAAAGTAACCCCATCCCTTATTATAAAAAATATTTGTACCCGTACCTATACCCATACACATACCCTAAGTAACACAAATACCCTCGTCCCTGTGCAACCTTGTATATTATATGTGGATCTTGTTGTTTTCTGTACACCTATGTGGTCTATAGGATCTCTTGCTACTTAGAACATCCACTGACATTTCCCAACCTCCTCAAATGGAAGCTTTATGTGTGGTAATTTTTAATGAATATGGGATCTGGGACATTGCAGTTGTCAAATAGAAGTTTTATGTTTCATGAGGACCCTTTAATGCATCCAGCTAATTTTATTTTCAGCACCACCCATTGAGAAAATTATTGTGCAACCACTTGCATGGGAATAGTGCCTAGTTTAGGCTTCTTAATCTCTCCACATGACATTCAAGCCTCTTGCAATAGTTTTTCAATTTTTTGCAACGAAAATCATCAGTTAAGTTCTATATGACAAACATTACTGCACCAAAGTTATTGTATGGGGAAAAACTCTTCAAACATTTGAGCAGATGCTGCAAATTTATCGTACCCCTATTTTATTTGGGGTCAAGGATAGTTCCTATAAATGTTAGTGGAAGTGTAATTATGAATGACAGAGGCTAAGAACCATACCAAGCTAGAGAAGATAAGGGGAAAACAAATAACATAATAAGTTAGATGTTAAACTTTAACTGCAATGCATAGTATTATTATCCAAGAGGTACAATTTGAGATGTTGTATACATTGGTACCTAATCTATTCCCCTAATCTACAACTAAGTTGGCTCCTAGAGAATGGAAGGGCCAGATATGTCACTGTAACTATTTGTAGTTAGCAAAGATGTCAGGAAATGTGCCACTAGACATGTGTGGCAAGTTTTTAGAAGACTTAAATTGTCATGTTTCTCTGATGTGTTCTATAGGTGATGATTGTGTTGTTGATAAAGCAAAAAAGGGGTTATCTTAGTACAAATAGGGTTATGTATCCCTAAGTCCCCCAAACCCTTGAGAAGCATTAATACCCATTGTGTCTGATTGTAGAATGAGATGTGGAGATTTCTAAGAAATTTGCACTTTTGTCTACCCCTGTCCTTTGGAAGAAACTTGTGCTTCCATCATTAGGAAGAGGGTGTCTCTTGTTTGAAAACTTAGATATTGATTGTTGATGATCCGGTTACTATTGGTTGGGGTGGCACATAGAGGATTGCATTCAATTGAAAATAGAGCCTTTGTAACATTGTAGATTTCAATAGAGGTGGCTAGTAATGGTGTGAGAGTTTTGAATTGAAAATGAGGTGCATAATAAGCTAGGCAGGAAGATTGAGCTCAAAGGTGGTGTCTAATCCTACTTACTTAGTGATGTTATAAGGCTCACAATGCAGTGGATAGGCTTGTGTTGTTTCCTATACTTGGTAGTTATGTTCTACAAAATGGTTTGCATATATTGTTGTATTTGTTTAATTTGTGTGATGAATTCAATAGCTTTGTCAACTTTGTCTTAAGATAGAGTAATTGATGCTAAGGATCATAGCACAGGATAAGCCTTGTCATTCAATTATAGAAGTTGAAATTGGAGTAACAAGGAAAGGGTTGTGGTTTGTAGAGTTGAGAAGACCTTTTCCATAGTTGTGCTTAATGAAAAGTAGGCTTCCATCCCATGTGTGCTTCTTTAAGTAGGACATTTGAAGAAGGTGCAATATTAATCCTTTTACCGAAGGAAGTAGATCAACTTCTTGCCCGTCAATGACCAAATTTCCATGTGGGGGTGTCTCAAAAAATGAGGGATTGATTAGAGACGATGGTACTTTGACTTCATTAGCAACTCAACAACATAAGTTTCACAAGTCCATATTCATTGGTAAAAGCTATAGTTGTTCTCTTATCTAACAAAATTTGCAAGTTGTGAGCATTTAGTATTGGTCATGTTACATCTCCTTAGCATAGGATCTATTTGTAGACACCAAAAATCTTTCAAAAAATAAAGTATTCAAAAAATAAAGTATTTTTATTTTTTGAAAAAAAATTCCCTAATGACATCATCATTAATTAATTAATTATTTTGTTTAATTTATTTATTTATTTTTATTCCATTAAATCCCTTTATCTTAATTTAAAATATTTAATTAAGGTATCCCTCCCAAAAAATTTCAAATCTTATTTAAACGTTATTTCCTTATTTATTAATTATTTAATGAATAAATTGACCAAAAATCCCAAAATAAATTATTTATTTATTTTTTGCCCAAAACTTGGCCAATTTCCTTAAGACCACTAACATCTTCCAAAATCTTCTAATCCTTCTTTAATTTCAATTAAAGGCTAATCCCATCATTTCCTAACCCTAATCCCAACTCAAAATATTTAATTAAGCTTAAATATTAATCCTCATGTTTATTAAAAATATTTTAATAAATATCTCCTCAACCCAAACCCTTGAAATAAATAAAACTTTATTTATTTCCTAAAAACCTTATTTATCCTCATCCTAGGAAGTTCTAGACTCTTCTAAGAAAGTCTTCATTCTCATCCAAAGCCTAGACTCTTCTAGAAGATGTCAATCCTTATCTTTTATCCTAATCCCCCCCAACCTTGTCACATTTCCTAAACAAGGTTAGCAAACTCCTAAGCTAATCCCAATCCCTCTTCTAATCATGTGCACAACTTAAGCAAGGGTTAAGACTTGCTAACCCAAGCCAAAGTCAACAATCTCACCCTCCTCCCCACCATCTCTATTTATGACCCAACCATCTCTATTTATGGCTCAACCATCCCTCTTTATGGCTCAACCTCCCTCATTACTCCTTTGACCAACCCTTATCCTATCCTCTCACATCCAATCATCTTGTGACATGTGTCACTTTCCTATTGGCTCCTAACAAGCACAATCCATGTGCTCCCCTTTTAGTGCATCTTGACCCTCCCTCACCATCTTGCCATCCTTGCATCCTGACCATCCATCGCTCTACCCCTTGGCCTATAAATAGAAGCCTCTTCCTTCACTAAAATCATCGACTTTTCAAGAAAACTTATAATGCTATTTTGAGAGCCTAAAAACTACCAAAATACCATCATAATGCTGAAACCCCTCCATACCTTCATTGTTGAATCATTCATCCACACCCATATTTGATTATCACTCATCCACTTGGAGCTTGAGCACATTGTGAGCATACATCCACTATCTATCAGGGCCATAGCTTCATCACACATGAGAAGCACTTGAGGAGTTTACCATCTTTGGTCTACTTTCCTCAATTTTGTCTTCTTTGGTCCTATCTTAAGTGTTTACTTGTTTTTAGTATTGAGAATGCTTTTTATAGATTAGTGTTCATTTTACTCTACTAAACTAGGTGATACACTATCTACCCCATGATGAATAGCTATTGTTGAATCACTACTAATTTTTGCCATAATCTACCCACCAATCCATTATGTCAACATATGCTGAGAAGGGAAGGGCAATGTTTGATAAAAGATGTTGGTTGATCATCATTTCTATGCCTGGGACTTCATTTTTTTCTTCCATTGTTCCCATTCTATCTACTCAATATATAATTCCCTCCATGTTTTTCATGTGTCTTTACATATTGTTCCAGAGCTATCACCATCCTCCTCTCTATTTTGACCTAATTTCACACCATGTTTGCAAGCTTCCATTATTCAAATAGTTGTTTACATTTGCAGTTTGGCTCTGATACCATGTTAAATTCCAAAGATCGATGATGCAAATGTAATGGCATTGCCTATTCAAGGTATGTGTGTTTCAAATGTAGCATTCTCTTAGATTTATATATAGAGAGAATAGGCCATGAATAGACACATCCCTTCATGGGACATGTCTATTCTTTAATCAAATAATTAATAATAATAATAAATTTAATATCACACACACACACACACACACACACACATGTGTGTGTGTGTGTGTGTGTGTGTGTGTGTGTGTGTGTGTGTGTGTGTGTGTAATTTTCTCATATAACAATGACCTCATATCTCAATATAAAGAACACACACACACACACACATATAAATTATATATAGGTTTATCTGACCAAAGCTATCAAACATTGACAAGTAGAACTATTTCTAGAGGTGAGATTGCTTTTGTACAAGGCATAAGAGTTTCCATCTTAGAGAATATGTCTACCATAACATACTTAGAATTTTTTCCCTTTTTGTAGTTGGATAACTAGATATGAAGTCAATGGAACTAGATTCCTATGACTTTGTTGGAACCAAGAAAGGCTTGTACATTCCTTGTTTCTTGTTTATCAACTTGGTTACGACACATGCACACCCAAAGATTTATCCAAATATAGGTAGAAAAACAAGTTCTGTTTTGATAGTTAAAACTTAATTCAATTAAGAATGTTCAAGTAAGCTATAGGATATTTTAGAACAAAAAAGAAGAATCAAAAATTTGTAATGCATTGCCAAAGTTTTATCCGATCTAGAGATGTTGATAGTTACACTACTACAAAGGTTTAAAAAGTTGTTCATCACACTCACTATTGTTGCCTGGAATATTTTCCTTTGATCTCACTCCTTCATACTGCCTTTACCTTATGCATTGATTATCATTAACATTATTTTGACAATTATAGTAGCCTTTTATCTGAAACCCTTCATGAATATCATTAATGCAAGAGTTAGTGAATGTATTCTTTGCTATTCACAAATATGACATTACATAAGATAAGATCCTTGAGAAGCCCTCATAATGATGCAAAATAGTGATCTCTATCATTTCTTTTATAGTTTTGACACAATCTTATAAATCTATGGCACATTAGAATATGTGCCATATTAAGCCTACCTCTAATAAACCCTTAAGATTGTGAGTTATGACGAGGAGGAAAAGTTATGAGCCCTTTAGAATCTTCTCCTTCTACACATCACACCATGTTTTCTCCATGAGGAGGAAAAGTTATGAGCCTAATCTCTCTCACTCTCTCTCTCCCATCCCCTACTCTCTCACTCTCTATCCTCTCCCATCCCCTACTCTCTCTGTCTCACACACTCCTATCCCCCCCTCTCTCTCTCCCATCCCCTACTCTCTCTCTCTCTCTCTCTCTCTCTCTCTCTCTCTCTCTCTCCCCCTCCCTTCTCCCATCCCTTCTGTCTCTCTCTTTTTCTCCCTCTCCCACCACCTACTTTCTCTCTCCCTCTCCCACCACCTACTCTCTCTCACCTTCTCTCCTCTCCCATCCCCTACTCTCTAGATTTCTCACACACACTCCCATCCCCCCTCTCTCACCCTCTCCCACTACCTACCATCTCTCCCTCTCACTCTCTCTCCCCCTCTCTACTCTCTCTCTCATCCCCTACTCTCACTCTCTCTCCCATCCCCCTACTCTCTCTCACACTCTCTCCCATCCCCTAGTCTCACACTCTCTCTCCCATCTTGTTCTCTCTCTCTACCACCCCCTACTCTCTCTCACTCTCTCACACTCTCTCCCATCCTCTACTCTCTCTCTTACACACACTCCCATCCCCCCTCTCCCACTCCCTCTCCCACCACCTAGTCTCTCTCTCCCATCCACTACTCTTTCTCTCTCTCTCAGGCTACTCTCTCTCCCCCCTCTTCCATTCCCTAAACTCTCTCTCTTATAGATACACACTCTGATCACCCCTCTCTCTCCTCTCCCATCCCCTACTCTCTAGATCTCTCACACACACTCCCATCCACCCTCTCTCCCCCTCTCCCACTCCCTCTCCCACTTCCTACTATCTCTCTCTCCCTCTCTCTCCCTCTCTACTCTCTCTCTCTCCCATCCCCAACTCTCTCTCACACTCTCTCCCATCCCCTACTCTCTCTCACACTCTCTCCCATCCCCTACTCTCTCTCACACTCTCTCCCATTGTTTCACTCTATCTCTCCTATCTTGTACTCTCTCTACCACCCCCTACTCTCTCTCACACTCTCACCCATCCTTTCACTCTATCTCTCCTATTTTGTATTCTTTCTGCCACCCCCTACTCTCTCTTTCACAAGCACACACGCATTCCCATCCCTCCTCTCTCTCTTCTCTCCCATCCCCCTCTCTCTCTCCCTATCCCTACTCTCTATCACACTCTCTCCCATCCCCTACTCTCTCTCTCACTCTCTCCCATCCTTTATTCTCAATCTCTCCTTCTCCCACCACCTACTCTCTATCCGCCATCCCCTACTCTCTCTCTTTCACAAACACACACACTCTTATCCCCCCTCTCTCTCCCCTACTCTCTAGATCTATCACACACACTCCCATCCCCCTATCTCTCTCCCTCTCCCACTCCCTCTCCCACCACCTACTATCTCTCTCTCTCTCTCTCTCTCTCTCTCTCTCTCTCTCTCTCTCTCTCTCTCTCTCTCTCGCTCTCTCTCTCCCATCCCTTATTCTCACTCTCTCTCCCATCCCCTACTCTCACTTTCTCCTTCCTATCTTGTACGATCTCTCTCCCACCATGTACTCTCTCTCACACTCTCACACTCTCTCCCATCCCCTACTCCCTCTCTCTTTCTCACACACACACACATTCACATTCCCCCTTTCTCTCTCCCTTTACCACTCCCTCTCCCACTGCCTACTCTCTCTCCCCCATCCACTACTCTCTCTCCCCTCTCCCATCCCCTAATCTCTCTCTTTCACAAACACACACACTCCCATCCCCCCTCTCTCTCTCTCCTCTCCTATCCCCTACTCTCTATATTTTTCACACACACTCCCATCCCCCCTCTCTCTCCCCCTTGCCCATTCCCTCTCCCACTGCCTACTATCTCTCTCTCTCAAGTACTCTCTCCCCCATCCCCTACTCTCTCTCTCTCACATCCTGTACGAGCTCTCTCCGCCACCCCCTACTCTCTCTCTCACTCTCACACTCTCTCTCATCCCCTACTCTATCTCACTTACACACATTCTCATTCCACCCCTCTCTCTCCCTCTCCCACTCCCTCTCCCACTACCTACTCTCTCACCCCCAACCCCTACTCTCTCTCTCTCTCCCCTCTCCCATCCCCTAAACTCCCTCTTTCATAGATACACACTCCCATCCCCCCTCTCTCTCTCCTCTCCCATCCCCTACTCTCTAGATATCTCACACACACTCCCATTTCCCCTCTCTCTCCCTCCCACTCCCTCTCCTATTGCCTACTATCTCTCTCTCACTCTCTCCCTCTCTCTTCTCTCTCTCCCATCCCCTACTCTCACTCTCTCTACCACCCCTACTCTCTCTCACACTCTCACACTCTCTCCCATCCCCTACTCTATCTTACACAAACTCCCATTCCCCCTTCTCTCCCTCTCCCACTCCCTCTCCCACTGCCTACTCTCTTTCTCTCCCATCCCCTACTCTCTCTTTCTATCTCTCTCCCCTCTCCCATTCCCTACTCTCTCTCTTTCACACACACACCCATCCCCACTCTCTCCTCTCTTTCACTCACTCTTCCTCTCCCACTCCCTCTCCCATCGCCTACTCTCACTCTCACTCTCTCTCTCACTCTCTCCCTCTCTACTCTCTCTTTGCTACCCCCTACTCTCTCACACATTTTCACACTCTCTCCCATCCCCTTCTCTCTCTCTCTCTCTCTCTCTCTCACACACACACACACACACACACACACACACACCTTTCCATCCCCCCTCTCTCTCCCTCTCCCACTCCCTCTCCCACCACCTACTCTCTCTCTTCCATCTCCTACTCTCTCTTGAGCTACTCTCTCCCTCTCTTTCACACACATGCACTCCCATCTTCCTCTCTCTCGATCTCCCTCTCCCACTCTGTCTCCCACCACCTACTCTCTCTCTCCCCCATCCCATAATCTCAATCTCTCTCTCCCATCCTATACTCTCTCTCCCCATCCCCTACTCTCAATCTCTCTCTCCCATCTTGTACTCTCTCTCTGCCACCCCTACTCTCTCTCACACTTCCTCTCTCTCCCATCCCCTACTCTCTCTCTTAAACACATTCTCATTCCCCCCTCTCCCTCTCCCACTCCCTCTCCCACCACTTACTCTCTCTCCCATCCCCTACTCTCTCTCTCTCTCTCCCCTCTCTCATCTCTTACTCTCTCTCTTTCACACACACCACACACTCCCATCCCCCCTCTGTCTCTCCTCTCTCATCCCCTACTCTCTAGATCTCTCTCACACACTCCCATCCTCCCCTCTCTCTCTCCCTCTCTACTCTCTCTCCCCCATCCCCTACTCTCTCTCTCTCCCCTCTCCCATCCCCTACTTTCTCTCTATCTCTCTCTCTCACACACACACATAGCCATCCCTCCCCTCTCTCACTCGTGCTTTGCATCTCTTATTCCTTCTCTATGTACTATTTAGGTCTCAATAGTGCATGCACACTATAGCGCACACGTGCTATTGAGACCCAATTTCAAAAAGCTTTAATTAGCGCATGTATGCTATAGTGCACACATGCTATAGAGCATACACACTATTCAAAACTTTGTATTAAACCAAGCCTAAGGCTTAGTTTTTCCTTGGAGATCCAACCCAAAGGTTTGGAGCCTATAAATAGGTCTAAGACATGTTTTACTGCAAACATATAAAAAATGATTGATTTTTCTTGTGTGCTCTCCTTCAAGATTCCTCATGGTTGGGCATCAATAAGATCAGGTTACATGAAATTGTAGGTCTCTATTTTAGCTATATAACCATATAATTTATTTTTAATTTGAACTATTTCAAGCCTTTCATCTATAATTTCTCTTGAACATATGTCCATTTTTTTATCAAAAACCACCATGTACTAATTGGGTTGTAGATTTTAGCTCGTTTGTCAAATTTTGCAACAACTTAGTTTTTTAGAAACTAGACTCCATTCTATGCACTTTGAAAAAAAGAAGTTTTGATTTTAGATTAGTTTTCAATCATTTTTAGGGGGAGCACAGATATTTCACATTTTTGGGATGTGTCTAGTTAAAAAATTCATAACAAAAAAATACACGTTATAAAATTACCTAAAAAATCTAGGATAAACTACATAGTGTTAAGTAACTTTTGATTAGAG
Source organism: Cupressus sempervirens (assembly GCA_028749045.1). Taxonomy (NCBI): domain Eukaryota; kingdom Viridiplantae; phylum Streptophyta; class Pinopsida; order Cupressales; family Cupressaceae; genus Cupressus; species Cupressus sempervirens. Next base: position 610,535,380 of record CM053790.1, read on the forward strand.
TGATTGAAGAATTTGAAAAAAAAAAGTTAAAATTTTAGGGGGCCCACACTTTGTACTATGTTATGTTTTTTTGGAATAAACAGTACCACTTTCTGTGGCCCCCTTTTTGAAGGACCTAAAACTAAACCATTTTGGAAAAAAATTAGTAGTTTAGAAACTAGATTCAAAGGACTACTACTTTTGTTTTTGTCGTATCTTAAAATTTTGAGTGTAACTAGATTCAAATTCTTGTTGAAGTTTAGAAATTGCTGATTTCAGAAAAAAGGTGTCCACTTATACCCCCCTTTTGGCACCACAACTTGGTGCACTTACCCTAGAGATAAGATTTCTAATGCCAGAACCATGATTATCAAACCAAATATTTCCATGCAACCAGTCATTAATTTAGAGAAAGGTAGGCTTATGGATTTATCGATATTTCTGGTTTCTTGAGACATTAACAATCTCCCTTATAGGAAATACATGAATGACTAGACTTAAAATATTTGGGTCAAGAAATTTGGTTTTAAATTTTCATATTTTAGACTTATTAAAAAAGGGTTGTTTATTTGGTTTTTTTCTGCAACCCCAAGTATAAAAAAAGATGTGGTACATAGGCAATATTGGAAGATAGGGCATAGTGTTTTTAGGAATTTTTTTTGGTTGCCTAATGTGTTGCTTGAATAAATTGTGGCTCTTTCATGTCCTAGATGGATTATGGTGGGGAAAATACCACCCTTCCTTTGGAATTTCTTACAACATGTCCTAACCCCTATTGGCAATGTAATTATAATTGATCAGTCTAACATAATTTTTCTACACATGGATGCTTACATACTCATTTCTATTAATCCCAGAGTGGAAATTTTTGATGTTTTAACCTTTTCCATTGACAATCAATCTCTCTTATCCTATTACCTTCCTTTGAGAGTTTAACATGTATTTCTTGTGCAAGGAGGGACATTGGAGAAGATATTTCCCTATTATCAAATCCAATCTTAAGGTGGGTCATTCTAAAAAGAAATCTATAGATGCCCAACTTGTGTTACAATTTTCTTTCTCTAACTTCTAATCAAAAAATCCAGAATGATCTCAATTCTCTTCAAGAAATTTTTTGGCATAAAGATAAGGAGAGTGATTTTATTGTAAAGCCTCAACCCCCAATTATTATTGGGCTTCTAGATATTGATCCTATTGAATTTGGATTGGAAAAAATCCAAACCAAACCTAAGCACATGGTTGTTAATGACCAGAAAATTTCTCTTTAGAAGATTAGGAGTCTCTCTTAAACTAGGTCTACACAAAAGTCTATCATCTGTAGTAGCATCAGGTAAGAGAATACCTTGGCCTACACTCTCAAGAGAATAAATAGTGTGAGAGATATTGTAGTTGCAAAGATGGACATTCCCCTAGAAGAAGTGGATGTAAATACCTTAGGCATTTTGGAGCGTAAAAAGATTAGTAGTAATAACCTTTTAGAACTCAAAGATAATTTTGTAGGGATTGATAGAATCTCTAACTTAAAAGTGATTCTCATCCTTGGTAAGTCTACCTTACAACCATTGGAGGATCATCCATTAGTGGATAAAATTTGCTCTCCTATTGTTCCCTCCCTAGCTAGTGGCGATGATATCATCAATTTTTTTTTTAATGACAATAAAGAGGAAGGTATGGTCATTGATGAGATACCCCTCAAAGAGGGTGAAACATTTTCCTTTAAAGCTCATAAAAAAAAGATGGTACTTAGGAAAGACAATGTCCCATTGAAGTGTGATGAGAACCAAGAGTAAGGAGGTGGCTTGGAGAAATCATCAAGGAAGAGAGGGAGGCCTCAAGGTTCCACTAATATCCCTAAGGAGAGTAAAAAGAGAAATCCCAACTTCCTAGTTGTTTTAAAGGGTTTAAGGCCCCCAGAAGAGACCACTACTAATAGACATGAATAATGCAGATCCAACTAGCTTCTTGGAATGTGAGAGGCTTAGAATCCCTTAATAGAAAATATGTTATCAAAACATTCTCAAATTGTAATAGAGGTATTGACATAATAATGATGCAAGAAGTGAAAGCAATTGGTTTTGGGCTTGACATTACCCTCAAATGCATTTAGAGAGATGTTGATTCATTCTCCACCACTCATCCAAAAGGTAAGGGAGGATCCTCCATTTTAGTTGGTCCTAATTAGAGAAAAAATATTCTAGAATGGGGAACCTCACCTTGCAATAATTCAATCTAGATTAAACTTCATAATGATGGCAAGGAATTTGGGATTTGCAATTTATATGCTCCAAGTGATTATAAAGATAGGATCAATCTTTGGAACTAGTTGAGTGATTTTCCTAATATACCTTGGACAATGGGAGGTGATTTTAACATGGTTATAGTAGTCTTTGATTTTCCTAATTCATCTTCACTTTTGTTCTAATCAAATTCTTCTTCTTCTTCTTCTTCTTCTTCATAAGCATATAAACAATTTCTAGGTTTTCTAGATTTGAACCTTCCCTTATACTTTCTTTCTCTTTTAAGACACTTAAATGAATAATGACCATATTCATTACATGTCCAACATTTAAATATATTCTTACCATCCTTTTCTCTTTCCACAAGAAGAGCCACTCCTTCCTGTATCTTTTCCTCCATAGACTTGTTGCTACTAGCAATGTCTTCTTGTGCTTTTGTGTTCCTTGCTAGACCAAGTTTAATATTAAATGCACTAAATGTTGTCTCAACTTTTTTTAATTCTCTAGATTGTTTTAGATCGAATTCTTCAACTTCCAATCTATCAAGAAATGTTTCTTTGGTGAAATTAGTGGTACAATGTAACATTAACTAAATCATTTGTGCTATTGTCTTGAAAGGTGCTGTTAGAATTTTCAAGATCTTTCATATTACTTCATCATTAGATTTCTTTCCACCAAGAGATGTCATTCCTACAAAAATCTCAAATTTTCTACCATAGCTTCTTACAGATTCATCTTCCATCATTTTAGCATCTTGGAATGCAAAATACAGATTTTGTAATCTAACTCTTTTTGCATGTGTATCACCTTCATTATTAGCTTCTAAGGTTTTCTGAATTTCATGAGATGTTTTGAGTTGTTTTACCTAACTATACTCACTTTTAGGTAGAGCTAACAATATTTCTTCTCTTGCCCTTATGTTGCACATAAATTCTTCTCTTTGTTCCTCAATACACATTTCAAGATTATCTTCTTCCACAATGTTTTTAGATGCCTTGGTTACAAGCCAATATCCTGGACCCATGCACAAGAGATGAGTCTTCATTTTATCCTTCTAGCTATCATAATTTGTGCCATCAAATCTTGAACTTTTCTTTCTTAACATGTTCACCATGGATCTCCCAAAGTTGTTAAACTTTTTCTTCAAGAACTTTAAGCTCTAGTACCAATTGTTAGAAATAATGGTTTGCCAATATATCTTGGCAGAGGGGGTGAATCATTTATATGATAATTTAAAACATTTATTCTTTTAATAAATATTGACCATTCAACCAAAGTAAATAGCAACCATAAAGAGATGCATATAAACAATTACACCAAATATATTGACTTAGGAAACCCTTGATCAGAGGGAAAACCCTGGTGGGAATGATGCCCACAAAATGATGTACTAATATTAATATTCCTTGTTAGAGGATGGACCCTATAAGGAGTCTATTACAACATTTATTACAAAAAGTCCCTTTTAGGAGACTTTGAATCCCTATTAGGAGATTCCAACCCTAATAGGAGTTGTGGAAGGTAGCTGAACCCACTATCTAAATAGCTTCAGGATCAGATCAATGAACCCACTATCCAATTGACCTCGGTACTATTCCTTTCATAATAAACAATATGTAACAGGCTTTTACTTCTTCCTCTATCTAGTATGTTGGACTCCTTCACCTTTAGATCATGCAATTAGATTTGGAACTCTATGATTACTAACAGTAACCCTTAAGGTCACTTACACGCATTAGTATGTCACTCTTCTCTATTGCTTAGTAATTTGCAAGTCTTCTCTTTTTCCTTGTTATCTAAAACATGGAAAACATCTTTCCTTTATACCATACTTAATTAATAAATCCTTGATTTGGCTTCATACTTCATTATCATATGTTAATTAAATGAAATACACATTTAATTAATGATGTCAGCTCATAGTTATACACAAACTTTCACGCATATGACTTTCGTACATGCGCATTCTCTTACATCATTAGTAGTTAGTAAACTATCTCAAGTTCATTATGCAACCCTTCACTATGATTGTAACAAGCTTTAGAAATCATGTAATAGAAACTACTTTCCTGATACTCTATTTCTATATGGTTCTCTATAAATCAATCATATCTTTTGTACATTGTTGATTCTATTTCGGTGCACTTGCCCATGTCACAAATACACAATGTAGTAAATGTTGGTAATTGCACATCATTAGATATGTAATATAATATTCTCAATACAAAAATCACAGTTTTCTACTCTATTAGTCTTTTACTCAATGACAAGCACAATTATGAATACATCATATCAATGTTTTGCAATGCTCCCCAATAACATCAACACTCATGCTAACATCAACTACTTGACTAAATTTAGATGTTCAAAGATGACAAAGCTAGAAGTATGGAAATGATAAATCAATTTAGCCACTAGTATTAGAAAAAGGGTTAACATCTTTCTAGGCTAGATCTAAGGGGCTGCCACTTTTAATAGCAACAAGATAAGAGGGAAGCACAAGCTGACACACTTTCTCTAACATAGCATTGGTCATCTTTTCAGTAACACAAAGGTTATATTTGGATCATAAACTCTCCCAAATAGATAACATTAGATTCACCAAGATATCTTTGAAGGAGCAGATATGTCTACTATCCCAATCTTTGGCTAAACACCCTTGCATCAATGCTAAGGCTTTCTCCCCAATTTTTAAGCTCTACCAAATAGACAAGTCCCCATTAATAGAATTATTTTTGAAGATAAGGTCATTGGTTTTGAAAAATTATCTCATTGATTCCCAAAACTTCCAAATTGACACAAGAGCCTTCCACTTTCACAGAGAATCTACCTAAGAGGAGATCCCCAAGATCTAAGTTCTTCCAATAAGAGGCTTTAGCAGGATGACCCCTGCTAATATTGTTAATGATTAGTATTTTCCAAGGCTCATCTCCTTCAATTTCTTCAGCGATTCATTTTACAACTAGAGCCACACCTTGTAACTTGACATCCTTAAGACCAAGTACTCCCATCACTCTATTCATGGTACAACATTGCCACTTAACAACATGGGCTTTCCTTAGATGATATGGATTTAGTTAAACATCCAAGCAGATGCATAGTAGATAGTATAAGAGGAGAGGATTTTCTAACATACTTGCAATCCACTTGCTAAGGAAATGTACCTCACATTCCACTTGGTAAAATTTTTATCAATATTTCTTTTTACCCATCTCCACATATTTGATAGATTAGGGTCAACTAAAAATGCAATCCTTAGATACATTACTATGTTCTTTGGGCCTCCCTAGGAAAATCAATATTGACTATACCAAGTTGGGGGATCAGTTTTCCAACTTAGCATGATGGATTTTGGAATAGAAATTATACTATAAGAAGCTAAGCAAAAAAGATCTAATTTTGACATTAAATTTTTAATATCACTTTCTTCCATCACTAAGTTAATAGTAGTATTATTCACAAAATAAATATTGATGACATCCTTGCTATTACGGAAAATGATACCTTTCACATAAGGTGACAAGCCACTATCTCTTAAAATATAACCTAATGCATCTACTATAAATAAAAAAATAGGGCAAGGGCTAAGGGGCATCCCTACTTGAGAGACCTAGATAGACAAAAAAAAATGAGACCTTTAACCATTGATTTCCACACATGCATTGGAGTCCTTGAACAATTTATGAACCATAATATAGTAGAACAATGGGAACCCTATTTGTTTATGCATCATTTTTTGAAATCCCCTTTCAATTCTATAATATAATTTTTAATAATCAAGGAGAAGCATGCTTGCCTTTTGATTGGTCTCCTTTGCCCAATCCAAATCCTACTAGTAGGTAACTAAATTTTCAAGAATGCATCTTCCTTTTACAAAGATAGTTTGGGTTTTAGAGATAATCTTGGGTAGTATCCTCTCAAGCCTAGAGGATAATATTTATGCTAGGACTTTATAAGACACATTTAGAAGCATTATGGGCCTCCAATTTTTTATCAACATTTTGTGCCCTTCTTTTGGAATGAGTTTAATCATACCCACATTAATTCTTCCTCCCAATGTTTCTTTGGTAAATGCATCATTATATACTTTATGTAGTTCCTTGCTAATCCAGTCAATATTATGTTTATAGAATTCAATAGAAATCCCATATGGGCTAGGGGCCTTGTCATTATTTGTAGAGTTTCTTAATTTCTCCTTCTGGTATTATTTGATATAGCTCTATAGTGTATATAAGATCCAACTTCTTAGAGATGAGTTTAGACACTTTTTCTTTCAAAATTTCACTAGTATCTCCAATATCCTAAGAAGTGAACAAATTATTATAATACTCTGCAAATTTCTAAAGGATTCCCTCTTGATCATGGATATCCTTGTCATCATCATGTATCTAATCAATTTTAACTCTTTCTTCCTTTTCCATGAGCATGTTAAAGAAGTAGATGGATCCTCTATCACCCATGCTAACCTAATTGAGTCTAGCTCTAGTTTTGGCACCCTATATTATTCTATCCTAAAGTCTTCATAATGAATGTCTAATTACTATTTTTTTTATTGGTAAATGAACAAGGCCATGATAATATATTATTATTAATAAAATAATTACAGTAGCATTCCACTCTTCAAATGGGCACTGGTAGGAAAGAACAAGGAAAGAAAACCTCCAGTCTAGCCTAGGACTTTTGTCCTTTATTATTACATCATAAAAGGGGCACACCCCATTCAGAAAATCCAAATAATACATTACAGCGTAAAAAATTATTTACATCAGCATTAAATTGCAACTCTCTTTTGAGGCCACCACATGCTCTTGGAAAGAATTCCACTTCAAACACACATAAAACCCAAATGCAATAATCCCTATCTAGCCATCTTACATTAAATTGGTTAATAATGGATAATATAAAGTATGAGATAGTATTTTACCTAAAACTGAGTCAAGAATGATAAAAACCTTAATAAATTGCAAAGACAAAGACATCAATAGATATTTACATTATCTCCTATATATATCATTTGAATAAAAATAGGAATTATTTATAAGGACATGGATGAATTAAACCCTATATATATCCTAAAAAGAAGCCAAAAAACTACAATAACTAATTACAACTGAAATAAAACCACTAACTATACCCAAAATAAATATACAATGTCCATACCCTTTATTCATAATCAAATCAACACCACAAAACCGTTGATCAAATAATTAAATGCTAATCTAGATAGATGTCAATATTATAAACCAAAAATAATAATATAGTAAAAATGAGAAGTCAAAATAAATAACAAAAAAAAGGAAGCTTTTAGCCTAAGCCTTAAATAAAAAAGGATGAAAACTGATGACAGTCCATGTAAAGAACAATATACTACAAATCCCTATGACTGAAGCTATCAACAATGCGTAGTAAATGACCTTGAAATGGAGAGGTTGTAAATTATGACAATCAACCCTAAGTAACATCTAGAATACCAATTACTGTCTAATTACTGTTATTTCCTTAGTAAGATTTTCATTTTTTGTTCTACACAAGACTTTTTTTCTAGCATTAGAATCTTATTCTAAAATTTTTATTTCTTCTTTCCTACCATTCATAGCTCTTTTTTTCCTATTGTTTGGAATAGTTTCCTCCAGGATCTAATCATGTTCTTCTAGCATTGAATAACATCCGCTTTACACCCAAGTTTATTATTGGACCAATTGATGATTTTTATTAAAATAATGCAATGTAGAAGTATTCAACATAAGCCCAAGTAGAAGTATTTAGATGAGGTATAGGAAATATGAGAAGAGACTTAAAAAATAACATTTCTCCATAAGATGTAGTTGCATCACATATTTGTCAGTGATAAGGATGGTGTTGCGACCTTTATTAGAGCAATGATCATAGTAAACTTCTTGAACATCATTTCTGGAAATGCATTTGTTTTTGCAGATGTGTCACGCATAACTTTGGCAATATATACTAGCTATAACATGTCATGCATAACTTTGGCAATATAACATTGGCAATATATCCACTCTTGTTACAAAAAGAGTTGGATTACAATATAAGTTGAGAGGCTTCTACAATGGGAGCATCGATCATTGTAAACAATTCAAACATTTTCAACAAAATTGACGTGCATTGAAAAGTCTTAGTTGGGGCATTTCGGAAGGAAGTTAAAGTGTCCACCGGATCTCAAATGTGGTTTCTGGTTACTAGAGCATTCAATGAATTAATGATTTGGCCAGCTGATTGTTTTCCTCAGTGGCTAGTTCATTGTTTTCCTCAGATATGATAGCAACCAACGTTATAGAATTTGATTCTAAGATCTTTGTGTTTCTTGATAATTAAAATAATAATTGGAAATAACATTCAAAATGACATCTACTAAATACTTTATATACATTACACAAGTAAAGGAAAGACACTAACATTACTACTCCCTTTAATGCATCAATTCTAAATGAAATTTGCATGGTCTATTATGGTAGCTAATTAAGTGACACAGAAGAATTCGTCAAGCTTCTACATATATGGGTTTTCCCATGGACATTTCTTAGATTTAGAAGCAAAGATTTCTCAACTTTCATCATCAAAGGTTCTACAAGCATGCTTCATTGCTGTTATTTTTCAGTTTAGATAATAGGTTACAATTTTTATTTATCAAATTTTCTCCTTCACATCTACAAATAAGTATTTTTCTCCTTTATATCTACAAATTCTTCCATTACAGAGAAGCTCGGCTCTAAAAAGTTTTGATTCCTTTGCCCCATCAGACTCAAAAGGTACCCACTGCCAACCTATTGATACAGTGAATTGCATCATAAGCTCTTGTTGCACATATGTATTAGGGAATTGCAGCTATAAAATCTGACAAATTTTTAAGAATCTATACCTTATTTCAAAGCTCCCAATTTTTCACATTGAGGAGGAACATGGTAAAGCTTGTGGAGTCTAATTTTATTACTGTTGTTTTGCAGTTTTCTCCTTCCTTCTCCTAGCCTAGTTATTATCATGTTCTTCTCACTCAATTATTTTTTCCATCCACAAATTTGACACCTAATCACTTAGAATTGTAGTAGATACAATGCAATAAGGGAGTGGAATATGGGTGAGTCTATACAGATTGAAGGATAAATAAAGAAACCAACCTGATATGCGTGAGTCTGTACAGATTGAGGGTCCTTACTATTTTTCTTACCAGTCTCTACCATTTTTTTTAACAACCAATCTCTATTTTTAAAAGTTTTTCTTACCAGCCTTGCATTTTCATATAACCAGTCTCTGTTCCTCCTCAATTACAGACCGACCATTTAAGTCTATCATTCCCATCCGTCACTAACATTTCTGGCCATGAACCCCACATTGCATAAATCTCAAATCGACTAGCATATCTGACCCTTAAGCTTTCATTCATGTTATATTCCCCTGTGACTAAGGCCTTAATGCACTTGCAGTTACAACAACTCCCTCCACTCTATGAAATGTTAAACCATTCAATTTTTCATTCAATAAATGTCATTTTTCCATCTCCCTATAGAATAGGAAGATGATTGATGTAAATCTCCATTTATATTTACTAGAAAGTCATTTGATGAGTTTTCTTACATTAAATTATTATTTTCTTTTTATTATATTATCATTTTCTTTTTAATACACTTTCTATCAATAGTTTTGATTTCATGATTTAAAACTGAATATCAATCCTCAATTTACTTTTTGACACATTAAAGTTTAGTATAGAACAATGATTCTTATTAGGTGTATGAATAAGTTTTTTACTCTATCTTAATTTTATATATAGTAATTTTTCTTTTAAGATTAGAATTGGTTGGGCTATTATAAATATTGTGTTTCTAAATAGATAATCATCTCAAGCTCTTTCAAGATAGGATTATGTTTGAATTTTATAAGAGTTTTCACCAATAGTACCTCAATTTACTTTTTGACATGTTGAAGTTTAATATAGAACAAAGATTCTTATTAGGTGTATGAATAGGTTTTTTACTCTACCTTTATTTTATAGTAACATTTCTTTTAAGATTAGAATTGGCAGGGCTGTTATAAATATTGTATTTTTCAATACATAATCATCTCAAGCTCTTTAAAGATAGGATTATGTTTGAATTTTATAAGAGTTTTCTCCAATAGTTCAATTTTAAAATAGAATTTTTTTTTTATTTTTTATTTTTTAAACATCTATATCTAATAAATGATTACAATGCATCAAGCTATGTTACTTTTACAATTATACAATGAATAGGTGATGCAGGAGCATCCAGAGGTATAAGGGCAATCCTGTGTCACCCAAAAAAATGTACTTAGACTTAGTTTCTATTTTATGTCTTTACATTTTTGGATACCCATTTGGCTCAAATAAAGGTTCCAACTCTCATAGTTCAACTATCAGTGCATTTGAAAATCCCGAAAAAATAGGAGCATGCAATTTGGCTATCATTTTGGTGACCTAGAAGGTGTGACTTGGCCAGATGAAGGTAATTGAGATTTAGAGCATTCCAGAAAAAGAATCAGGTCAAAAGGCCCCACGGTTTGAAAGTTATTGCAGTTTTTCGGGTTTTGGAGACCTCCTAAGAATGCTTCAAAGTCAAGTTTGGGGCATTAAATGACCTCGAAAAGGGTCAAAAAATGGGGGACAAGCGAAGCTTGTCCATAGGGCTATAGAGCGCTTCGAGAGCTTTCCGAAAATGTAAACGATTCGTCAATCGGAGCTACAGTTCAAAAGTTCGGCTACCGTTTCTGGATTCTTCTAGATTTGCACCGACTTCTAACGCGGCTTCTGGAACCTTCTATTTTGTCGGTGGATGCCTACTAGCACTTTCTAGAATGTACTCCTAGTCCTTAACCCTCCAAGGTCTATTTAAGGAGATTTTTGGCATTGTAAAAGGCAGTTCGGATTGGAGCTTGAGAGGAGGTGCTAAAAGGAGAAATATTCTCCAGATTTATGCTATTGTAAGCCCGTAGGGCATGTTTTGAAGTATATTTTCTCTGCACTGTTTGTACTAGCTTATTTTCTCAGTTAATATAATTCCCCCTTTCTATTGTGTCTATTCTATTGTTGGGTTGTGTCCCCATCAATAGGGATTTAATGATATTTTTAGTTTTATTTTTAAAATGGTTGTTTTAGAAGTGAAATTTTATTTTTAAACACCTATATCTAATAGATGATTATAATGCATCCAACTATGTTACTTTTACAATTATAAAATGAATAAGGAATTGATGATATTTTTATTTTATGTTTGAAATGGTTGTTTTAGAAGTGAAATTTAATTTTTAAATTTGTTTTCTTTATACAAATTTAAAAGATAATATTCTATAGTTATAATTATTATGTGTGAATTCATAATTCATAATTTACTGTTAGTTTTGTTTTAGAAAATAAATTAAAAGAATGAGCTTTTAGATTTTTGGTATATTACTTTTTGGTTTATTATTCAAAATTTGGTTTTTATGAATTTTATGAAATATTACTTTATATGTAATTAATTATTTTTATTCATGATTATACAAAATGTTTTGTAATGGAGGTTTACATTGGAATGAGAGTTGAAGCTTCATGTGATGAGGATGGTTTCTAGGGTGCATGGTTCAAAGGAACCATTGTAGGGGGGGGTCAAAAATAGTGAAAGGCCCAAGAATTTTGTTCATTACGATCACTTCATCAATAATGAATGGGATAGGGAACCGCTCACAAAAAAAAATCATAGAGTATTTAAGACCAATTCCACCACCAAGCAACTTGCCTGATTTTATACCAATAGGATATTGTGTTAAAATTTTGATAGTGATTTTTGGTGGTGGGGGGTGATATTTGACACAATTGATTCACCTCTTAGTCAAAAACAATTTTTGAAGTGTATTTTCCTGATACATCTACACTTCAAGCATATTCATGTGAACAACTACATCCTGCAAAGGAATAGTTCATGGGACGATGGGTGCAACTAATGTGGCATTCTAGATTTTGGTGTTACTTTTGGATTTGACATGCACTACATGTCATAGTAGTCTCACTTTTTGGTTTGAAATACACTGCATGTGATATTAGTGTTACATTTTGGTTTGTCATAACAGCTTGATGCATCTTATTATGATACTCTAGCCACTACTAAAATTCAAAAAATGAAATTTTGTAATTTTACTAGAAATTATCTTATTAAGTACATTTTGATTAATAAAAAAGAGTGCATTTGTTAAAACATCTTCTATCATCAATTATAGTCAAATTATGCAGTGGTTACATGTCAATTAAGAAAACCTAAGATTTTTGTTAAGAAAAAAGAAATATGTATGTCTATGAAGAAAAATAAGCATCAAAGAAGTCTTTGAATTTAAGGAAAATTGAATGCAAAAATATATATGAATAGGAAAGAATCAAACAAATCTTCTTCTCTTTCAAATACCATTTTATTGCTAAAAATGCATATCTTAATTCTTGTCATTTTCATACTAACCATTTTCTTCCTTACATTATAGATATAAAAAAAGATTAACTATGGATGTTCAACAAAATAATTCTGAAACCACTATCACAAGCCCACTTCTTCTAGATGACTCGGTGCAATCAAGTGAAATTGTTCAAACTTATTTGGATAGATTGGGAACAATCATTTCTGAGTCTTGTAAAAAAATGACAGCTGAAATTCATACTACAAGCTTTCATGTTCAAGGGATCCAAGATTCTCAAACATTACAAATGGGACAATATACAAAGGAAAGTCATGAGGCATGGAAGAAAGCATTTGGTTTCTTTGAATTTATGAAATACATCTACTATGATGAAGAGCACATATATGAATGGAAAAAACAACATTTTCCTCACTGATGAATTCCACATGTTTTTTGCATCACTATAATGAAATCTAGGCATTCTATTATTTGATGTTGTCGTTTTCTATATATTTTTGTATTCAACTTATCAAATTTGAGGAACCCATGTTATTTTTCAATAAATTAAAACCATGTTATACATACATGAGTATTTTGTATTTTGTATTTTGTATATTTGTAGATCTTTTTCTCTTATCCACACAAAAAATCCCTTCTATATGTATTTGTGAATTGTTGATCTATTAATTAAATAAATGAATAAATATCTATCTTATCTACAACATGATGCAACTAAATTTACGGGATATTTTAAACCATATTTATAAAACATAGTTTACTAGATCTACTAATTTTTATTTTCTTTAATGTTTGGTTACAGATTTATTTCATAGAAATGAATTAATCAACTATGAATTTCCAATCAGATCAAGAAAGAAGACAATATCAAATGGAGCAATGAAGAGCATACTAGAGAGAGTATCACAGACGATGACGAGAATAAATGATAGAATTTGAAAGAGAAGAAGAAAGAAGAAGGAACAATGAAGTTCGATGACTAAATTATGCTAGAAGAGGGGAAGAATTTCTTTTACAAGAATTGGAATTACAAAATACGGATAGAAATAGTCATCAACGAACATCAGATGAAGTATCTCATTTTGAAACACAAGAAAAACATGAAGTTGATTATGAATTAGGCAAAAGGTACAATCAAGCATTGACTAAATTTATGGATTTGAGTCACCAAAATAAAAATTCAAGAACAATAGAGCATGTTCCTGAAACACCTCATCCTACAAGCCAAGATAGGATAAATTTAGCTGGACAAGGCAATAGAGAAAATATTCAAAACCCAACTACAATTATTTAAGACAATTTCTATAGATTCCAAATGTAGTTTTGAAAATAATTTGATAGCTTGATAATGCCACATATGTGTTATATTTGTCAAGAATGCTATCTACGAATGAAAGTGTTCTATATGTTAGAAGGTCTAGTATGCAATAAATGTAGACAAGAAAAGGGAAACAATAGATTTACTACTTTAAATAATATGGATCTAGGGCCACAACCTGAGGAGCTTGCAAATTTGACCCAAGTTGAGGAAATGCTAATTGTACATGTCAGTCCCATACTTCAAGTTACACATGCAATAAGTTTCCCACAAAATATAGAACATGTTTCCAATATATTGCTACAAACAATATACAATTTGCCATTTATTATTATTAGATGGAGGGATCAGCATGGAACACACTATAACTTTACTGTGAATAGGGATCGTGTCTACGAAGCACTCAAATACAAAGTAGAGCATGATAAATTTTATTCAAATGTCTAAATTAATGAAAATGCTCTAAATTATCCACCTAGAAATGCAACTAAAAATATCTTTACAAAATTAACGACAGTCAATATGGAATTTGGTTCAGATGGAAATGAGATTGTTTGTGTTGGTCTAGTCATGGAGTTAGATGAAGGAAATATAATAGAGCATACAACATAAATGGCTTCAAGTCCACCTAATGCCCAAAAGGAAATGGAAATTATTTGTGCATGGGTCAATAACCTTAATGTGAATCCAACATCATTGATAAATTGGCCAAGTATAGGTTTTTCTCCCATTAATGAATATGTCACATTGGGATTACTTAATATGGCATTTCCAACATTATTTCTTCATGGCAGATGTGATTGGCTAGAGCCACTATTGTGGTCAGTTCAACTAGTTGGTTAAGGTCATAATTGATGAAATCTAAAGGTTCATGGAAGATTACCATGAGATCCAAGTGATGCACATGTAGTGTGAAGGGAATGGTGTGGCAGATGAGCTGGCCAAGTCTAGCCATGGTTTCATGAGATTAGTGGAATGGGAGGACATTAGATTTCTGCCTTTGATTGAAAGTCTAGATGAGGCTAATTTTACTACAATAAAGGTTTGCATGGTTAATAGGAAACAATTTGAAAAGGAAGTAAAGGAGAATCAAGTTTGTTTTGCTATAGTTCCTAAAGGACCAAGTATCAGTAGTAATGACTGAGTGATAGCAGATAGTGATAGCTAAGTACCAATAGAAATTACAGAATTGTTGAATAAGTATAAAGACATTATTGTTGATGATATTCTTGAAGGTTTACCTCTAGTAAGAAGTATAAGTTGTTGTATGGATTTGATTCCTGGAGCTATTTTTCCAAACAAAGCACCATATAGATTGCCACCTACAGAGAATGAAGAACTTAACAGACAAGTGCATGAGTTGTTGCAGAAAGGTTTGATTAGAGAAAGCTTGAGTCTGTGTGTTGTACCTACTATATTAGCACCTAAAAAGAATGGAGAATGGAGAATGTGTACTGATTCTAGAGCTATTAACAAGATCACAGTGAAATATAGGTTTCCTATGCCAAGGATGGATGACATAATGGATTGTTTGAGTGGAGCAAAGTATCTTACCAAGATTGATTTGAAGAGTGGCTATCATTATATCAGAATTAGAGAAGGTGATGAATGGAAGACTACTTTCAAGACAAAAGATGGTTTATGTGAATGGTTGGTTATGCCTTTTGGTTTGACTAATGCACCTAGTACTTTCATGAGGTTGATGAATGAAGTTCTGAAAAGATTTTTGGGTAAGTTGGTGATTGTTTATTTGGACAATATTCTGATATTCAATAAGACTGAGGAAGAACATCTTGAGCATATTAGACAAGTACTGCAAAGGTTGAAAGAGGAAAAGTTGTTGATAAATCTGAAAAAGTGTTCTTTTATGCATGAGGAGATTGTGTATTTAGGATTTGTGATTTCAGCTGATGGATTGAAGATGGATCCTAAGAAGGTTAAAGAAATTTTGGAATGGCCTACACCAGAGAATGTGGGTTCATGGTTTGGCTAGTTTTATAGAAAGTTTATAAAGAATTTTAGTGTTGTTTGTAATGTTATGACTCAAACAATGAGGGGAGATAAAAATGAATTCAAGTGGACACATGGAGCTAATAAGAGTTTTGAGACTTTGAAACAAAAGGTTGTTGAATTACCTGTATTGGCTTTGCTTGATTTCAACAAAGTATTTCAAGTTGAATGTGATGCAAGTGGTAATGTAAGAGGAGCTATATTAAGTCAAGAAGGTAAACCTATTACTTTCTTTAGTGAAAAGTTGAATGATGCCAAAAGGAAGTATTCAATGTATGATCAAGAATTTTATGCCATTGTTCAAGCATTGAAGAAGTGAAGACATTATTTGATTCCTAAGGAGTTTGTGTTGTATACTGATCATAAAGCTTTACAATACTTGGGAAGTCAACATAAATTGAATCAAAGACATATGAAGTGGGTTGAGTATTTTTAGAGTTTTACATTTGTCATTAAGCATAAGAGTGGAGTTACTAACAGAGTTGTTGATGCATTGAGTAGGAGACGTTCCTTGTTGATAGAAGTGAAGGTTGAAGTTCTTGGTTTTGATGAAATGAAAGAGTTGTATGATATTGATCCTGATTTTTCTAAGCTATGGAAAGAGTGCAGAGCACCAAATCTGATAGATCACATAAGTAAGTATAGTGAGTATTTCATTCAAGAAGGTATGTTGTTCAAAGGTATTCAATTGTGTATTCCTAGAAGTTCTATGAGGTTGAATCTGATTAAGGAAAAGCATAGTAGTGGATTGGTTGGACATTTTTGAATTGATAAGACATTGAGTTTGTTGAAAGAGAAGTATTATTGGCCACAAATGTATAAGGATGTTCAAAAATTTGTAAAGAGTTGTGGAGTTTGTCAAGTTACAAAAGGGGTGAGTCAAAATACTAGTTTGTATACACCTATTACTGTTCCTAAGAAACCTTGGACCAACATTAGTATGGATTTTGTTCTTGGATTGCCTAAGATAGTGAAAGGGTATGATTCCATATTTGTTATAGTGGATAGATTTTCTAAGATGGCTCATTTCATACCGTGTAAAAAGACATCAGATGTTGAGCATGTTGCTAAACTTTTCTTTAAAGAAATTGTGAGATTGCATGGATTACCAAGAAGTATTATTTCTAACAAAGATAGTAAGTTTGTTGGTTATTTTTGGAAGACTTTGTGGAAGAATATGGGTACTAAGCTGAAGTTTAGTTCTACATTCCATCCACAGACAGATGGATAGATAGAGTTTGTGAATAGAAGCTTGGGTAATTTTTTGAGATGTTTAGTTGAGAATAAGATAAGTAATTGGGAGATGGTATTGGCACAAGATAACTTTTCATATAATAATTCTGTGAATAGGAGTATAGGGAAGACACCTTTTGAGATTGTTATTGGAATGCATCCTAGAGCTATATCAGATTTGAGAGATGTTGCTAGTGAAGAAAAGAGAAGTGCTACAAGAGAAGAATTTCCTAATTTTATGGAGTCTTTGCATAAGGAAGTGAAGTTGAGGTTGGATCAAAGTAATTAGAAGTATAAGGAGAATGTTGATCAGGCTAGAAGACAACATGGTTTTCAAGTTGGTGATGAGGTGATGGTTCATTTGAAGAAAGGAAGATTCCTAGTTGGATATATCTCTGATATTCAATATTGCTAATTTGTATAAGTATCATGAGTCAGATGATGAAGTTGTTGTACCTGATGATTATCCTAAGAAGCAAATTGAAGAGGTTGAACATATACTAGATCAGAGAGTTGGTAAAAGCACAAGAGGAAAAGACTACTATGAATATTTGGTGAAGTGGAAGAATAGACCAGTTGAAGATGCTACATGGAATTCTCAATTTGAATTGGATTCATCTTAGGTTGGGATACTTGCATGATTCAGGAGAATCATTTCTCCAACCCTGGTTGTCTAATGTAGGAGCATCCTGGGTTTCCTTGTAATTCTACACTTTTTGTTCATTTGGCCAATTGCTATCGAGTTCTAATTACTACTGAGTGCCAGTTTCTAATTATTGTCGAGTGTTAGTTTCCAGTTATTGTCGAGTACCAGTTTTCAATATGTGCCAAGTTCCAATATGTGCCAAGTTACCCAGTGAATGCCAAGTGACTTTCATGTGTCGAGTTACCAATGTATGCTGAGTGACTCTTCATGTACCGAGTTACCCAGTTTATGTCGAGTGTCAGCATTTGGACATGATTTCTGTGAAGCCAACTTGTGGGATTTATTTGATTGCAATATTTATGTTATGATATTTTCTTGGGATGTGTCCATACCATTGTTGGGTTGGGCTTCCTCTTATGTAATGCTCTAGAATTATCTGCAATTTGTTTTGGCAAGTATAAATAGAATGCTTAGGCTTAGATTAAGGGTAGAATAGAGAGGATTGAAGAAAAAGGGAATGGTTATGTGTCTGGAAATGCGAATTTAAAAGTTGGATCATGGATCTAGAAGTTGTATTTGTATCTTGCCATGACCCAAAAGGCCCTACAGCTGGGGATGTATGAAGATGTTTTGATGAATTAATAAACATATTTTATTCTTTTTCCTCCTTTGGTTGTTATTTATTATGTTTTCTTCTGTTGTGTTAACTCTTGCATGGTGGTTTGGATAGCTGGGTGAGCCTTTAGCCCTAGTTATTCATCCTTTTCCTATGTTAGAATATCATGATTCCAAACAAAATCTTTAAATGGAACAACTAGCTAGTGAAGAACTCACTTTTCCATTTAGTCAAGAATCAGATCCTTAACTAGAAGAGATGCTAGCTGTAGACACCTAAATTTGATTACACTACTTTGGTAATCTAATTTAGCCATCTCTAAAGGCATCATTAATTAAATTCTTATTTAACTAATCCTTTGTCATCCCCTAGTTGATTAATTTAATTAATCATCTATAGTCCTAATTGATAAATCAAATAATCTATTATTTATCAATTAAATCCTATTCTTCTATCTAATTCCAAAAATCCCCATTTATTAAATAAATCTATTTGATAAATGAAATCCTCAAATTCAAAAACCCCTAACCTATCTCTAATCCTCCATTTAGCCTAATCCACCCCATCCACCCATACTAACCAAGCTTAGCCACTAACTCACCCACCCTCATTAATGCCATCCACTTGCACATCTCTAACATCCCTAATCTAATCCTAAACCCAAGCCTAATCCACCCCCTAATGTTGTCACATTCCTTAAACAAGTTTAAGACTTTCCTAATCCAAACCAAAGTCTCCCCTCAAAAAACCCAACCACTAAGTCATGAGTGCTCTTACAAAACATAAAAGACTCTTACAAGCCCACTCATGACTCTTACACCCATCTTCCACACTCTTCCCTCTTCCACACTCATTCCTCTTACATCCCTCTTACATACTCAACCCCACTCATCATGACTTTAACCAACCCTTTACCCTACCCTCTCACACTCATCCTCCTTGTGACAAGTGTCACCTTCTCATTGGTGCTAAACAAGCACAATCCATGTGCTCTCCTTTGAGTGCATCCTAGCCCTCCTTAAGCCTTCATCCATCCTTGCATCTAAGCCCTCCATCCCTCTACCCCTTAGCCTATAAATTGAATCCCATCCCAAGCCATTTCATCAACAATCTTTGAGCTAAAGTTACCATGCTATTTTGAGAACCAAATCCATCAACCATACCCTTATGATGCCAAATTGAGAGCTCACAAAGCTACCAATTTGCCATTACCCATCTCCATTGAAGCAGCTTTTGAGCATCTTGAGCATACATCCACAGCAAAAGGACACATCTACAGAATCAAGAAAGCATGGAGTGTTTTCTTTTGTGAGGTTTGCACTTCTTGTTTGCTTTCTTTGTCTAAGCATATATGTGAATTTGGTTTTTGGTTTGTGAATGTTTACTTTATTTGTTAATGTTCTTTGCACACTGATTCTGGTTCTACATTTTGGCACGCCCGGTGGGACCCCACTATGGGTCATTTAATCATCTATTTTCATCTATATGTCATTTTTCTAACCATCTAATGTTTTTTGTTGTTTGAGTGTGTTGTGAGGGTGTTTTGCTTGTTTTTGCAGGTTAAAGAACGCACTTAGGAAGAAGAAATACCATCTTAAAAAAAAAAATTCGCATTTTTCAGCTTTTTTTGGCGCAATTTTGGCATTTGCAACCTGTTCTGTCTGCGAAAATCGACGTCTGCGAAAATTCGCATTTGCAAAAATCGACATCTGCGAAAATCCGCGTCTGCACAAATCGACATCTGCGAAAATCCGCGTCTGCGAAAATTAACATCTGCGAAAATCCGCATCTGCGAAAATCAACATCTCTGCTTGTCACCTATGTTCTGTGCTGCAAATCTATTTTGTCCTCTTCGTATTTTGGCGTCTCTGTAGTTCAGCGTCTTCGTATTTTGACAGACTGTCTTCTCTGCTTGCTTATGTTCCATTTCTGCTTTATTATTTCTGCACTTTGTAGCTAAAAAAAAAAAAGAGTATAAATCAAAATTTGACTTTTACTGGTTCTGTAGGATTTAGACCATTTTAAGCATTTTTACGCGTAGAAAAAATAACAAAAAAAGTTAAAAAATAATTTCCCATAGTTAAGCTCTCATTTTTGAAGATTTTGGCTAACTAACTAAATTGCTTTTTTTTTTTTTTTGTCTCATTGCAGGTTGGAGCACATATGGAACCACTAACCATGCTTCTTGCAGGTTTTCATGTTGCTAAAAAATTAACTTGAATGTTTAACCATTTGTCTTTGAATGCATGTTGCTAAAAATAAAAATAAAAAATGAACTTGAATGGTTAAACACATTTTCCATTGAATGAATGTTGCTCAAAACACACTCTTGAATGTCATGGATTAAAATCAACTTTCTTTGGAATGCATGCTTAAAACAAAAAATCCAATCTTGAATGCCAAGGATCAATTAACCCTTACAATATCAAACACTTCATTTGGAGCTTCTAAAATTGAACAAAACAAATCTCTTTTTCACATGCAATCTAGGTAAAGTTTGATTTTTGGACATTTAAGAAACTTTGTTAAGTTAAAATACAAATTTACGAAAATCAATTTGAGTAGTTCCTTGGACTCACCTCTTTTCTAATCACCCATCAAATATTAACCATTGGTTGCAATCTCAGCGCCATTTATGGGGATGGGACTACTTGAAAAAGGTGTTAAATGTTCCACAATCTAACTCACTCACTTGGTCTTTGAACGTTTGCTTTAACTTTATCAAAATTCTTAAATGGCCAAAACTCTAGATTAAATCGATCACACTTCAAATTTGGGCACTAAAATTGAACAACAACTGACGTGGAGAGCCTCCGGGTGCGCGCTTGAAATCGAATCTCACACACTTTTGTTTTGGGCTTAAAACAAACTCACACTCAATCTTGAATGCCTTAAAGAAAATTAATCGATACTTGACGTGGAGGGCCTCTGGGCGCGCGAGTTTGCTTTTGTTGACCCTAACTCTTCTTATTGTTTGCATTCTTTGATCGATTTACTTTTGTTGGCGCTTCAAGTTGGAATTGAACATTGTCTCTTAAACATGAGTGCTTGCAAAGTCTAGATTAGCACACATAAGAGTCAGTTGGTAAAAGAACAAGCGTGTTTTTTAGCCCAAGGTCATCCGAGTCTTCTCTCCCCTTGTCATCTTTCGAGGCCATCTTGGGTGCATAAGATTAGGATCCAAAACCTTGTTTCTTTTTAGGAGGCCTGCTTGGGGATTTCATCACCCCTTGGACGACCTCAACTCCAGCGCTCCGACGAATTATAAGAATCGGGAGGTGAATCGAAAGACACCTCTCTTGGGATCAAGATTTTGTCATTCGGGCTAAGCCTCAAGGAACTTTATACCCTTGAGAAGTGAAAGAGGAGAAGTGGGTTACCGCTCCTCTCGGCTGTGTGACATCCTTTTGGTCTCATCTATGGATTTGGGCCTCACGTACCTTGCGTATATCGAGGACTCCCTAGCTAAACCAATTGTCAGCCTTGCAGAAAACCATCTAGGATGTTAATGTGTTTGGAGTGACTGATAGAACATTTGTAGAACATAGCCACCACCACTCCATCCTTGGTTCATACCTCTCCACTCCAAACCCCCTTTACCCAAAACATCTCACCATTCACCCCCTTCACTATTGCTGCTGCTCCCACACCTAGCCTTCCAAATCCACCCATCTCCCAAATTAGTGCTAGCATCTTTGGCCAACCTCAGCAATATACAATAGGGATGCCACCCATGGGGCAAAGTAATCAACCTTTCATCGCCCCCAGCTTGTTCACCACAGCCCAAAGCACAATCCCATCATTTCCATTAGGTCTCGGGAGCTCAATACCACCAGCCACAAATCCACAAGCTACTACCTTCACTCCACAAAGCTATCAAAACCCACAAGTTACTGCCAATCTTCTACCAAGCTCCCAAGTGACCCTAGCTCCCACCACCACTCTACCAAGCTTCCAAATCCAGCCATAAAGCTATCAAACCCCATCAGCTCCATTCCCAAGCTTTCAATTCCCACCACCTCCACCACCAACTAACCCATTACCTCCAATTACCAACTACTTTTCAATGCCACTTCTAGGAGGTAATCCACCACCTCAGCCAACCACCAATTATTTGCAGATGCCATCCCAAATGGGGGCACAACCCACATATATTGGTCAAACCCCACAAGCCCTCTGATCCTTTCCCCAAGCCTCACAACCATCTTATACCTTACCTCCACAAAGCAATCCATTTACCCCACAGCCAGCTTATGTTCCTCAATCCCAACCTCAAATCCCATATCAACAGCAAGCCTCACAGCACATGCAGCAATATGTGCCACCTCCCCCTCAACAACCCGTCATCCACCATGCAGCTACCCAAACAATGTACAATCCCTATCAGCAAATCCCTCATAACCATCCATATTCAATGGCCCCATCTAGCACATACCTACCTCAAGGCACTCCTACATTGGGGGCACCCCAACCATCACCTATCAATTCAGAGTGGGAGCAAATGAAGATAGCTCTGAAAGCCATCCAAGAAGGGAATGATCTAAAGACATTCAAGTTTGAGAATGTGTGTCCTTACCCATTTGACAGAGCCATTACCACGACACCATTTCCCAAACACTTTGAGGTACCTAAATTTGACAAATTCAGAGGAAAAGGAGACCCTGTCACACATATCAAAGAATTTTACATGCATTGCCAGGATGTGGCATACAATGATGTCTTCCTCTTGTGCCTTTTTCCCAAAAGCTTGGCTGGACCAGCTCTTGAATGGTTTTATAGAATCCCCTATGGCACAATTAAAAACTTTGCTGAATTATCTGAGGTATTTGTAGCCCAATATGCCCATCTTGTTGAAACAGAGCTATCAATAATTGATCTTGTCCACACCAAGCAAAAAGGTGGAGAAAGCCTTGCCGAATACCTGCAAAGATGGCAAACCCTTACCACCCGCATATCCTGCACCTTGCTAGAACGCCATGTGGTGAAAATGTTTATTGATAATGCACATCCCAGCTTGGCTCACCACATGACCATGAACTGTTTGCAGACCTATAAGGCTATCAAAGAGAAAGGAATGATCCTTGAGCAAGGACTCATCAAAGATGGTGTGGTAAAGATTTACAAAGAGGCCAACCAAAATCAATCACATTCCAATGACAAGTCTAGGTATTGGAACAAAAACAAGCATGTTGCAACAGATGGGGTTACTGACACCAGACATGTGAATATCGTTGTCCTTCTCAAAACAAGTCTAACCCACCATATCAAACAAACAACCAACAAGCTACCAATTACCAACAACGAAATAACCAAAGCTATCAAAACCATAATACAAGACCCAACTTTCAAGGGTCTAACAATCAAGCTAATGCCATCAATGTAGCTGCAGGGCAAAAGCCCAGATTCCAACCTGCACCTAGAAACTATACACCCCTTGGTGAGCCATTGGATGTTATTTTTGAGAAATTGGCTAAGGAAAACCTGATCAAATTTCCTCCTACCCAACAAATTGATCCAAGTCAATCCAAAGTTGCATGGTACAAGGACAATGAGTATTGCAAGTTCCATAGGGTAAACGGTCACACCACCCTCAGATGCATGAAACTGAAAGACTATGTGCAAGACCTCATTGATCAGAAGGAAATCACTGTTGGTGCCCAAACCTCTCCCAATGTAGGCTTACAAATTTATCAAAATGCTTTTCCTCCACACAACAACCAAAATCCTGGAAAAGAACCTATCCAAAACAACACCAACAACCGCCAGCCAAACCAACAGCATGGGAAGAACAATGACCACACTTCATCCTATATAGACTATGGTAGCCTTATAGGTTGTATATCTGAGAAAGAGCCTTTTGTCAATGTTATCAATATCCGAGGACCAGACAATGAGTGTGTGGTCACCACTTCAAGAGCATGATTTAACATCGCAGGCCCACCAGTTGCATCAACACCATCAGCTCCATCAAAAAGCCAGTACAATATCTTGGAACACCTTGGGAACATGCCAGCCCAAATATCCATTTTAGACCTTCTCCGCACTAGTCCTATGTACAAAGACATCCTTGATAGTGCTCTCATAGAATCACGTGTCCCTTCTGATATCAATGCTACTAATTTTCGTAATCTTGTTGGACACCTTTCATCCTCATGTGCCCTATCTTTCAAACCCACCGACATACCCGCGGTTGAGCCAGATCACACCCTTCCGCTTCGCATAGCCATCATGGTATCCAATTTTGCCGTGAAAAGAGTAATGATAGATAATGGATCAGCCTTGAACATTTGCACCCTAAAATTCATAAAACAAGCTGGGTATACTGAGGCAGATATGATCAGTGAGGTTATCACCATCAAAGCTTATGACAACTTGGAAAGGACCACAGAAGGGACTATTTTGCTACCAATCAAGGTTGGGCCAGTCATTCAAGAGAGTTTGCCATGTTGTTGATCTAAACCTACCATTTAACATCCTCCTCAATCGCCCATGGATTCATGCTATGAAGGCCGTTCCATCCACCTACCATCAGTGCATCAAATTTTCGCATCAAGGCACTGAGGTAACCATCCATGCCGATCCAGAACCCTTTGCTTACTGCAATGCGGTTGAAGCTTCATATACAAACCATTGCCCTGGAATAGACATCGGCACAGCCATCACTAACTCATCCCACACTTGTAATGATGCAGAAACCATCCTTGCCTCCACCCTATCTACTGTAAAGATCAACAACAAAGGTTGTGGAGAATATAGTCTATCAGATGCATTTGCTATTGGAGCAATCCCACTTGATCCACATACCCATGGACGGCCAACATATCACAAAGCTAAGGAGATTCCACCTCCTCGATACAAATAGTTTGGCCCAACCACCTTTGTGTCCTCAAAAACCCCTCTTCATGAGGAGCTCACTCCAGATATCAACAATTGGCTACATAAGGATGCACCTCCAAGAAATCAAGCACGCCTTGATCACTTCAGCCAAAAGTATCCCCAACAACATAAGCTCGTCACTGAAAAATGGAACTATCAAGGAGGTGGACTAGGACCAGAAGAAAGGGGCATGCAATGTCCCACTGAAGCACATGATTGGGAAATAAAGTTAGGTCTTGGCTTTGGCATACCCACAACTGGGGGCACCAATGAGAATGGTCACACTTTTTCGAACATCCACCGCGACCTTGTCGAAATCGAAGACATTCTTGAGGAAGTTGAAAAGAGAGCCTACGATGATATCCCAGACCAAATCTTCCTAGGAGACTCTGTTCTCCGAGAACTATCCATCCATCTCATTGACCTACCACTTGCTCATCCACAACTCATAGATTGGGACCAACCAAGTTTCATACATATTGATGAGTTCACATCAGAGGAAGCGCTTCTAAGATTCATGGGAGCTGAAACTCCTCATAAGAAGACAAAGCCAGATTTTGCCTACATCTACAAGCTAGATCCCAAGGGGTATTTTGGAGAAAATCCCCAACCTAGTTTCGATACACCCAAAACTGGAACTAAGGTAAATCTGGGACTAGCTAAGGTAGCTAAGAGAACCCCTCAGCAAGAAAATCCAGAGCCACAAGCAGAACATGAGGATTTAGTATTGCCTCCTCAAGATAATCGACCAGAGGTGTCTTTTATTCTAATAGAGGATACTAGAGAAGTCAACATTGGTTCTTCAGAGATCCCTAGAATTGTTCACATTGCTGCATCCCTATCACAAGACCAAGCTGACCTCCTCTTTGAGGTTTTATGAGAGAACATTGGCCGATTTGCATGGTCATATCAGGACATGCCAGGACTCGATCCAAAGCTTGTAGTTCATCATCTTGTAGTCGATCCAAAGATCAAGCCCGTCAGACAAAAGCTTAGGAAAATGCACCCCAAGGTGGCATTACTAGTCAAAGCTGAACTAGAAAGAATGTTAGCTGCTAAGGTTATCCGACCTATCGACTACTCAGAATGGATCTCCAACATGGTCCCTATCACTAAGCCTTCCGGTGACATTAGAATCTGTACTGATTTTAGAGATCTTAACAAAGCTTGTCCAAAGGATGATTTTCCCTTGCCCAACATAGATATGATTGTAGATCTTATAGCTGGACATGAAATCCTGTCCCTTATGGATGGATTTTCTAGGTATAATCAGATCAAGATTGCAGAAGAGGATCAGCATAAGACAGCATTCACTACCCCCTGGGGAACCTTTTGCTACACCATGATGCCTTTTGGCCTAAAGAATGCTGGGGCTACCTATCAAAGAGCTATGACAGCCATTTTCCATGATCTTATTCATAGCATTTTGGAAGATTATGTGGACGATATCCTGGTCAAATCTAACACCTTCATGGATCATCTTGCTGACCTGGAAAAAGTCTTTGATAGGTTGGCCAAATACTATCTCATGCTAAATCCCAAGAAGTGTGTCTTTGGGGTCACATCTAGCAAGCTTCTAGGCTTCATAGTTTCTAAATGGGGTATAGAGATCGACCCCAAAAAGGTCAAGGCTATCTTAGACATGCCTCCTCCCCAGACACTGCGACAGCTTCGCTCTCTTTAGGGAAAACTTCAATCTGTCTGGCGCTTCATCTCCCAACTTGCAGATAAGTGTACACCATTTTCACACTTGCTAAAGAAGAATGAGAACTTCAAGTGGGATCTTTTCTGTCAGCGCAGCTTCGATCAGCTCAAGCAGTATCTCACCAATCCCCCTATCTTGGTTCCACCAGTTCCTGGTCGTCCCTTGATCTTCTATATATCAGCAACACCTACTGCTCTAGGGGCACTTCTAGCACAACATGATGATTATAGCAGAGAGAGAGCCATCTACTATATCAGTAGAACCCTAGTTGGTTATGAACTCAATTACACTCCTATGGAAAAAGCTTGTTTGGCAGTTGTTTTCTCAACTCAAAAGCTTCGCCACTACATGCTAAGTCATACCATCCAACTAGTCTCCAAGATTGACCCTCTCAAGTATATGCTCTCCAAAATAGCACTTACAGGCCATTTGGCCAAATGGGTTATGCTACTAAGTGAGTTTGACATCCAGTATGTGGACAGAAAGGCAATCAAAGGGCAAGCTATAGCAGATCACCTAGCTGATGCATCTCTAGTAGATGCATCTCTAGTAGATGCATATCCTTTGCTCACAAAATTTCCAGATGAGCATATCTGCCTAATTGAAGAACAGCCCCCATGGAAGCTTTATTTTGATGGCTCATACACCTCTCATGGATCAGGGGCAGGAATATTATTAGTTACACCTCAAGGAGATTACATTCCAAAAGCCTTCAAGCTACAATTCCCTAGCACCAACAATATAGTAGAATATGAAGCTCTTGTAGCAGGATTAAAGATAGCTGCAGAATGGAATATCACTGAGTTACAAGTCTTTGGTGATTCCCAACTCATCATCAAACAAGTCTTAAATGAATATCAAACCAAAGATGAAAAGCTATTACCCTACAAAGAGCTAGTTGATCAGCTAACCCAGCATTTTACAAAGCTTCAGTTTACACAAGTGCCTTGAATGCAGAACAAGGCAGCAGATGCCATGGCCACTATCGGCTCGCTCTTGGAAATTCCCTAAGAAGCTACGCAGTATGAGTTTTTAGTTGAGCAACTCCTCACACCTGCCTATGCGAATGAGGATTCAAACCGTGTTTGTATCTTGGTTGGTCCCCAATCCCCTTGGTACCATGAAATTCATGCTTACCTTAACGACGGTATCATATCCCCTCACCTCACACGTACCCAACGCCAGAACCTCATCCAAAAATCATCCCGCTATGTTATCATAGCCAATACCCTATATCATCGGGGTTATCACGATACTCTCTCTCGATGTTTAGATGAAAATGAGGCCTCGATGGCATTAAAAGAAGTACATTCCAAACTTTGCGGTGCCCACACGAGTGGTATTGTCCTAGTACGACAAATCCTTAGAGCAGGCTACTATTGGCCTACCATTGAAGAAGACTCTTGTGACTTTGTCAGAAAGTGTCTCCCATGTCAGCAGCATGCAAATCTTGTGCATGCTCCAGCACAAGATCTACAGCCTATTGCACCACCTTGGCCTTTCGCTTGTTGGGGCCTTGATCTAGTTGGAAATATCACCCCTCTCTCATCTAATGGACATAAATGGATAATAACAGCTACAGACTATTTCACTAAGTGGGTGGAAGCAGTCCCCCTAGTCTCAGCTACAGGAGTTCAAGTCTCCAAGTTCATCTTGTACCACATTGTTTGCCGCTTCGGCATCCCATCCACCATCTTCACTGACCACGGAGGTAATTTTGAAAATCTCAACATGGAAGAATTATGCACTTCCCTCTGCATCCATCACCATTTTTCTAGCCCATATTTCCCACAAGGTAATGGCTAGGCAGAGGCAACTAATAAAACCCTCCTCAAAATCCTAAAGAAAGTTGTCAATGATTCTGGCCGTGATTGGCACCTTCAAATAAATCCGACTCTATGGGCCTATCGAACTTCCTTTCGTACATCCACAAGCACAACTCCATACTCCCTAGTCTATGGTGCCGAAGCGGTATTACCTATAGAAGTTGAACTTCCCTCACTACGCATATCTTTGCGAGGGCAAATCTCAGATGAAGAATACAGAGTAGCTCGACTCACCCAGCTAGATCTCTTAGATGAGAAGAGACAACAAGCCTATGACCATCTCACAGTCTATCAAACTCGTCTCAAAAGGAATTTTAACAAGAAGGTGCTCCCACGACACTTTCAGCCAGGTGACATGGTCCTCAAAGAAAATATGAAAGTCCAAGCAGATCGAGAAAAGAAAGGCAAGTTTGAACCTACATGGCTTGGTCCCTATGTGGTTACTGCCTCCTTTGGCTCCGAAGCCTATCAATTATCTACACCAGAAGGAGAACTCTTGAATGATTCGACTAACATCATTCATCTCAAGAAGTTCTATGCTTGAAGATCCTTGGTATACCCAGCTTTTGAAAAATACAAGAAAAAAATAGTAAAGAGAAATAAGCGTCCAATGGTGAAAACTTGGCAATTCAAGCGCCTTGGATAGGTACCTTGGTGAAAACTTGGTAATTCAGACGCCTTGTGTGCTAAAGACTAATCCATTATCTATCACTATCCTATCCCTCATCCATCCACCCACTATCCCATAAAACACCTGCTTGTTCCCTTGGTGTTCCAATCAAATATCCAAAATCTGATGGAGCTTGTCAATACCTCCTGTACAGCTTGTAAATCTTGTACCAAAGCTTGTATTATACCTTGTAAATCTTGTACCATACCTTGTATATATTCGAATCTTGTCCAAAGTTTGTACCATATTCCAGCTTGAAAATAATCTTGTATCCTAGCCTGTATCCTATCACATGCACACACAGAATCCCATTTTCCTTAAGCTTTTCACAAACCATCTACCTATCCACCTATCAACTATTATAGACATCCCATCCTTCACAAAAATTTCCATCTCACAAAAAAACCAAAACATGAACAAACTTGTACATTTGTAACATATCTTGGTCTGTCAGCTTATACATCCTTTTTAGCTTAGTATCATTGTATCTATCTGGCTTTCATGTTAGTTCATCCTTGGTCAACATCTTGCACACATCGCACACCTTGGTTAGATATTCCAATGCATCCTTTAGCTAGATCTCCTATCACCAAAGTGTTATCCTTCTTAGTTCAGCTTGCCAGACGCATCACTCATCCAGATCCATCAGCTTAGGTGCTCTATGATAGATTTTTGTAGGATATAGCTTTCCTCATATTTGATCTTGGTCCGTTAGTACCTCGTCCTACCCATCTCGTTGGCAAACAGTTCTCTTTTGGATTTTCACTTTCTTTTGATTTGGGATCTTCCCTTTTGGGTCTTGAAATATCTTTTCCAAGCAATCTCCTTGTTCCCTCCTCAAGGTTGCCATGATCTTCCATATCATGGTATGCTGCGAATGGGGCAATTAGAGCGTAAGGTCTTGATCAGGTCTTTTGCTTGTTTTCTTTTTCTGCTTTTGGGTTACCTAGTGTCGTTTCCACGCTGCTTCCTCTGGGATTCATGTGTGATACTGGGGCAATCCTTGTGTGTTTTTTTTCAGTCAGTTCGTCAGTCCTTTGGACGGTTGGTGAAAAGGCCTTGATGTTCTTGGTAACCTTGGCAATTAACCAACAGTCCTATAGCAAATCTAGTGCTCAACTACATGGTGGTACTTCTCTTTGAAGTATCCCCCCGCTCAAAAAGCTTCAATGGATTCCTTTTATAGCGCTCCGCTCCTCCATCTCCCCCCCCCAATCTTGGAAAGTCTTAAGCTTGCTTTACTATTGTGCCTCTAATTTCCCTTTATCATTCTCCTGTAGTGAGAGTTTGAGCTAATTCAGCCCCTTCTCTTCGCCAACCATCGTCTCAGCTCGTCTCAATTTCTTGTACTTTTCAAGAAGTCGTCAAGCCTCATTTCTCTCCCCGCCGCCTTCTTGAGGGGGCATCATCTAAGTCTAGTCTCTCCTCTTCTTATCCGAGACTGGGGCAACATTGTTGCTAAAACATCTTCCTCATGTTGTCTTCATTCAAACTTCTTTGAAATATTGTTGTCTCAACACTATGTCAAAGAGGGGCAAAATGTAGACACCTAAATTTAATTACACTGCTTTCGTAATCTAATTTAGCCATCTCTAAAGGCATCATTAATTAAGTTCTTATTTAATTAATCCTTTGTCATCCCCTAGTTGATTAATTTAATTAATCATCTATAGTCCTAATTGATAAATCAAATAATCTATTATTTATCAATTAAATCCTATTCTTCTATCTAATTCCAAAAATCCCCATTTATTAAATAAATCTATTTGATAAATGAAATCCTCAAATTCAAAAACCCCTAACCTATCTCTAATCCTCCATTTAGCCTAATCCACCCCATCCACCCATACTAACCAAGCTTAGCCACTAACTCACCCACCCTCATTAATGCCATCCACTTGCACATCTCTAACATCCCTAATCTAATCCTAAACCCAAGCCTAATCCACCCCCTAATGTTGTCACATTCCTTAAACAAGTTTAAGACTTTCCTAATCCAAACCAAAGTCTCCCCTCAAAAAACCCAACCACTAAGTCATGAGTGCTCTTACAAAACATAAAAGACTCTTACAAGCCCACTCATGACTCTTACACCCATCTTCCACACTCTTCCCTCTTCCACACTCATTCCTCTTACATCCCTCTTACATACTCAACCCCACTCATCATGACTTTAACCAACCCTTTACCCTACCCTCTCACACTCATCCTCCTTGTGACAAGTGTCACCTTCTCATTGGTGCTAAACAAGCACAATCCATGTGCTCTCCTTTGAGTGCATCCTAGCCCTCCTTAAGCCTTCATCCATCCTTGCATCTAAGCCCTCCATCCCTCTACCCCTTAGCCTATAAATTGAATCCCATCCCAAGCCATTTCATCAACAATCTTTGAGCTAAAGTTACCATGCTATTTTGAGAACCAAAGCCATCAACCATACCCTTATGATGCCAAATTGAGATCTCACAAAGCTACCAATTTGCCATTACCCATCTCCATTGAAGCAGCTTTTGAGCATCTTGAGCATACATCCACAGCAAAAGGACACATCTACAGAATCAAGAAAGCATGGAGTGTTTTCTTTTGTGAGGTTTGCACTTCTTGTTTGCTTTCTTTGTCTAAGCATATATGTGAATTTGGTTTTTGGTTTGTGAATGTTTACTTTATTTGTTAATGTTCTTTGCACACTGATTCTGGTTCTACACTAGCTTTTCAAAATGACAATCAGAATACATAAAATTTGCATAAGTGAAGGGAACCTATGACCGATGAGATTCCTCCTACCTTGCATCCAACACCTGTTGATCCAAGAGCTAATAACAATATAGTACCTACCAGGGCACCCTATGTTGGACAAAACTATCAAAATCAAGGGAATGTGCCTATAATCCTAAAGAATCCTATATGGGCAACTGAAAAGTACAATGCAGCGAAAGATCTAAAGAGAACCAAGGCTAATATGTCCATGTTCGATATGCTTCAAAATTTTCATAATCAAAGGGAAGTAGTGTTGAGGACTCTTGATCATGTAAAGGTAATGCCAAATGAGAACACAATCCCTCAAAAGATAGCATCACAACAAGCAATACATCTGAGGCAATGCCTACCATGTATAAAGACAAGGATGAAGTGCCTTCCTTTTTGCTTAGTCTTGGAATTTTTAGAAAGAACCTACACAATTATCTTATTGATTTAGGAGCTTCATGCAACTCAATTGTTAGAATTCTTTAGAATAACTGAGAGGGGGGGTGAATCAGTTATTCAAGGTCCAAATGCCCTAATAATACCTTTAATAGTTTTAATGAATCCATACCCTTTTCATCTATTCAAACTTAAATCAATCATATAAGCAAATTATTGTAAATCAACATGCAAAGATAAAACATTCAAGATCAACACATAACACAATGATTTATGTGGAAACCCAATTTGGGAAAAACCACCAGTAACATGCTACTTGATTCTCACTCTTCTGAAGTGATGCCCTATTAAAAGCCTACCCTATTAAAGGCTTACAACACACTGTTAAATGTGACCTTGTTAGAGGATTTCACCAAACTGTTAGGAATGGGCCTGGTTAAAGGTCTTTTAGAACATTCTCTTGGAATGTCACCCTGTCAAAGGATTTATCTAATGGCTGTTAAACCAACCTAAGTCCATAGGATTTATCTTACTATTACAATTGCTAGAAAGTAATGATAATGGTCTTTTGATCTGACATAACTTACAACATACTTTGCAGATTTCAGATCACTCTTTCAGTTCAATCCTTATGCTTGGCTTCAATCACTTCAGCTCTGATGCTTGTTTCCCTCTCAAGCTTCGTCTCCTTGAGTCTTCTTACTCATTCTACCAATGCAATCATCCTTGTGGTTATCAATCCAAACAGAGTTCCTGTGTTATCTTCTCCTTAGCACATTCTTCAGCATTTCATGCTTTTATGCTTGACCATGGCTCTCTCTCTCTCACTAACCCCTCTATTCTACTATATTTCTTTATTAACTTATGTCTTCTTATATAGAAGTCTAATTTTCCTTTGCCGCTCAATTCTCCCTCTCCAATTTTAGGGTTTCAAAATGGATTAGGTAGGATACAATGTATCTACCTCATATCTTGTTCTCTTTTTGAAACTTTGCCAGTTGTACCTTAAAAACATTCTACATGGTGTTCCGTGCCACCAACTCATCATTCTTATCTTCCTTTTAATTCATAGATTTCTAGATAACAACTTTGTCGGCTTAGATCTGATGAATCTTCGATTTCCTAAATAATGCAGCAACTCAGCATTATTGAGTTATTGGTGCTCGGCACCTCTGTGTTACTCGGCACCTATACCTACTCGGCACTTGGTTCTTCTTGGCACTTGATTTTGCTCGGCACTTGAACTTGCTCGGCACTTGAACTTGCTCGGCACTTGAACTTACTCGGCACTTGAACTTGCTCGACACTTGAACTTACTCGGCACTTGAACTTGCTCAGCACTTAACTAGGAGTTTGCTCGGCTCTTACTAGCTTGCTCGGCACTTACTAGCTTGCTCGGCACTTGAACTTAGTTTGAGCTTTACAAAAGACTTAGCTAAAACCTTAGATCTTTGATATGTTTCAGTGTGCTCATTCTTCGTATCTTTTGGTATGTCATCCAATACACTTTTTCATTAATGGCTTAGCTGATCCTTGTACTTCATTGCAACATCATAACTTCAACCTTTCTCTAGGTGTTCTAGTTACATCTTATTGATTGCCTCCACCTTGACAATCAACTAATTGATAGTATTTGGATCACTAAAGCAATTGTCATCCCTGCAAGTAGCAAGTTTGACATCAATGACAAAACAATGATTGAGGACATTTTTACCAGTTCCATATATTATTCCAACAATTGTACTTATGATCATTTCAATCATTTCCAACAATCTACCTCTTTGGCATTGATGGCAAACCAAACTGATCAAGTAATCAATTTAGTTACCACCAAGATTGTATACGTTAGCTTGCTGCATTTTCACTACTGATCTCATATATCTCCCTCTTTCTTTGCATTGATCAATTTTTTGCATATTTCTCCCTCTTTGACATAAATGCCAAAGATGTAGCATCTTTATCATGCAAAATATAAGCTTTGGCTTCTTGATTTTTTTCTCCCTCTGTCACCATGCTTGTGACTAATTTGGATTTTTTGTTCCTGCTGTCATCCTTTGCATCAACCTGTTAATATTTCAATGATTTATTTCTGTTGATGCAAGGTAGCTTCCTTGTCACCTTAAACTGTTTGACTTAGGGGTATAACCCCCAGCTTGCCTCTAAGATATTCATAGGCATCCTCGGGCAATGGTTTGGTGAAGATATATGCAGTTTGTTCCTTTGTGTGAATGTATTCCAACTTCACTTGTTTGTCTTCTACCAATTCTCTTACATAATGATACTTGATTGCAATATGCTTGGTTTTTGCATGCATCACTAGATTTTTGGATATGTTTATAGCACTTTTATTATCACAATACAATATCACCGATTTTGTTACTTCTTCTTTCATTCCATTCAATAGATGTGTGAGCCATACAATGTTTGTACAATTGACTACAGCTGCCACATATTCTGATTCTGCAGTGGACTGGGATATACATGTTTGTTTCTTGCTAGTCCAGGTAGCCAACCTTTTGCCTAAAAATAATGCACCTCCACTTGTGCTTTTTCTGTCATCTATGTTTCCTCCCCAGTTTGCATTTGTATATGCGTTGAGTTCAAATTTTCCATTCTTTTTGTACTATAGACCAAAGTCATCAGTCCCTTTGAGATATCTCATTATTCTTTTTACTGCTATGAGATTATTTCCTTTAGGATTAGCAAAGAACTTAGCCACTATTCCAACTGCTAATGCTATCTCTGGTCTACTATGTACAACATATTGTAGTTCTCCAATCATGGATCTGTACATTGTTTGATTGACTTCAGCTAACTCATCATTTTTGGATAGCTTATTTCTTGTGGCCATTGGTGTGCTGACTGGTTTGGATTCCTCCAATCCAAATGTTTTAAGAATTTCTTTGATGTATTTTGATTGTGTAATAAATATTCCATGTTTGAGTTGATGTACTTGCAATCCAACAAAAAATTTGATTTCTCCAAACATAGACATCTCAAATTCATGTTTCATTTTGTCAGCAAAGCCTTTGCAAAGTACTTCCTTACCACCAAACACTATGTCATCCACAAAAATTTCAAATACAATAATTTCTTTACCTTCTTCAGCTTTGATGTACATGTTGTTGTTATCATCAGTTCTTTCAAATCCAATTTGCACTGGATACTTGTGAAGTCTCTCATACCATGCTCTAGGTGCTTGCTTCAAACCATAGAGTGCTTTATGTAACTTACACACCATATCCCTGTTGTTTTCATCAACAAATCCTTCTGGTTGTTCAATGTAGACTTCTTCTTCTAGTATACCATTTAAGAAGGCGAATTTTACATCCATCTGATAGACTTTGAAATCTTTGTAGGCAGCATATGCAAGTAAAGTTCTTACTCCTTCCATTCTAGCAATAGGAGCGAATGTTTCACCATAGTCTATTCCTTCTTCTTGAGCATAACCCTTGCATACTAATCTGGCTTTGTTTCTGGTAATCTCACCATTCTCATCTAGTTTGTTTCTGAATATCCATTTGGTGCCAATCACATTCTTGTCATTTGATCTGGGAACCAAACTCCAGGTTTTATTTTTTCTTATTTGATCAATTTCTTCTTCCATAGCTTTATACCAGTCATCATCTTGTAATGCACCATGTACTGTCTTGGGTTCAGATTGGCTAATCAGACATGATTCATGTCTTAGTTTGTTCCTTGTCATTGGTCTTGCATATTTGTCACCAATTATTTATTCAGTAGGGTGATGTCTTTTTACATATTTGGATAATCTTGGCTCTGTTCTTGTTTCCATGTTTGATCTTTCAGATTCAGGATCACTATGCACTTCATTGTCAGGTTGTTCTTCATCATGTATGTTGTCTTCAAAACCGGATTGTGCATTTTCTTCATTCTGTAACTCGGCTTCTGAATGCAACTCGGCATTTACTGGTTGTGAATCGGCTGAAACTGACACTTGTTGTTGATTTTCAATTTGATTGACATCATCCTCATCAGCAATCATTCCTTCATAAGAATATACAAAGGTTCTGTATTCTTCCATTTTCTTTGGTATTTCAACTTGGACTTCTGTGTGCTCATCAAAATTTACATTTGCACTTTCCACAATTTTGTTAGTGTTAATATTCAAACACTTATATGCCTTACTTCTAGTGGAGTAACCAAGAAATATACCTTCATCACTTTTTGCATCAAATTTCCCATTTCTAACATCTTTAAGGATAAAACATTTGCAACCAAACACTTTGAAATGTTTTGCATTTGGTGAGTAACCATACCATAATTCAAAAGGTGTTGTATTTGTACCTTTCTTGACTTGTACTCGGTTCAGTGTATGAACAGCTACGCTTACAGCTTCTCTCTAGTATTTTAGAGCAACATTCTTTTCCATCATTAATGTTCTAGCACAGTCAATTACAGGTTTGTTTCTTCTTTCAGCAATTCCATTCTGTGGGGGAGTTCTAGGAGCTGACGTTTGTCTTTTGATTCCATTGTCATTACAGAATATCTCGAATTCATTTGATGTAAATTCACCACCTCTATCTGATCTTAGGCATTTCAAGCTTTTTCTAGTTTCCTTTTCAACTCTGGCCACATACCACTTAAACATTTGAAAAGCATTAGATTTTTGTTTTAAGAACATAATAGTCATCATCTTGGAATAGTCATCAACAAATAACATTATGTATTTATCTCCTTTATAGCTTTTTATTTCCATTGGACCACATAAGTCAGTGTGAACTAACTCAAGTATCTCTTTAGATGTATAGTTTTTGCTTTTGAAACTTGACTTTGTCATCTGTCCTAACTGACATTGTTTACATATGATATTATCAGGCTTCTTCAATTTTAGTAGACCTCTGACTTTCTTCATTTTACTGATTTTGACTAGATTGTCAAAGTTGACATGACATAATCTTCTATGCCATAACCATTCATCATCAAATTTTGCAAGTAGACAAGAAACATCATCCATATCAAGGTAAAACAAATTAATCTTTGTTTGATCTCCTTTTCCTATCAGTTTACCATCATTGTCATAGATTTTTGCAGTTTTGTTTTCAAATTCCACTTTGCAACCTATATTGCCTAATTGTGAGACACTCAGTAAATTGTAGTTTAATCCTTCAACATAGTATGCATTGTCACATGAAATTTGGTCTGTGAGCTTAATGGAACCTTTTCCTCTGATTTGACATGGAGCATCATTACCAAATCTAACATTATTTCCATCATACTGAGTAAAGTTAACAAACTTACTTTTGTCTCATGTCATGTAATGTGAGCATCCACTATCTATGATCCATCTGTCATTCTTGTTTATACATGTCACCAGTGTTGTGGCTTCTTCTTCATCAGATTGGTCCTTCATGGCTACATAAACAACTTCATCATCATTTTGATCAGAATTTTCTTCAACAATATAACA
This sequence comes from Cupressus sempervirens, assembly GCA_028749045.1. NCBI lineage: Eukaryota > Viridiplantae > Streptophyta > Pinopsida > Cupressales > Cupressaceae > Cupressus > Cupressus sempervirens. The sequence goes on from CM053790.1 coordinate 610,573,478, forward strand.
CTTCTTACCTTTTTCTTTGTAATCTCTCTTGTCATCATCTCTTTTGTTCTTGTATTTGTTGCCTTCCTTGGAATCCTTTTTCTATGGACATCTTGCAACAATATGACCTACTTCATTGCAATTGAAACAAATGATAGGCATCTTACCTTTGAATTTTCCTTTGCCCCTGTGAAATCTTCTAGCGAGCAATGCTTCCAATTGTTCCACATCTTCCTCATCAGTGCTACTGTCACTAGATACATACTTCATTTTTTTTCCTTTCCTTGATTTCACCTGTTCGGCATCTTTCAGTGATAACTTGGCCTTAAAAGCATATTCAACATTTTTAGGTTTGTAGTTGTCAAAGTTAGATAACTCAAATGCAGTGAGTCTATCTATTATACCTTCAAAGCTTAGATTATTTCCTGGTATACATCTTGGCTCTTGTATTGCTGATACTCTAATAGCATAGATAGGGAGCAAGGTCCTTAAGAACTTACTATTAATAGTATCTTCATCCAGTTGACCATTCAAGCATCTTATTGCACTTACCACTTCCTTTATTCTTGCACCATACTGAGCAGCATTCACATTTTCTTCCATTTTCATGTCATCAAATTTTCCTCTGAGACATTCTCTTTTTGCTCTTTGTACATTCTGATCTCCTCCACAGAAGTCTAATAGGGCTTTCCAGATTTTGAATGTAGTTTCACATCCTTTGATATCATCAAATTCAGCATAGCTAAGTGCAGAGGCAATTTCCAACATTGTCTGGTTGTGTTCTTGCTTGTTTTTCATGTCTTCAACAGTAGGAGCACCTGTTGGATCTACATGTTCAGTGACAATTGAATTTTGGGCATAATCTCCTATGGATCCAAGATGTAGCTTCATCAAACTTTTCCATGCAACAAAGTTGTCTTTGTTGAGCTTGGGAACTTCTCTCTTTGGCATTTTGATCTTTTCTACTAGTAGTCCCTTTAAACTGAATCAACAGTTTGGCTCTGATACCAATTGTTCGAATTTTTTAGAATAATTGAGAGGGGGTGTGAATCAATTATTCAAGGTCCAAATTCCCTAATAATACCTTTAATAGTTTTAATGAATCCATACCCTTTTCATCTGTTCAAACTTAAATCAGTCATATAAGCAAATTACTGTAAATCAACATGCAAAGATAAAACATTCAAGATCAACACATAACACAATGATTTACGTGGAAATCCAATTTGGGAAAAACCACCAGTAACATGCTACTTGATTCTCACTCTTTTGAAGTGATGCCCTGTTAAAGGCTTACAACACACTGTTAAATGTGACCTTGTTAGAGGATTTCACCAAACTGTTAGGAATGGGCCTAGTTAAAGGTCTTTTAGAACATTCTCTTGGAATGTCACCCTGTCAAAGGATTTATCTAATGGTTGTTAAACCAACCTAAGTCCATAGGATTTATCTTACTATTACAATTGCTAGAAAGTAATGATAATGGTCTTTTGATCTGACATAACTTACAACATACTTTGCAGATTTCAGATCACTCTTTCAGTTCAATCCTTATGCTTGGCTTCAATCACTTCAGCTCTGACTACTTGTTTCCCTCTCAAGCTTCGTCTCCTTGAGTCTTCTTACTCATTCTGCTAATGCAATCATCCTTGTGGTCGTCAATCCAAATAGAGTTCCTATGTTATCTTCTCCTTAGCACATTCTTTAGCATTTCATGCTTTTATGCTTGACCATGGCTCTCTCTCTCACTAACCCCTCTATTCTGCTATATTTTTTTATTAACTTATGTCTTCTTATATAGAAGTCTGATTTGCTTTTTTTTCTCAATTCTCCCTCTCCAATTTTAGGGTTTCAAAATGGATTAGGTAGGATACAATGTATCTACCTCATATCTTGTTCTCTTTTTGAAACTTCGCCAGTTGTATCTTAAAAACATTCTACATGGTGTTTTGTGCCACCAACTCATCATTCTTATCTTCCTTTTAATTCATAGATTTCTAGATAACAACTTTGTCGGCTTAGATCTGATGAATCTTCAATTTCCTAAATAATGCAGTAACTCGGCATTATTGAGTTACTGGTGCTCGGCACCTCTATGTTACTCGGCACCTATACCTGCTCAGCACTTGGTTTTGCTTGGCACTTGATTCTGCTTGACACTTGAACTTTCTCGGCACTTGAACTTGCTCGGCACTTGAACTTACTCGGCACTTGAACTTGCTCGACACTTGAACTTACTCAGCACTTGAACTTGCTCGGCACTTAACTAGAAGTTTGCTCAGCTCTTACTAGCTTGCTCGGCACTTACTAGCTTGCTCGACACTTGAACTTAGTTTGAGCTTTACAAAAGACTTATCTAAAACCTTAGATCTTTGATATGTTTCAGTGTGCTCATTCTTCGTATCTTTTGGTATGTCATCCAATACACTTTTTCATCAATGGCTTAGCTGATCTTTGTACTTCATTACAACATCATAACTTCAACCTTTCTCTAGGTGTTCTAGTTACATCTTATTGATTGCCTCCACCTTGACAATCAACTAATTGATAGTATTTGGATCACTAAAGCAATTTTCATCCCTACAAGTAGCAAGTTTGACATCAATGACAAAACAATGATTGAGGAAATTTTTACCAGTTCCATATATTATTCCAACAATTGTACTTATGATCATTTCAATCATTTCCAACAATGTCATGCCACTTTCAATATCTCAAAGGTTGGGAATCACTCCTCAACCCTCAAATCAGATAGTGATACAACTTGACAAGATAGAAGTAAAGGTTATCGGGGTATTAAAAGATGTTAGAATACAATTAACTATAGACTCCTAAATTCAAGACATTATAGGCATGCATGAGGTTAAAATCCCTAAAACATATGGATTATTGCTAAGTAGAGAATAGAAAAAATGCTTGAGAGGATGATTCTCAACTAATTTTACTCAATTATGGCTACCTTCAAGGGATTGAATAATTAGATCAAGATTGATGATGACCCAAAGCTGAAAACAATGATCACAGAATACAACACACCAAACAAGGTAGCATATTTTCAAGCCTAGTTAGGCTCCTACAAAGTGATGTCTCTTGACATAACTATGGCCAATAGACCTAATAGCTAAAGAAAGAATCTAGGATCCCTACCCCAAAAGAAGAACTCGTCATTCAGTTTGTAGACAATATGGTTGTAAACTTACAATGTTTAGGTGAGGAAGAAGACCCAAATATTTTCCTTCTTCCAAAATTATGTAGGTTACACAAAGTCAATCATTCAAAATTTAAATGCTCATATTGTCAGGAAGTAGTTTCTCAGGTACTCACTCAGATAATGCAATCAGAAAACGACCATATACCAAATGAGGTATGAAAGGAAAGTTCGAGTTCTACATACATATCTAAATTTGTGAGGATTGATGGAAAAGAAAAAGAAGATTCTAATGCATCATATAATGACACTTCTTTAGATGGTGGGGGTTTATCTAATCCTCCACCTAGGATGATCAAAATCTAGAGGAGAAGGCATTTTGTAAAAGGCCAAGGTTGGACCTTAGTGGTCATTCATCTAAAACCCTAAATTGATAAGAATGTTGAATTAATTGGGGATATTCAAAGTCAACAAGAGAAACAAAAGGCCCTGTATCAAAGATTACCTATGGAAACTCACTAATTCCACCATGTGAAAGATTTCAATGGGTCCCAAAGAAATAATCTTTTAAAACTCAAGTGAAGGAAAAGCTACGTACAAATAAGCACAAGTCTAGAAATCCAAAAGAACAACCAATCTGGACACTCAGGTTTGACTACTCTAAATTCAAATTAGGAGTTGATGTAGGTATTAAATTAATTAATCCCAAAGGTAGGTCTTTTTATGTAGAGTATCACTTACAATTTAGATGTACTCACAATATTATAGTGTATGAAGCCTTAATTTGTAGACTTCTCTTCACATTGGAGAAAGATGTCAAAGCTCTTGTAATTGAAAGAAACTCTCAGTTGGTCATTAGATAGGTGAAATTGTTCTACTCTTGCAATGATTGGAGACTACTTGCATAGCAAAAAAGAGTTCAAGATTTGTTGGAAGATTTTGAGGCCTTGAACGTAAGGTCCATTCTCAGGAAGAAGAACATGGTATCTGATGCCTTTTCCATTTTAGCAAGTGTGTTTCAACCCATTGAAAGAAGAAAGCTAAAAATATTTTCAACTAAATTGGTTTTTTCCTCGTCTATTCTAGATAACATTATGAACTTACCAGTTTTCCAAGATGACCAGCATATTCTCGAGTTTATTATGTGTAATGGCCTTTTCAAGGGACAAGAGATTGATGATACTCTTGGTGACAAGCTTGAAGAAGATGGGCTAGAGAATGAAGATGGATTATAAATTTGAAAACCAATACTATTCCTAAGGGGATAGTAGAGTTAGAATGCATCTTTGATCAATATGAATCAGCATGTAGGAAAAGGAATGTTGAAGAAAAAGGGATTGAAGAATGTGATTCATATAATCTAGGCATGAAAGAAGATCCAAAGATGGTGAGAATTGGAAAGGCATGTAACACTCAAGAATGAGAAAGCATGCTTCAATTGCTTATAGAATACAAAGACATCATATCATAGAGTTATGAAGAACTCAAGACGTACGATCCCAAGATCATCACTCACAATATTTCATTGAAGCCTAATGCGAAACCCTTTTGTCAGAGACAAAGACCAGTGAATCCCATAATTGAGCCATTGATAATGAAAGGAGTACAAAAGTTACTTGATGGTAAAATTATCTTCCCAATCTAACATTCTACATAGGTTGCTAACTTGGTCCCAATAAGGAAACAGACTGGAGAAATTCACCTTTGTGTGGATTTTCAAAATTTGAACTTGGCTTCCCAAAAGGATAATTACCCTTTTCCCTCACTTGACGATGTGTTATAAATTATGAATGGGTCTAAAATGATGTCTTTTTTAGATGTATATTTCGGATACAACCAAGCAATGGTAGATGAAGAAGACAAGTTGAAGACTACATTTACAACAAAATGGGGAACCTTTGCATATCTAAGGATATCTTTTGGATTGATCAATGTGTGAGCCACATTCCAAAGAGTGATGGACAAAGCATTCCAATGGCTAATAAACAAGTGCATAGTTATCTACATGGATGACCTTGATGCCTTTTCTAAAGATAGAAGTGCTCATATTGTAGACTTGAAACAAGTGTTCAACTAATGTTGAAGGCATGGCATATCACTTAATCCCAAAAAGTGTTCATTTAGGATCACAAAAGGAAAATTCCTTGGCCATATTATTTATGAAGTTGGGATATCCATTGATCCTAAAATGATAGAAGCTATTCTTAATCTTTCACCTCCTCATAGTTGTAAAGAACTAAAATCTTTCTTTGGAAAAATCAATTTTGTACATAACCTCATTAATGTATTTCCTGAGATAGTACATCCTCTTAATGATGTACTCAAGAAAGGAACAAAAATAGAATGAGTTCCTGAAATAAAGAAATCTTTTGAAGACATCAAAGTAGCAATCTCTATGATTCCAGTTCTTGTAAGTTCAAATTATGATTTACCATTCAAAATCTATTCATTTGCTTCAGAACATTCATGCATCAGGATTATTACTCAAGACAAAGACAAAGAGGATGAGAGACCTAGCATGTTCATGAGTTTCTCGCTAAGAACTATTCTAATCTTGAAAAACAGTCTTTCGTATTGATAAAAGTAGTAAAGAAATTTCACCATTAGATACTCATGAGCAAGATATATGCAATTACGATTGATCTTGTGGTTAAAACATTGCTAATGTAGAATGAATTAGGAGAGAGATGAGGAAAATGGATGGCTATATTGCAAGAGTTTGATTTGGATATTCAAGCAATGAAGTTGGTAAGAGGACAAGGATTGACCAATATGATAGCAGATAATGAGATCGGTAATGATAATGAAATTAGATTTGATGATGAAATCAACACTAATAATCAACAAAAGATTGTAGTGTCTCAAGTGGATATTGATCAAGGAATAGTTACTGATGTTTGGTATCAGGATATTATTTATTATCTTTTGAAAAATCACTACCCCAACTGGATGAATAGTTCCCAATGTAGAGGACTCGAGATGAAATGTGAATCCTATATGCTACGAGATAGAAAACTTTACAAAAGAAACTACGAGGGAATTTATTTGAAATGCTTGGGATGCAAACAAGTGAAAGAAGTTTTTGAACATTTTCATGCTAGGTATGGCACAAGACATGGATTAGAAAAAGCTATAGCTTACATGATTTTGAGATTAGGTTATTTTTGGCCTACCATCTTTAGGATACATGTGAACATGTGTATTCTTGCCACATTTTTTAGACAAGTGCCAATAGAGAGAGGCATCCAACTATGCCACTACAACCAATGTTTGAGGTACACCATTTTGCTAAGTGGGGGTTGGACTTTATTGGTCCAATAAACCCACCATCATCTACAAGACATATGTTCATCCTTACAGCTATAGATTATTACATGCATTGGAGAGAAGCTGGAACTTTTTGAAATTTCACAGCAAAAGTGGTTACAGATTTCTTAGAAGAACACATTGTCACAAGGTTTGGTATGTTGTTCTTCCTTGTATGCAATAATGGGTCATCTTTTGCATCAATCTTCCTTACTCAATGGGCATTAGATAATCAGGTCATAATCAAGTTCTCTTCTAATTAATATCCCCAAGGGAATGGTGTGGTTGAGTATACCAATAAGAACTTGATTACAGTGATAAAGAAATTGCTAGAAGAAAATCCAAAAGATTGGTATACTCAATTGAAGTATGCATTATAGACGGACAGAGTCAAGATAAAAAATGATTTGGGGAAATCTACCTATTTACTCGTCTACAGACAAGAACCAGTGTTCCCCCTTAATCTTAGGATTCTAGTATTGAAATTTATGAAGGGGTATATGTTAAGGACACAAATAGAGTTCAAATCAAATTAATTAATCTCTTGGAATTGGATGAAAAAATAACAACAGCTTTGAATCATATGGTGAAACATCAGGTTGTCATCAAATGATGGTTCAACAAGTGGGCCACAATCAAGTCTTTCAGAATATCTAACCTTGTTCTCCTATGGGACAAGGCAAAAGAAAAGTTGAGCAATCACACTAAGTTTCAACAATTATAGATTGGCCCTTATCAAATGACAGAGATTTTGGGAGAAAATATTTTTAGGCTAAGTTCCTTACAAGGGGAATTGGTCCTATTGCCTATCAATGGCCAGTTCTTGAAACATTACTTCAAGGCCTAAAAGCTTTTGCAAGTATGTTTATTATTCTACAAGTGTGTTTAGTTTATGCAAGTGTGTTTTCTTTCAGTTGTGTGTTTAATTTTAGTTGTGTGTTTTCTTTCAAAGTCATATCAGTATAGGGGTTAGGTGCAATCAATATTCTTTCTTAACACATTTCATACACCACTCTTTCTAGTTTCCACTTTTGGGAAGAGGCATTTCTTTGTCAAAGCATTTAGATGATTTTATTTCTTGTACAAACTGAACAATGAACATTAATTGTAGTTGTAAAGGAATTTCAATCTTGAAATTATAATTGCAGATCAATAACACTTTACAAATTTAAAGATTGACTATCTTATTGTTTTCAAATCAAAGTTGACAATAGCGAAGGGATTGTTCAAACAAAAGATTTTTTTCAAAGAATTGCTAAGGCCACTATTTAGCGTGAGAGTTTCCAAAGGTTCATAAAAGAGGAATGCAAAGGTTATCAAACTAAAAAAAGGATCTAAGAGACGACACCAATGCCTTGGCCACATAGTCTAAGCATGGTCATGGTACAGAAAGAGAATAAAAAAGAAAGATGGTGTTAAGAAAGAAAGATTCCAAATGTTCCAAAAGGGGGTAATCAAACAATAGAGATATGCACTTCAAAATGGTTGTCCAATATCTATACAAATTGCTTCATGGAAGAATCAAATGGAAACATGTGATATTCGTGAAGTAGAATCCAAAACATTAATCAAGACCTAAAATGCAAAAATGATAACCCATTAAGAGCCCTCTAAATGGATTCTCTCATCAGGTTATATAGTGATTGATGCACATGATCTACGAGGATTCTTGATGAATGGATAGGTGAAGTGGAAGATTGTTTCTAAGTTGTTAGAAGCTCATGATAGACTACACCTTGAACCATCAAAGAAAATGAATACATTGTGCACACATTGAGCTTGGAGATTCAAGATTCTGAAGTTTTGACTATCAAGAAACTTGAAAGTTATTTGAAGTGTTTGGGATTTAGTTTTCATTTGACACATGTTAGAAAAATGCTTGCTGATGAAGAAATGCCTTTGTCATTCCTTCCCTTTTTGTTTGGGCTCTTTGTTGTGGTTTCACAATCTACACCCCATTTCTCCCAGGAATGGGGACCCCCTAGTAAATTTTTGTCTCCTAGACCACTAGTCTGAGGCATGGGTCACTTTTGGAATCCCCAAGATTCTGGGTCAATTCTCAGTCTCTGAGTGCAAAGTTCAAGTGTCAGAACTGGAGAGGGAAAGTGAGATTTTCAAGTTTCTAGTGCAAACATGCACACTAGCACACTAGTGTACCACATCAAGGTGTGCAAATGTACTTAGTGCACAACTAGCGTACCACATCAAGATGTGAAAATGTACTTAGTGCACAAATGTACATTCATCTTCCTTTGGAGATGCACACATGCACACTTGCGCATGTGTGCACCTCCAAAGAATGCACACCCCAAGACCAAGGTCTATATGAACCCTAGACCCCCCCCCCCCCCCTTCTTACTTAACTTGTCTTTGTGCTCTCCTATCCAACCACACCTCTACACACCATTAAGTATGCTCACTCCCACAAAATACAAATAACAAAGACAAGGTCATCTCAAATGCTAGAAGGTGCACACATGCACATCTCCTAAAGGTGCACATGTGCACACCTTCATTCATCCATAAAAGCCTAAACAACCTAAAAGAATACGCAAGGAAATGTGTACATGTGTGCACCTCCTCAAGGTTACTTTTTTTCTAACTTTGGGGGGGATTTACTATTTTTTACTATTTTGGGTGACTTTTTGCTAGGTTTTGATTAATTAGGGTTTGTGTTTAAGTCTACTTTTAGCTTTCTAGACTAATTTCTTCTCTCTTGTGAAAATAAAATGGCATCTTCATCATCCTCAATGGCGAAAAAGATTGCTCCCAAACCTATTATCTTTAAATACCAAGGTGCACCTAGAAAATATTGTTTCCAAGACAGACATGCCAAAATCATATACACCGAGCTTGGACATATTGATTGGAATGCCTTCCTTATCATATATAGCAACCCTAAGGAAAGGTTTTTTATGGTATCTACAGTCATGCATTCTAGCCTAGTTAACATATCCTTGCATTCAATTTTAATACAATCTACAAAGTTGATCATGACCTTGGCGAAACACTATGTCTGTGAAGAAAAGGTTCAAGAGTGTCACTAGAGAAATAGTTCTAGACCTTCAACCTCAAAATATTGAGAAGATTTTCTATCTCCCAAGGGTATATCAATACCTATAGATCACATATGAAGGAGTTGAGAGGTGGCACTGGGAGAATGAGAAGGAAGGCAAAGAGATAACTCAATCATCCTTCATGATCGATTGAACATCGGTAGGCTACAAAGTTGGTAAAGTGGACATGACCCAAGGGTACATGAAGGATGATATCGGCTATGTGATTGTGCTTCTAACCAGAGCAATGGGATTCCCAATAGCTAGAAATCTTCAAACTTAAATGGTCCACTTTATAAAGATAATCAAAATGCAAAGAATACCAATTTACTGGGCTACAATTTTGGGCAACAACCTGAATGAGTAGTTGGTGGTTTTCAGGGCCAACCCTAAATTCTATATGACATCATTTCTAGTGTACTTATTGGTAGCCCAAATGAAAAACTACCCAAGACTTTACAAGAAGGGAAGCATGTGCATCGTCTTATGAGGTGTACCTCAGTTGGTCAAGAAGAAGCTCTCATATCAGAGTGTGGAGAACAGGATAGTGAATGATGGTTTTATATTTGAAATTATCTAATTCATAGAGGGTGATTATGCCAAAAGAATGTTAGTAGAAGCCTCAGGTCAAATCATAGAGATTGGCACCTATGGCATCTACAACATTCAGTTTAAAACATTCACATACCTTAGGATCATAGACACACAACTAAACCTAAAGAAACTCTTGAGGTATCCATTGGATAGGCTCATTCTGCTAGAGATTTCTAGGCAACTCACATCTGCATATGACATAGTGAGGAAATAGTACAAAAAGTCTTGTGTTTGGCTAGTCACCATCAATGCTTTCAAGGTCAAATAGAAGCAAGACATTATGACCTCCAATTCAAAATGGGATCATTGTCCCTTAGAAGAGTAAAACTCCCCTTGCCCTTTGACAATATTGGGATGGTACAACATCTGGCAAGGAAGCAGTTTGTACATGAAGATGCATTGGAGGATCATTGATGAATGGAATAGATGAAGATGATATCTAAATAAGGGATTATTGTAGGATGACTCTATATCTAGCAAAAAAGGCCCTGAAAATAAATATCCCATTAAAGGTTGTAGAGAAAGACATGGAAGATGTCCTAGATCTATTCTATAATGGGGACAAAATCTATGATAGGTAGATAATGAATGCATAAATTGGAAGGGATGAGAACTTTAACATCAATCACAAAGCTTGCCACATAGTCCAATTTAGGAGGGAATGGATCAAGAATCCTTTTAGACTTGAACTAGTTCCACTGTTTATTCCTTTGCAAGCCATAGTATGCCTAGTGAAGGGTAAAGGTGCCAAAGTCACAGTATCAATGTTCCTAGCTCAATCCCCAGTGAGGCTAGAGATACTGCATCAACATGAGTGGGAGGTTGAGTACTTTGAAATAGATAGGGGAGTAAGGAGAAAAAGAGCTCTAGCTAATGGAAATAAGCATATGGCTCCCACACAAGCATCTTAGGAAGAATAAGTACAACCTAAAGAAGAAGCAAAGCCCCAAGATGACCCAGCAAAGAAAGCTCAAGGAACTGAGCAAGTTCCCCCTTAGCAAGATGAAGAGTGAGCACAAGAATAGGCTAAACAAGAGAAACAAGTATCATTAGTAGCCACAAAGGAAGAAGCCTCACCTTCAGCACCCAAAAGAGTAAGAGTTGAAACTCGGGTGGCAAGCACAAAATGAAGGAAGTTCTAGAAGAAAACTACTCCTATTCCTTAGGTTCTTGAGACCGTCCCTAAAGTTGTGATAGAACATAAAGAGGATGAACAAATGGATTTTGTTCCCTTAAGTTAGAGGACTCACTTAGCTAGGGCTATAGAAGAGGAAAGAAGAAAAGATTCAACCATAACTCCTCCAGTTATTAAAAAAGAGCTTATTCAGATTTCTACTTCGAAGGATGAGTAGTAGCAATGGATTGTTGACATGGAGGGACAAGAAATAGATATCTTTGGCCTCTTTGATTTTGACTTCATGCCAGTGGGCACTGAGATGGTAGGTGACAAGATAAGAGACATGCCTACCAATGAATCCCTAAGAGAGGATTGGAATCATTTGCCACCTCTATCTCAAGGACCATTTGGTATACCACCACCACCATCTTAGTATTTGTCATTTTTGGACAAAGGGTTAATCACTCCACTTCCTTCCACCATACAAATAGAAGAACAGGTAGTAGAGGAGGAAGAGCTTGAACAATTTCAAGCTAATGAAGTATTAGAGGAGGGTCAAATACTTGAAGAGCCTCAAAAAACTCCTCATGATACAGAGGCTAGGACCTTGGCCATAACAGATATAGACACTCCAAATGTAGATCTTTCTCAAAAGAAGAAGATTTTGGAGAGGAGTAATAAGGGGAAGGGGCCTACAGTCAAAACCGCCTCTTTAGAGAAAAAAATGTCTCCAATGGGCACCACGCTAGTGTGGCTAAAGCGGGAGGTAATGTTTCAAAAAAAGAAGTAGTTGGACCTAACTATCCACGAGGGAATAGTAGAGCCAATTAAAGCTATCAAGAAGCTTGAGCCACCTATAGGTGATGCACAACCATTGGCCTTCATTGTGAGGAACCAAGATCAGGACTTGTTAGTGCATATAGCTATTCCTCCTCCACATGCTGACACTGAGGAACTGACTCCTAAAGATTATTATATTAAGGAGGCCATTTTAGGAAGGTCCACGGTAGATACCACAAAAGTGATGATCACTATGGGCATGAAAAAAGTGTTCAACCATATGGATAGAGATGAGCTTATGTTGTTGATACTATGGAAACAAAACAAGCTTTTGAGAGGCTACTTAAAGGGAGTAGTGGACCCTATAGACTGAGATCATCTAGAGATCACTCTTATTATGACACTAGAGAGAAGAGAAAAGGGCAGTGTATAGGTAGATTCACTTTTGGGAGCATGTCAGTAATGGTGTGACAATTTTGAGGAAAAGGGTGTACAAATATTATAAGGCAATTTGAATTTTTTATGCCATATTCAATCAAGTGCAGATAAGAGAGTGTCCATAGTGAACCAAGATTTTGGGTTGATGGATGAGGTACATACCTGGGAAAAAGACCTTTAGGCATTGACATCAATAAAAGGTCAAAGGTATCGCATGCTCATGGAAGTATATACTTTAGAGGAGTTGGACAAGCTTGATGGCTGGATAGAGAGAATATTTGTCAAGAATAAAGTTATGCAGGAACTAAAAGTGGATATATAGAGGTTGAGGGATCAAACTCAAGAACAGATTTTGGAAACAGAGAGGTATTACAATGTTGTTGACCTTAACATTTTTGAAGATGAGTCAAAAACCAAAGTCAATATAGCGCAATCAGTACTTCAATAATTCTGAAGAACTTTCAAGGATGCTTTGTCAGATGAAGATATTAGGCAAGCATTTAAGACTGAAGAGTTATGTTTGGAACAGGACACTAAACTTGAGGATTTTGTGAAAACTCTATAGAGGTTAGCAATTACCAAAAAATAGTGAAGAATAAGTATGGGGCTTTGGATTTTCCTAAGATTTCCCAAGTAATAGATATCATAGATAAATTCAAGAATAAGCATACAGACATCACTTTGGGGTAAAGAAGAAGAAAACCCATATGCTAGAAATTCAATTTTGACACTTGGGAAAATTTTGGATTTTTGGAACCTATCATCAAGGTGCGCAAGTGTGCAGGTGCGCATGTGTGCAGGTGCACAAGTGCATAGGTCCATAGGTGCTCTATTTTTAGAGGTGCATTGACAATTTTGAAGAAGTAGTAGTGCGCCAAGAGTTAACTATCAGATGCTATTTTAAGAGCATTCCATGCATTGGAAATGCATTTTGACATTAGTTTAATTATGCAACTATTTTTCTAGGCCAAGATTGTCTAAAAAGTTTTTAATCATCAACGTTTCGGATCATAATCCATGATCCATCATTAGGATGAGAGAGTGTAAGAATGTCAAAGAGAGTAAGATTGCAGACCAAAGGGTATAAGTAGGGGGAAAACTAGGATAATAAGTGGGCACACAGATTGAGAGAGGAGTGAGAAGCAAAGGAAGGGAACAAGAAAAAGAGAAGAAGTGAAGAGGACCCAAACGAAATACTGACAACCAAGCAATTAGACAATTAATAATAAAGAAACAAAAATAACAATAGAAATTTAAAAAGGAGATTAAAAACTAGAAAAATATTCTAGCAAGTAGACATACGAATATAAACAAAAGAATGTAGAGGAAAATGCTAATAGGCATAAGTAGACATATATATATATATATATAAGAAAATAAAATTGAAAAACTAATAATGCTCGCAATAATGGCAATAAAAAGTTAAGAAGTTAAGAAGGGAAGTATAATAATAATTAAACAATATATAAATAAAAGATAGGTACAAATAATAAAAGACAATGAAAAACAATGACAATAGCGAAAATAATACTAATAATCGATTTAAAATAAAATAACAATGAAATGGAATTAAGAGATAAAAACAAAATAATAATAACAATAAGGAAAATAAAAGCAATTATTATTATTATTATTATAACAATAATTACAAAGGAAAGGGACCAATAAAATTATTATTATTATTATTATTGCTTTTATTTTCCTTGTTGTTATTATTATTTTGTTTTTATCTCTTAATTCCATTTCATTGTTATTTTATTTTAAATTGATTATTAGTATTATTTTCATTGTTGTCGTTATTTTTCATTGTCTTTTATTATTTGTACTTATCTTTTATTTATATATTTTTTTATTATTATTATTATTATTAATTATTGTTATACTTCCCTTCTTAACTTCTTAACTTTTTATTGCCCTTATTGTGAGCATTATTAGTTTTTCAATTTTAATTTCATATATATATATATATATATATATATATATATATATATATATGTATGTATGTATGTATGTATGTATGTATGTATGTATGTATACTTATGCATGTCAGCATTTTCCTCTACATTCTTTCATTTATATTCGTATGTCCACTTGCTAGGATATAAGTATAATATAGGTATATATACTCACCTATTTTTATACTCATATATATTTGCGTACATATATCGATATATATAATATTTTTCTAGTTTTTAATCTCCTTTTTAATTTTCTATTGTTATTTTTATTTCTTTATTATTGATTGTCTAAATGCTCGATTTTCAGTATTTCGTTTGGGTCCTCTTCACTTCTCTTTTTCTTGTTCCCTTCCTTTGCTTCTCACTCCTCTCTCAATCCATGTGCCCACTTATTATCCCAATTTTCCCCCTACTTATACCCTTTGGTCTGCAATCTTATTCTCTTTAACATTCTTACACTCTCTCATGCTGATGATGGATCATGGAGTATGATCCGAAAAGTTGATGATTAAAAGCTTTCTACACAATCTTGGCCCAGAAAAATAGTTTCATAATTCATGGATTGTGGAAATCTCATAACTGTAATTAGTTTAATTCCTAAAAACATTCAGAGAAGACCAAGCTTCCATTTTCAAAGCTTCCAATGACTCTCAAATCCTCTTGTAGCTTCCTTCTTCTTATCTACTTCTTCTATTATTGTTTTAAGTCATGTAAAGGCTCATGCACCCATTAATTGATATAAACAAGGGTGGGGACCTACTTAGCACCATTTAGAGAGTTAGTTTGTATGTAAATAGTTTTGTTTAATTATGTTTTAGCATGAGTTGCATTTTAAGAACTCTCTCTCCTAATACAAAGGGAGGAGATGATTTTTTATAAATACATGAATGTAATATGTACTCTAGGCCATTATTTTGATGTGATAATATATGTTATTGGTGTTTTCATTCTGATTGTAGTTATTATTGCCAGAGTGTATTATTTTTGTGAATTCATGTTCATGAATAATAATGGACCTAATGGTTTTATTGTGTTATTATGATTGCCCAACCTTTTAGTTCTAGTGTTTACCTCATGTTAATGAATTTTGCTGGTGTACCAAGTTGGAGAAAAGATCACCTATTGTTCCTACATAGCTTCTTGTCTCACATGAGTGCACTTTCTACAACCTTGTGATTCGATGAGTAGTGAAACATCTTTAAGTTATTATTGGGTTGTCATCGATGATTGCATCAATAGAATTGAGGAAGCACTACTCCTATTTTTATTGGTGGTTTATGTCTGTTAGGAATTTCCCTTTCAAGTTATTTTCTTTAATCTCTCATTACCTTTTTTTTTTTTTTTTCTAACACTTGGTTAAAATAGGAATTCATATAGTTGCATCAATAAATTGCATTCATCATAAAATAGAAAATACCAAAAATATATCTCTTTGTGGTTACTTTTCAAAATAATAGTTCAAACATCTTATCTAAAATCATTTGACTAGAAAAGGCCTCCTTGTGAACATACACATTTATCTTCAATTGAATGGATTCCAGTAGGTTGCAAGATCACCTAGGACCTTGGAGTTGATCCTAGATTAGCTTTTCAAGAGAGGAGTTTGAAAGGATTCCTATCGCTAAGCATCATCCAAAATGACAACTTAAAATGTGCATTCCTCAAGTATTTTGAGTTTGGAGATAAATTTATTCAGTTGGTTATTCAAGTAATTAGTATCTCTAATGTTTTTTTTGTTGTAAATGGGTCCTCTTCTAGATTCTTCAAATCATCCAGGGGTTTGCATCAAGGAGATCATACATCTCCTATTCTCTTTTCCATTATGGTTGATACTCTCAGTATACTTTTCCATACCAAAGTGGAAGATGGATCATTGAAAGTCATGAGACCTTCTTTAATTGATCCTTCCTACTCCCATGACTAATTTGTGGATTATATTATTATCATGAGTCTTTCTTCAATCTAAGAGGTGAAGGTTTGTAAGAATACTCTTCATACTTCCACTTCTACAATCGATCAACCTATTAGTTGGGAAAGAGTTCTTTATTCTTCATTAACACTTTGATGGATAAGTAATTAAGAATTTCTAGGATTTTGTGTTGTTCTATTGGTTCTTTTTTTCTTCTTACCTAACTCTCCCTATTGTCTCTTAGCCTCCCGAGTCCTTTTGGTCATCCTTGGTTGAAAAATTTAAGAGGAAAATGGCTAGTCTAAAAGGGACTCTTCTTAGCCATGTTGGAAAATGATAGCTCCTCCATGTGATTTTGCAAAACTTACCTATCTATTCTTTAAGTCTTTTTAAAATCCCTTCAAAGTTTGTTGATTATATAGAGATAATTTAGAAGCGCTTCCTTTGGTATAGAGGATAGGATAGGAAAATTTTGACTCTTATGGATTGCGAGAATGTGTGCGAGCCTACAAAGTGAGGTGGTCAAGGGATTTGACCTATTAGAGATATGAATTTGACTCTCATAGATAACCTAGTATGGAGGATTTTTGGTAAAGATAAAGAATATAACCTTATTCTTAAGATAACCTTATTCTTAAGATAAAGAATATAACCTTATTATTAAGATAAAGAATATAACCTTATTCTTAAGATAAAATACCTTTTCTCCTTCCCTAGGTTGGTTGAGTTTCTTAATTTTGACATTACGATTAATGTCTCTTTTAATGTCTCTTTTATTAAGAATATCTTTCATCATGCTAAAAAAATGTCTTCCTTGAGGGATAGACAGAAACTTGGAAATGAAAGAAAGATTAATTTTAAGGATGATGGTTGAATTAGTGAAAGGCCTCTTATTTTTTATCCTACGTTGGTTCCCTTTAAGGAGGTTTGAATTCAAATTAATGATAGCAAGGTAAGAGACTATCGGTTGAATAAGTTTTGATTAATCTTGTAAATATCGATACCTCTCTCTCTTCTCTTATGATGTCTTTGAATGCTTTGTTTGTTCGAGACAATATTGAAGACACTTTTATTTGGGGACTGAATGCCTTAGGTAATTTTTTGGTTTTCTTTATTGTTACCTGTTTGCTAATAAAGCATGATTATCCTCCATTTGGGCTAGTGTATGGAATAAATCTTTAATTCCTAAAATTAATATTTTTACTTAGATGGCTCTTCAAAACAAAATTCTTATGATTGAAAATCTTTGTAAAAGAGGTATGGTTATTTTAAATATATGCATTCTATGTAAATAATATGGAGAGATTATTGCTCATATCATGACTAATTGCCCCTATTCTTGGGAAGTTTTGTCTTCAATCTTGCAGAGCTTAAATTTGTATTGGACTTTGCTTGGAACTCTATAGGATTTTTATATTCAATAGAGTTTTGTAAAGGTTCATGTTGAAAAGAGGCTTTTGGATTTAGTGTCCCCTTATGTGATGTGGAATATTTAGAAACAAGATAAATAATAGGGTGTTAAGAGATAGTGCTCTCTCTCCTATCCTTGTAGGTAAAATTAAGAATTACATTATTGAAAATTATCACAACAAAATCCATTTGGACCTAGATTTTGAATCTAGTGTTGGTGTTGGTTTTATAAATAGAGTAAGGTTGGTAAACAAAATAAAAGGGTTGAGGCCATATGTATGACCCCTCCTCCTAGATGGATAAATATAAATTATAATGGAGTTGTAAAGGGAAATCCTATTGTTGTTGGATGTGAAGGGATTGTAATAGATGATAAAGGAGATATTATTATGGCGATTTCTTATATGGTGGGGATCTAGTCTTATCATTTGGCTGAAGTTATGGGTCTTCTTTATAGCCTTAGGATAGCGAATAGACATTATTGTAGGAATATTTAGATCAAAGGAGATTCTAATAGCATCCTAAATTTTCTTAAGGGTAAGTGTACCCTTTCGTGGATGATTGGTAATATATTTTTGGAAGCCAAAAGTATAATCAACAAATTTGATAATGTTTTTATATCCCATCTTTATAGGGAAGTGGATGTAGTAGCTGACACCATTTCTAACTTGAGTGCAAGATTTGATGTCACCATTACTTGGAATGGTGGATAAAATTTAAAAGTGGATTTAAAGGCCCTCATTACTTATGACAAGATGCATAGCAGATGTGTTGATTTTACAAATCTTATTAACAATAATAAAAATCTATCAAATTAAAAATCTTAATTATTTCATTTTCATAGAAGGTGGTGTCATTCCCAAAATAAAGACCTTTTGAAACATTTTTTGGTTTAAGTTTATTTTATTTAACTTGAGTTCTTTCATTTTCATCAAGCCTTCTATGAAAGTTAGCATTGAGTCTTTTAGTTTTTCTACTATGAATACGATCATGGGAGGTGAATTAAAGATCATGGAGCTAGATAACTACAAAAAATTGAGGAAGGAACCTAAAATTTGGGATAAGATGATAAAGGGGGTTCTCATTCCATATATAGAAATGTTGGGAAATTTTAAACCTAAGACTATCAGGGAGATTGTGAATGGATGGAATGGTGGGTTTATCACTATGGTTGGGAGGAGTCTACAACTTATAGTGGAGGTCATTGTTGAAGTGATGGGCATTAAACCCAAAGGTATGAAAAATTTTGTTTGATAGGAAAAAATCTGAGAGAGTTGTTTACAATATTTCCTAAGGAGGAATCTAAAAGGGATCAAAGTATTAAGGACTTGAGTGGGTTTTATGTGGTTGATTCCTTGAAATTAATTTGGAGAAAAACTTTAGTAGCAATAATGTAGTATATTACCTTGGATTGGTAGCTATGATAGAGAAAAATCCTACCATTTCATTCTTGTGAATCATTCTAGACACAAGATGAGAGTTTGTTTCCCTTACTACCTTCTTTGTTCCCTTAAGAAAAATATTATTACACATAGAAAGAAGTCATGGAAGCCTATTTTCATGAGGGACTCATTATCCTCATTGTAGATTACATTAAGAAGAATGTTCTTGACCCTGATCATTCTATTGTGAAAGATAATGATGACCCTTCTAAGGATCCAGGAAGCATCAAGGGTAAGGGAAAACAAATTAAAATTGAAGGGGAGGTGGATTCATCCCCTGTTGCAAAGAAACAAAAAAAATGTTTTTCATGATAAGGAGTTAGAAATGATGTTGGAGGCAAATAATGTTGAGGAGATTTTTTTTAACCTAGTTATATGGAGGTGGGTGTTGGTAGTTTGATTATAGAAGATGATGAGGAGAGTGTAGAGTCTTATGGTTTAGTGGAGAACATAATTACTACCCAAGTGTGCCTTGATCCTACTAACCCTAATTCTTAGTCTCTCTCTCCCCAACATGAGAATAAAACCCCTTCACAAATCCAAAGTGGTATCAAGGATAATAATGTTGATGATGAGGGTGAGGAGGACCAAGAGGTTGGAAATATGGCTAGCTAAATAAGTTGGAGTTGTCATTTATGGAAAAATATATATATATTATTAAGAAGGAAGATCATGAAGATGAAGACTCTATGGTTAGACTCAGAAACTTATCCAAGTGTCAACTAAGTTATCCAGCAAAGCATACACAGTTTTAATATGTATAGTTGAATGAGGCATTACGGGCATGTGTTTAGTTAGGTACATATATTACAAGTTGTTAGGATGACATGTTCAAGTGTGTGAGTCAGTATGGTTAGTATGAAAGAAGATATGATAGTTTTACCAGTTATGACAGGAAACAAACATAACGAAAAATGAGTAATTATGAGTTAAGGAAATTTTTTATGAAATAATTACTTTAATAATTAGTGATGACATCCTTGATGTTAAACCTAAGAGGTAAATAGTTAATTTTATATTTTTCCAATCGTGTGAAAGCTTGAAGGCTGACTAGACAATGTTTTGTGAAGTACAAAGGCATAAAGGAAGATTACAATATGAGAAGTTAAGTGTACTTCTAAGGAAGATGATGCGAACTTTATGTAATGTGAATAATGATGTATGATTAGAGGACAAGTTTCATTGTAGTGCCTGCCCCTAATTTACATTTTTTCTATTATTGCCGAACTCTTTTAGGCTAGTTTTATGCTTAATTATTAGTAGTATTGTTTTGAGATTATTAGATATTGTTTTACATTCAATTGATTATATGATGAGATTACTTGGTACTCTATACTTCATGTATGCATCATGATTATTCAATGATTTCAGTAATTGGCGATGATAAGTTAGATGGATTATTATGTGTCTTCTTATGGATACGTACCCCATACTGCATGTGTATGGTGTGCGTGTATGTTTTCTTTATGTATGGCATTTCTGATGTGGTTAAGGAAGGGAGTTGTAGTCACCTGCTAGTCAGGATCTACATGACGCACCACTTCCTGCCATTGCCTATTTAGTTTAGAATATTGTGTTTGTACATGCATAGATTTTATGCAGATTGTAGGTACCGAGTATCGACTTCCCTAAATTGCTAGGATGAGCATACCCTATCACATTATCTCAATGGTAAGAGAGGGGAGATAAATTCTTAAGTCCAAATTCTAAACCTTTAAGCCATTTGCCCTAGAAAATTAGGACAAGTATCTGAGTTGTTTACCTTCTGAATGTGTCGTATGATGTTAATTCATGATTATAACCCTTTAGTTTGATTATGTATGTGGTTTTCTATGATGGGTTTTCGTATTTTATTTTATAAGCCTTTGGTATTTTTATATTAATTAAGTCAAATTAAATGATTTAATTTAATAGAAAATTATTATAGTATTTTGATATTTAATTATATTTAATTAATTTGGAGAAATAATTAAATAACAAGAATTAAATTTAAAAGATAAAAGTTAGAAGTTTAATTTTAGAATGTGATAATATTTATTTAAATACAATAATAATATATTTAGAGTTCATTTTTAAATAAATGTTAAATACTATTACTATTTAAGTTAATAAATATTTTATCAATTGGTGTTTCAAAAATAAATTAAAGCATGAAGAGATATTAATTTATTAAGAGTTTTAAAATTGCATAAAGTATGCATGAGATTAAAATATAACAAATTAATGAAAAAGTGAAAAGATATTAATTTATTAAAAGTTTAAAGATTGCATAATGTGTGCATGAGATTAAAATTTAATAATTTAATTAAAAAGAGAAGTCAAGTGAAAATTAAATAAAGTTATTTTATAATTCATTAAATGTGTATGAAAAAGATAAATACAAGATAATAAGAGTTAAAGTCTGGTGAGCAAGGAGTCCTCTCAGGTGAACGCACAATTAGTGCCTCAATTTTAGGAGAGAACTCCTTATCACCAATTGAGGGTTCATTTTCGAGGGACCACGACTTTTGGAAGAGGAAAGAATTTTGGGAGAGAGAAGGTTTTGGAGAGGAGAAATTTCTCTCACAATCTTTTTGGGTGTAGTGATTAGCATCATAGTCTAGGTAGATTCTTGTGATTATTCGCACAGTTTATTACATTTCTTCTTTTCCTATCTTCTTCATGTTTACGAATGGTTTTCTAAATGATTCTCTATGACGAGTGTTTCAATATGGTGAAATTCTAGTTTGCATGTTAAATCTTATGTATATGGAAAGATTAATATATCAAATAATCCTCCTTTGGTAAATTTAAAAGTGAAAATTATACAAGGAAGGGTTTTGTATTGAAAACAAAAATTTCAATAGAAAAAAATTCAACTAGTTGGCCGTATTTTCCCTATCAAATATTTGCTAGGATTTTTATTAAAAAATTAAAATTAAAATCTTAATTGGGAGGGGTTTTTGTTTAAATTAAATTCTATATAATTTAAACTAAATAAAATTTTAAAAAATATGAAATTATTATAAATAAAAATTTAGTATATAAAAGGGGGAGGCGAGGCCATGACACCCCCACCTCTCCCCCACCTTACCTGTCTGTGGCTCCAATGCCACAGTTGCTACTTGTGGCAATGCTACGACAACAACAGTTAATAACTGTTGCGGTTGTAGCACAACTGCGGTAGTAGACGCAGGCTCAAGGCCATAGCCATGGATGTAATAGCCGACAGGCTATAAAAAAAATTGTTTTTTTTTTAAAATGTAATTTAACTTTATTAAATTTATTTATTATTAAAAGAATTTATTTAATAATTTTATTAAACTTAATTTTTTTAATTGTATATATATATATATATATAATTTAGTAATTTTATTAATTACTTACTATTTAATAAGATATATGTATATTAATATAGTTTGTTTAATAATTATTAATTAATTTAATTGAATATAGTTTTAATTAAGTTGAATTAATAATATGTATTTTCTTAAATAAATTTTAAATTTATTTTATTATTATTAACGATTTGATTTTTTAATTATATGGAAATTATTTTAGAATAAAAAATTTTATAGGCAATTACTTTTAAAGTTTTTAGAACGTGTAAATCTGATAAGGGTAATTGGACTTTTATTATAATATAAGAATGGGATAAATTGTAGGGGTTAAATGGTATATCGTAGGTACTCAAAAATACACACTAAAATAAAAACTGAAGCCTTACATTTAACTCATCATTATCATTCCAAAATCAAACCAAACTATGAAACCTATACTTTGTTATCTTTATGTTGTTTATGTTTTGGGGTTTGGGGGGTTGTCTTAGCTTTGACCAATCTTAGGATGTTACTAGAGCCTTGGGAGTTTTGTGATTGTGATGTTATGATGATTTGTTCTCGATCTTTCTAAACTCAACCATGGTAATGTGTTGGTATGCTTTATGATGAGGTTATATTCATTGTTCGTTATTGTTTTCCAGTCTTCTTATGTGAAGCTAAGGTGAATGTTTATGAGATACTTGACTTAACCATTTTGAGTCTTCGGTCAGTATTTTTGTGATGCTTTCCAGTTGCTCGTAGAGAACTGATGTGTTACTGTGAATTATATTTTGATGCTTTCCAGTCACTTATATAGGACTGAGGTGATTTTATATGATTCTTTGATTTATACTTTTATGAGCCTAGGGTAGGTTATATATATGTAATGTTGGGAAGTGGCTTGCGATGGAGGTCGGGGCCCTAAGTGGTTGCCAAGGTAACCCATTGTAAGTTGTTTAATAAGTGAAAACACTACACTAAATGGGAATAAAATGAACCTAATAAAAGTCTTTGTATGTTCTCGCCCATGCCTCAAGTGCTAGTACAGACTAGGAAGGGAGTAGAGAGAATGCTTGGTTGCGACCATGCATTGTTAGTATGCCTTGTCAGTACGAGAGGATACTAGTGCCACATAGGGATCACCAGGGGGTCGAGATCCTAAGAGACTGCTAGGGTAACTCTAGCATGATTCGTGTGATGACACTTGCCCACTTACATAGTAGGTTTCCTACGTGTCTTTGTGTGCCTTTGGGTCTAGATGTTGAGTTTATTTGTAACCTTTGAATTAGATTGCTTATAGGTCTTCCTAGACTTAGAGAGTACTTTTGATATTTGGATTGTTATCCTATTTGGACTTGAGACTATCTCCTCAATGCAATGGGAGTGGGCCATTTAGGTTCCATGTGGTTGGGTGGTAGTGCTTTTTACTCTAACCATTGAGATCCATCTGTTGCTACCATGGTTGGAGTTTCCTTGTTTGTATTTCCTTACATTCTATCCTTGTGCATTATGATGGATGGTTATATCTTATGATGGATGGCTATATCTTATGATGGATGTTTATATCTTTTATGATGGATGGTTTCATTTATTGTATTGTACTTTGGATCATGGATCCGAGGAGGATGATGTAATTCTATTTGTATAAATGTATATTATTTTAGCCTTTTATACCCTACGACATGTATAGTAGATGATTGAGTATTCCAAATTTTTATTGCCAAGAGGCATTTGGAACAAATGTATATTATTTAAATGGACTTTAGACTTTTACTTATTCTTTCATGTGGATGTGTTATTTATTAGACCTAGTTTTAATTAAAATTAAATGTGACTCAATGTCTTGGGATCCTTAAGGAATGTAACCTATTATGTATGCTTATGTATGATTGTATGTTATTGCTTCTACTACTTTTTGGTTGATGTGTATGTTATTCTTTCTTTCTTTTTTTAAATGTTTGGCAAACTTTGTAAAACTATAGGTTAATTCATTTGGATCCCTTGGTGGGGTGTTACATTTGTGATGAGAAGCAAAGGAAAATGTCAAATTTTGAAGATATCAGCATTCTAAAGAGGTTTGTAATTATCTCTTGTATTGAAGAACTTCATTATAAGTTACATGTTAGGGTAGTGGGCTCAGCTTGTACAACATTTTGTATATGTATATGTACCAACTCTTAACATGTTTGAAGAAAATCCTAATAGGGTTGAAGCTTCTAACAAGGCCCAAGTGTTGTAACAAGGACCAAGATGCCATATGCATGTAATAGACTCCTGATAGGGTCAATGTCTTTAACCAAATATTTTTTATTAGTGGATCATTTTGTGGGTATCATGGCCATCGGGGTTTTCCCTTGGCTAGGGTTTCTCTAGTTAAAAAAATATGGTGTTATGAGTTCTCTATTAGAGTAACTAGATATTTCCTAAGTAACTCCATTTTGCTTAAGCTAAATGTTAGGCATCTAATAATTAATTCTTTTATTAATTATTATGAAGCAACCTAGGTTAGACCTTTTTTGGGTTTCAATCTCCTTTATAAGGATGATCTCTCTTTGTATTTATTAAACAATTCATTTTAAATATAGCAATTTCTTTTTTTGCTCATCAAGAATGTCTAATCTATGGTTTTGCCAAATTTAGCCTCTGTATCTTTTTGCTTCTCTCTTATGTGATAGGTGTTTAGATGCAGGTGATTCTTGGAAGCTATGGGGTTGATTTTTCATCAACTTCAACATGGTATCAAAGATGGGGATCAATTTCATTTCTTCATATGATTCTTCATGACTTGTACTATCTATTATATTAGTCTTATGTCTCTTATGGTCTATTTAGACATCAATTGTATGCATTCTTGCAAACACACTAAGATAAAGTGTCATACTTCATCTGTATTTTCATTTTAGTAGTTTTGCCTTATTTTTCCTTCTAATTCGAGCAGTGTCATTTGAGAACACTCATATAGATTATTGTATTTTTGGGATTCACCATATCTTGTGCTTTATTGTACATGCACTACTCATGATTAAAATGTCATGGGGGGTTGAAGTTTTTCCTTTTTTTGTCATCTTCCTTTATCCTGTGAGTGTCCCTTCTATGGCATTAGCCTCATTTCATGTCTGAGATTGATCACCTTAGTACACAAATATGTACTCTTTTGTGCATTTTGATCATGGTTCCTTGACATGCAGTTCTTTTGGCCCACTTTTCTAGTTGCTTTTCACCTCACCCTTATCTACATTAGGGGGGTTCTTCTATTTTTTACCATTCTTCCTTGGTTCAATTGATCAGCTCTTCAGGCTTTAGTGTTTCATGCCATCTATATCTTTGAGTTCAATTGTTTTCCTTTGTGTGCCTCCTGATTTGATGTTGTAACATCATGATTTTCCCTGTCTAATTTAACATCTATCATTCAACATACTCAAGGAATACAATTATAATTTTGATTTCATAGGAAGGCAGTTATTCATTAATGTTCATGTGAATTAGATTTACTGATAAAAATAGTTATACAAAATTTCTTAACTAAAGACTTGAGTTACCATCAAAAGAAATTACTATAGAAATCGAAAACCACATACCTCAAAAAAACTAAGTTCAAATCAAACTAGGGATGCTTCTGCAACCAACTGAGTTAGTTCACAAATACACTATAACAATTTCATATGACAACTAACATCTAAATGTTGGAGTTGATGAAATCCAACTTCGAAGATGCCCAAGATCACCTGCATGCAATAACCTGTCAAAGGGAAGCTAAGGAAGGAAGAGCATGGAGCTAGGGAAAAACCCTAAATGGACATGACAGACAACAAGTATGCAAACACAAGAAAATATTTATTTATAATATACAAGAATGCGTTGATGTGTTATGAAATACAATGAGGGAGAGACCGCTTATAAAGGCCTCAAGGAAGCTTGTAGAACAAGATGGAAGGTGGTGGAAGATAAGGTTGACAACTAAGCACTCTTCCACAAAAAAGTGGAACATGCTAGAAGGGAACAAACTCCCGTGTTGTCAACAACTCACCACAACATGCATTAAATACTAAATATTAAATAAATGCAATAAGCTAAGTAAGCTTAAGTAAATAGAATAAATAATTAATTATTAATTATTTACTCTAACACCCCCCCTTAAGAGCAACTTAGGGAAATGCCTTAAGCTCAAAAAACTAAGATGAACTGCAAAATGGGTCCCGGCAACGAGGCCATGTTAGGTACCCATGTACAATGCAAAAATATGCAACCTCTATAAACGGGGAAAGAGAGAAAACCACATGGGAAAAACCCTCCCCCAAAAAGAGGTAAGAACCTAGTGAAGAATTGAAGAAGCCTCCAACTAGGGAAATGTCTCCTAAAACAAGAACAAGGAGTGATCATGAAGAGCATCACTGAAGCATGAAGAGCCGCAAAATTCTACCATCAAGAAGAAACTGCTGATCTGAAGAACCTCCATGGAAGAAGAAGGAACAAATCGAGCGTGTCTATATGGTAGATGATTCATCTCACTAAAATGCATAGGTAGCCAACTACTGCAATCGCCTTGTATATAGGATCAACCACTGAATACATAGTTCACACTATTGAACCATCAAACCAAGATTGCATTAGAACAATAGCATAACCCCTCTCAATGCAGACGGGGTGAGATGACAAGCAACTGAGAAGGTGGGCCAAAAATCTCCTGCAGATGAACCAAGAACGACGAGAGAGGAAGAGGTACAAACACCTATAAAGACACAATCACAACGATGCTGCATGGGGCTATTGTCGTGGAAGGGACACTCACTTGATAAAGGGAGAAGGCCTAAAATAGCAAAAAACTATCCCCCCCATGGTTCTTTATAAAAATAGTGCATGTACAATTGACTCAAAAACAATGTTCATGAACCCGAAATGCAATAACCTCTCAAAAGGAAGCCAAGGGGAGAAGAGCATGGAGCAAGGGAAAAACCCTAAATGGACATGAGAGAGAAAATATGCAAACACAAGAAAATATGTATTTACAATATGCAATATGAGTTATGAAATACAATGAGGGAGAGATCGCTTACAAAGGTCTCAAGGAAGCTTGTAGAACAAGCTAGAAGGTGGTAGAAGATAAGGTTGACAACAAAGCATCCACAAAAATGTGGAACATGCTAGAAGGGAAAAAACTCCCGTGTTGTCAAAAACTCACCACAACATGCATTAAGTACTAAATATTAAATAAATGCATTAACCTAAGTAAGCTTAAGTAAATAGAATAAATTATTAATTATTAATTATTTACTCTAACACCCACCCTTAAGTGCAACTTAGGGAAATGCCTTAAGCTCACAAAATCAAGAAATGCAGAAATGGGTCCCAGCAACAAGGCCATGTTAGGTACCCATGTACAATGCAAAAAAATGCAACCTCTATAAATGGGGAAAGAGAGAAAACCACGTGGGAAAAACCATCCCCCAAAAAGAGGTAAGAACCTAATGAAGAACTGAAGAAGCCTCCAACTAGGGAATGTCCCCTAAAACAGGAACAAAGAGTGATCATAAAGAGCATCACTGAAGCATGAAGAAGCTGCAAAATATGTCATCAGAAAGAGAACTGTTGATCTGAAGAACCTCTAAGGAAGAAGAAGGCATGAACTGAGCGTGTCTATATGGTAGATGATCCATCTCACCGAAATGCATAGGTAGCCAATCACTACAATCGCCTTGTATATAGGATCAACCACTGAATACATAGTTCACACTATCGAACAATCAAACCATGGATGCATTAGAACAATAGCATAACCTCCCCTTAATGTAGACGAGGTGAGATGACAGGCAACTGAGAAGGTGGGCCAAAAATCTCTTACAGACGAACCAAGAATGATGAGAGAGGAAGAGGTACAAACACCTATAAATACATGGTCACAATGATGTTGCATGTGGCTAATGTCGTGTAAGGGACACTCACTTAACAAAGGGAGAAGGCCTAAAAATAGCAAAAAACTATCCCCCCTATGGTCCTGCTACACCGTCGCGGCAGCACCACGGCCTGGCCTCCATTGGCAAGCCCACCCTGGTGCCACCCTCCTCTTCGCTCAGCTAGTGTCTGCACCAAATCCCCCACACTATCGCCTAGGTAGCCGCTCCTGATAGCTTAGCCAACCACAGTCTACATCAGCACATAGTTTGCAATGCCCAATCAGCCCCCAATACACTTGCAATCCCCGTGGACATTTTTTGCAATGATACTTGGAGTGATTCGTAGCATAATTGGCAGCCAATACAGGGGTGACATGTGGCATGGGTGCCATGTGGCACCTTACCATGTGGACCTGCCACGTCACCCCTACCACGTCATATTTTTCCATGTGGCCTCTTTTTTTGTTGTGACAACTAACTGGTTGTCAAATTTAGCACAGTGATCTGCTGACATCAACACTGCATCAGCAAACCTTGCTTGCACATCTCTTAGGTCCTTTTTTACCTACTCTTGGTTTTTTGGCCATAACTTGAGCATACAGAGGTACTTATCCAATCTGAAAGAAGTGCCAGAAAGCTAGTTCCAAGACAGAGACATTGGTGTAGGTATTTTCAGATTTTGATGCAGTTTTATTGCCCATTTTTTCAATTGAATTCCAATGTTCTATTTTTGACTCCAGAAAGCTTTTCTTTTGCATCCCATGTCCATTATTGTAAATACATAATTTTATTGTTTACATATTTTCTCTCTCATGTCCATTTAGGGTTTTTCTATTCCTCCACACTCTTCCTTCCTTGGCTTCCCTTTGACAGGTTTTTGCATGCAGGTGATCTTGGGCATCTTCGAAGATGGATTTCATCAACTCCAACACTAAAAAATGCTATCTTAAAATCAATTTAAATACTTCTATTATTTTAAATTAGAGCATCACATACCATAGAATCAATTAGGGCATTGTTTACCTTTGATTCATTTAGGCTTCTGATACCACTATCTCACTTAGGGCTTCCAATACCATGGATTCACTTTAGGGCTTCCACGACGACGGATTCAATTTAGGGCTTCTACGACGACAAATTTATTTTAGGGCTTCTGCAATGATGGATTCAACTAGGGCTTCCAATACTATTGTATCATTTAAGATTCTAGCTGTCATCCAATCAATTAGGGCTTTGAATTTCTTTTCCTTCCGATTACTTATCTGTGACCATTTCTCAAGATTAGATAAATGCTTATATTCAACATTCATATAAATGAAAATGATTCACAAATCAATTCAAGTGTAAAATAATGATAATAATGAATTTAACTCAACTCAATCTTACCTCTTCATAAATAAAAATGATAATACATATTCTTGATAAATATTTGAATGCATAGCTTATCTTTGTCTAACTCATGTCTAACTTCTTGAGTGAGGTGATACATTGTCATGGGCTTTACCACCCAACCTCGGACCACAACATATCCCCACACGATCTCTAATGAGAAAGGCCCTCCCTACCCAAAATTTTGAGAGTACATATTACAATCCATTGGGCATCATGATATATAACATGCCATACAACTTGGCAGCAGGAGATCAACATAACAGGAATATGCATAAGCTATTACTTAATTCATATTAATGATAAATATTGAAATGTCTTAACTGATTATGGTTCAAATTATTATGGATGGTTTGATTAAATATATAACATTATAAGCCAAATTTAATTGCTCTCAGCTTTCATTGCATTTCTATCTCTTATATGCATGATTGATACACTCATATGAATAAAGAATCATCTATGATTTAAGGATAGTTTTCCAAGATCTAGAAATCTATTACTGCCCATCATGATTTTGTATGTGGTTATATTAGTACCAGAACATTGGATTTTCTTTACATTTCTTCACCTTATCATGCATCATTGTTGATGAAATAGTGTTTTGATTCTTCAAGATCTTCATTGCAAATATATAACTGGATGTACTTAGTTCTAAACTAAGATGGTTAATTTTTACATATGTCATGAATTACATCAAGCTATAGAATGAATCAATTTACTATCCCATGGATGAAAACACATATATCATGTTATGGGTTCATTATCTCAATCTCAATTTCTCAAATTATAATCAAAATATATTTGATTTTACTAGAGAAGATAACATTCTTAAAAAGGGAAAAACAAATAATTACACATTTGATCAATATAGGAGAACATCTGAATTATCATATGTTAATGGCAATGATAATAAAGTAAACAAATGGCAGACTGGGAAACATAAGCTCCATTGTTAAAGACTGGAATATTTTTACTTCAAGTCAAAGATATATGGAGAATGTTTTACTGGTATTAAAAAAAATGCAGTAATTTATATTCCATATGGGCTAGATTGCCGACCCAAATTAGCAAACGTGATAACAAGGAAAGTATAATATTAAAGTAAACGATTGTAAGAAATGGGTAATCTTACTTGACTCTCTCTCAATTCCAAACCTAGGAAGAGTCCGCACTTGTTTCAACCCATCATAGAGGCTTGTGAAAATGATATTGATTTGTCTCAAAGCAGATATATGATCAGAATTGGATCCAGTCTTCTCGCACAACTACAAAGAAACTTGAATTGCTAAAGAATAGGAAGCTGAAGGAGATTGCAAAGAAAAGGAGTAATGGAATGGACAAAAGAGCAGATAAGTGCATTATCTTTCAGACTCTAAAGAAGATTTCAAGTGGCACACATTGTTCTATAGTCAAAAATGCTTCCTCTTAATTTGAATCATCTCCTACTAGTTTTTCCATGGAACTGCACTTGTTTTTGGGATGCAAGAATATAGTCGAGTGCTATTGACACCATAGCAGAGTAGAGAAGTAATCAAAAAGAAATTATAAAGAAAAGAAACTGGAAACTAGCATGGGTGTCGGTACATGACAAGGCAAACATATAATATTTCTGAGTCAACGTTACGACTTCCTTGCCATTACAAGATTAATACACGAATATTTTACTCAATCAAATTGTAAAGAAAGAGGGAAAATAAAAAGAAAAGGAAAGATGAAGAGTTTTATTTATTAATATTATTTTATATTATCTTATCATCTTGGTTAAGTTCATAAATACAAACATTTATAAATATTAATTAAAATATTATGATAAAAGATATATTAAAATCCTTAGAGATATGTTTATATTTAAATGAACATTTATAAACAATTATTCAAAATACTAAGACAAAAGATAATTTAAAATCCTTTAATATACATTTAATATTTTATCCAATTTATTTTTATTAAATTATTAAATAACTCATGCAAGTCCTGAAGATGTATTATGGCTAGTTCTTTTACCCACCTGCCCAGTGATGGTGATGCCCTACCTAATTCTTTTCTAACAATGTTTTCACCCCTTCGACATGCTCCCCTTTCACCAGATTATATCAAATTAAGCTACCAACTGACTTCATGCGAACCTCAAAGACTATATTTCAAGCTAGGTCAAAAATTGGGATGTAACATACCATTCCCCTTGAGGTTCATCATCCTCGATGAACTAGAAATTGCAACGAACATTATAAAGGAGTATTTTTAAAATTGGAATGTAACCTACCATTCCCCTTGTGTTTCATCATCCTTGATGACCTTTGTAAATTAGACACTAAAAGAATATTCCAAATACAAGATTTATATATATATAACATTGTGATATCATTTCTTTTCTCAATTGGTTCAGAACGAAAATCATAATTGAAACTCAAGATCCATTTTTACTTTACAGTTTCTAGAAAGATTCTTGCATGGTAACATAAAATTGAACAAGCACTCACCTGACTTCACTTTACCGTAATGGTGGTCATCTCAACATCGGTTAAGTTGATTCTATTTCATGTTCCTATCATACTCGTGTAGGCATTCACCATATCATTAGTTTGATTCCATATTGATATGTTCATTTAAGAGGATTTTTCAGGGTTCAATTACTGAAAGTAAGATAAGTATTCAAAAATTGAAATTCTTCAACTAGCAAGTTCTAGATCATAACTTGATCATAATTTAAATCACTCATACGTACCATCTGGCATATGGCCCTTATTAATGGATAGATCATCCTTGCAAACTTACAGATTACCTATAATAGATTGGTGAATCCATGTTTTTCTTTTGTAGCATTGGCCTTCAAGCCCAATATTTCATTAGAATAATAATTTCATGATAGAATATCTCCAAAACAATGTACAACAGCTCAATATGTAAAGTCAATATTGCATGTGTATTATATAATAATGTGTCAAAGGGTAAAACATGATATACTATGCAAGATCATCAAATCAAGATCATAAGCATCTGAAAGAATTCATAAGATTCTCATCGAGTGGCTCATCATTCATTTATAAATACTTGGAAATTTGTCTTTTTCTTTTCTATGATTTAGGCTTCCATGCCCATCTTGTCATAGTTTACAACTGTAAACAAACATTATTAGTTTCAATTATGCAAGTGTGTTTACTCCTTAGTGGAGCACATAATGATTTTGTCATTTACTAACATCAGAAAGGATCATGGTTCACAGTTTTGTTTTCATTTAGTTCAAGTTCAAATAGGTAAAAATTTATTTCTGTCATTATTTTGGGTTGACAAATCTGCTCATGATGGATTTAGATAACATTTTATCAAGATTATAAACTATATTTGGATTGCACAAGTCTAGGCATCGAGACCCTTTTTAATCTTCTCATTCTCGACAAAGAATTGCCCTCCCACTAGGGATAAAGCATATGTAACATTCTGGTCCCACCACTAAGTAATCAGGTGGGTTGAAGTCCCAACAGTTATTCAACAAAATAACTGAAGCGTCTCGACAATCAACAAGATCAATTGTTTCAAAAAATTTGCCTAATTCCACCCTGGCCAAGGATTTCAAAATTTGAGTCGTCAAACCCAATCTCCACCACTCAGCTTGCCAATCCTTTTATCTTTTTAATTAGGTTTGAACTCTATGATATCATAGTTTATAAATTTGTTTATTTTATATCATTTTAGCCTTCCTGGCTATTCTGAATGATTTTCCATTATGTTTTTCCAGTTTTGATTGCAATATCTGGATATGCAAAATTAAATCTTTTTCAACATTTACATTTTTCAGTTTTTCAAAAATAGTGTTGAACCCAAGGTTTTAGTGTTGAACCTAGTGCTCTGATACCATATGTAACATCACAATTTTCCTAGTCTAATTTAACATCTATCATTCAACATACTCAAGGAATACAATTATAATTTTAATTTAATAGGAAGATAGTTATTCATTAATGTTCATGTGAATAAGATTTATTGATAAAAATAGTTATACAAAATTTCTTAACTAAAAACTTGAATTACCATCAAAAGAAATTACTACAGAAATCAAAAACCACATACCTTAGAAAAACTAAGTTCGAATCAAACTAGGGATGCTTCTGCAACCACCCGGATTAGTTCACAAATATACTATAACAATTTCATATGACAACTAACATCTAAAAATCACTATCTTAAAATCAATTTAAATACTTCTATTATTTTAAATTAGAGCATCACATACCATGGAATCAATTAGGGCATTGTTTACCTTCGGTTAATTTAGGCTTTTGATACCGCTATCTCACTTAGGGCTTCCAATACCATGGATTCACTTTAGGGCTTCCACAACGATGGATTCAATTTAGGGCTTCCACGATGATGGTTCAATTTAGGGCTTCCGTGACAATGGATTCAAGTAGGGCTTCCAATACCACTGTATCATTTAAGATTCTAGCTATCATCCAATCAATTAGGGCTTCAAATTTCTTTTCCTTCCAATAACTTATATGTGACCATTTCTCAAGATTAGATAAATACTTATATTCAACATTCATATAAATGAAAATGATTCACAAATCAATTCAAGTGTAAAATAATGATAACAATGAATTTAACTCAACTCAATCTTACCTCTTCATAAGTAAAAATGATAATACCTGTTCTTGATAAACATTTGAATGCATAGCTTATCTCTGTCTGACTCATGTCTGACTTCTTGAGTGAGGTGATACATTGTCAAGGGCTTTACCACCCAACCTCGGACCACAACATATCCCCACATGATCTCTAATGAGAAAGGCCCTCCCTACCTGAAATTGTCAGGGTGCATCTTACCATCCACTTGGCATCATGATATATAACACGTCATACAACTTGGCAGCAAGAGATACACCATAATAGGAGTATGCATAAGCTATTACTTAATTCATATTAATGATAAATATTGAAATGTTTTAACTGATTTTGGTTCAAATTATTATGGATTCCTCTCCTTCACCTCATCACCCTTTTTTTATTGGCTACACAGTCGGGTGGACCCTAGGTGTTAGGAATCCTTAAAACAATTGGGTTTGTCAATTTAACATGCATCCAACATTTCATTAACTGTGATTACATAATTATTTCTCTAAAGATCTCTAAATTGAATGACTAATTAATTAACTCCACCATATTGCCCGATGAGTTCCATAGTGTTCGGATTTACAATGACATTTTCATCTTTGTATGGTTTGATTAAATGTATAAGATTCTAAGCCAAATTTAATTGCTCTCAGCTTTAATTGCATTTCTATCTCTTATATGCATGATTGATACACTCTTATGTATAAAGAATCATCTATGATTTAAGGATAGTTTTCCAAGATCTAGAAATCTATTATCGCCCATCATGATTTAGTCTGTGGTTATATTAGTACCAGAACATTGGATTTGCTTTACATTTCTTCACCTTATCATGCATCATTGCTAATGAAATAGTGTTCTGATTCTTCAAGATCTTCATTGCAAATATATAACTGGGTGTACTTAATTCTAAACTGAGATGGTTAATTTTTACATATGTCATGAATTACATCAAGCTATAGAATGAATCTATTTACTATCCCATGGATGAAAAAACATATATTATTTTATCAGTTCATTATCTCAATCTTAGTTTTTCAAATTATAATTAGAATATATTTGATTTTACTAGAGAAGATAACATTCTTAAAAAGGGAAAAACAAATAATTACACATTCGATCAATATAGGAGAATGTCTGAATTATCATATGTTAATGGCAATGATAATAAAGTAAACAGACGGCAGACTAGGAAACATAAGCTCCATTGTTAAAGAATGGAATATTTATACTTCAAGTCAAAGATATATGGAGAATGTTTTACTGGTATAAAAAAAATGCAATAATCTATATTTCATACGGGCTAGATTGCCGACCTAAATTAGCAAACGTGATAACAAGGAAAGTATAATATTAAAGTAAATGATTGTAAGAAATGGGTAATCTTACTTGACTCTCTCTCAATTCAAAACCTGGGAAGAGTCTGCACTTGTTTCAACCCATCACAGAGGCTTTCAAAAATGATATTGATTTGTCTCAAGGAAGATATATGATTAGAACTAGATTCAGTCTTCTTACACAACTACAAAGAAACTCAAATTGCTAAAAAATAGGAAGCCGAAGGAAATTGCAAAGAAAAGGAGTAATGGAATGGATGTAAGAGCAGATAAGTGCATCATCTTTCAAAATCTAAAGAATACTTCAAGTGACACACACTGTTCTACAGTCAAAAATGCTTCCTCTTAATTCGAATCGTCTCCTACTGGTTTTTCCATGGAACTGCACTTGTTTTTGGGATGCAAGAATATAGTCGGGTGCTATTGACACTATAGCAGAGCAGAGAAGTAATCGAAAAGAAATTATAAAGAAAAGAAACTAGAAACTAGCATGGGTGCTTGTACATGACAAGGCAAACATATAATATTTTTGAGTTGACCTTACGGCTTCCTTTCCGTTACAAGATTCATACACAAATATTTTACTCAATCGGTTTGTAAAGAAAGAGGGAAAATAAAAAGAAAAGGAAAGATGAAGAGTTTTATTTATTAATATTATTTTATACTATCTTATCATCTTGGTTAAGTTTATAAATGCAAATATTTATAAATATTAATTAAAATATTATGATAAAAGATATATTAAAATCCTTAGAGATATGTTTTTATTTAAATGAACATTTATAAACAATTATTAAAAATACTAAGACAAAAGATAATTTAAAATCCTTTAATATACGTTTAATATTTTATCCCAATTATTTTTATTAAATTATTCAATAACTCATGCAAGTCCTGCAGATGTATTCTGGCTAGGTCTTTTACCTGTCTGCCCAGTGATGGTGATGCCCTACCTAATTCTTTTCTGACAATGTTTTCACCTCTTCGACATGCTCCCCTTTCACTAGATTATATCAAATTAAACTACCAACTAACTTCATGTGAACCTCAATGGCTATATTTCAAGCTAGATCAAAAATTGGGATGTAACAAATGTAGATTATAGTCTTCTCTACCTGGTCAAGTTCTATTTCAGTGGAGGTTCTACATATCAGCAATTACTTTTGAAAGAGATTTGTAGCTTCTACATGCTTCAGTGATGTTCTTCATGATCATCTCTTGTTCCTATCTTCTAGGACATTCCCTAATTTGGAGGCTTCTTCAGTTCTTCACTAGTTTCTTTTTAGCATTATTTCCATCTCTTTTTGGAGTAGTGTTTTTCCCATGTGGTTTTCTCTATTTCTCCTCTTTTCATAGATATATTTGTGCTTGGGTACCTCATTAGACCTTTTTTGTTGGGACCCAAATCTACTTTCAATAGTAGTTTCTAGGTTTTTAGCTACTCCCTAAGTTTATCTTAAGAGGCAGTGTTAGAGTAATTAGATATTTCCTAATTAAATGTAGTTTTCTTGAGCTAAACTTTAGGCATCTAATAATTAATTCTTTTATTAATTATTATGGTGCAACCTAGGTTAGACCTTTTTCAGATTTTGATCTCCTTTATAAGGACAATCTCTCTTTGTAATTATTAGACAATTCATTTTTTAATATAGCAATTTCTCTTTTTGCTCATCAAGAATGTCTCATCTATGCATCTAGCAATTTTAGCCTCGATAGGTTTTTTCTTCTACCTTCTATGAAAAGTGTCTTCATGCAGGTGACTCTTAGGAGCTATGGGGTTGATCTTTCATCAACTTCAACATTCTCTTATTGTGTTCTTATGTTTACTATTCAGTATAATTAGTTTTCTTTCTTATGCAACTTATAAAGCAAGTAATAATATCCAGTTTTGGGCTAAAGTTTATAGAATACTAATTCACACCACCCCCCCCCCCCCCCCTGTACTCCCTATTTATAACAATTAGTATCAGAGCATAGTTACTCAGAGGAGGCTTAATAGCTTGAGTAAGATCCCTATGGATATGGAACAATTACAGAAGAACCTAGAAGAAGCTCTTAAGTAGATTGATATTCTCATTGAATAAAGAGATAACTAGAAAGAGAGATATGAAGATGCAAAAGACTACATTGGGAAGTTGAAAGGAATGATTGATTATCTTAAGTCTAGAAAGGAACCTAAATATCAAAAAAAATATAGGGATTAATTTTTAAGATTGATGAAAGAAAATGAGATTTTGAAACATGAGTTGAAGATTATTGAATTGAAGCTGGGTTTGAAGAAAGCTTATAGTAAAGTTGAGTCGGATCTAAAATCTAAAAAATACCAATCTAAGATCCCATCTTACAAAAGTTACATCTAAAGTTGAATCCATCAAGTTAGAACATGAAAAACTTGAAAATTACAACACTACCATGAAAGGAGAGTTAACCTAGGCTAAGCAACAATTAGAAAAGCTATATTTCAGTAGTGAGAAAATTGATGAACAACTATATTTTTAGAGACCTTCCTATGATAAGATTGGTCTTTGATATTTTATTGGAGAAAATTCATCCAATAAATATTAAGAAACAAAGGAACCACATCCAATTATAAAGTATCCTGAGCATAAGATAGATGAGCAAGACAAGATTGAGTCTAGTCAATCTAAAGATTCATTAAATGAAGTTGAGCAAGCAAATCAACATGTAAACATTGATGAACCTAAGCAAACTAAGGAAGTGAGGTATGAATTTAAAGGTAGAGGATTTGCATGTAATGAAATTGGTCATATGAAAAGAGAATATACATGTAAGCCATTCAAACCTATCTCTAATTTTTATTGCTATAATTGTCATGGTTTTGGTCATAAAGAAATTGATTGTAAGATACTTAAATTTATTAGTAATAATAGCAATACTAGACTTTTTAGAGGTACTAACCCTATAGGATAAAGAAGGAGATCAAATGAAGGATCTAATGGAGCAAGGAGAAACATTGTGTGTTGCAAATGTAACAACCTTGGACATATTGCTAGAAATTGTAGAGCAATTGCTAACCAATATAGACCTAATCAAAGAAACAATGCACTAGTGTCCCAGGTATGCAATAACTTTGGTTGTATAGAAATATTTTGGAGAATGGATATGAGGAACATCAACACAAATTTGAATTTTAGAAGGAACAACAATAGAAATGTCAAGAGAAATGATAGTAGCAACAATAGTTAAAAAGATGAGGTAAGAGAACATGTGGAAGAATTCAAAGAATTATTTGTCAAAGCA
The DNA here is from genome assembly GCA_028749045.1 of Cupressus sempervirens. Taxonomy (NCBI): domain Eukaryota; kingdom Viridiplantae; phylum Streptophyta; class Pinopsida; order Cupressales; family Cupressaceae; genus Cupressus; species Cupressus sempervirens. The sequence goes on from CM053790.1 coordinate 610,612,406, forward strand.
AAAGATCCATCAAGCTCACACATAGTATTAGAAGAACAATCATTTGATGTACCTAAAGGAAGACTGAAGTCAATACTCATTTGTGATTCATCCCATTTGAAGCATCTTTTATAGTTGAATTAGCATCAGTAAGACATGAAAGGTAGCAAAAGTGGAATTATAACTTGCATAGTTAGTATGAGGTATTTCATGATTTATTGAAGCTATGGTTAAAAGCACATTTGATTTGAAGATTGTAGTCATGTTTTTAAAACAAAAAAAGTTTACTGATAACTAGAGACAACTTTTTATGAATTGCATACTTGCACAATTAATGTAGAGATTGATTTGATAAGATTTAAGGGATACAAATGAGATCCTATGTACCATTTGATCATGTGAAAAGTTAAGAATTAGTAAAGAGAATACTAAGAGTGAATTAAAAGCAAATTCAAGGCAATTTGAAGTGAAAAGTGTAGAAAGCCCTAGCTATGTGTAAAAGAGGTATTTATTATCCATGCAGTTAAAATTCTAAGGTTTAAATATGAAACAATGAGTATACCAATAGTTTGTGATGTGAATGAATGCCCTAGATACAAATGTAAGAAACACCCTTATGTGTATTTGGAAGATGACCCATTAGGAGCATTTTCACAAGCTCCCTTAGATGTACTATATGTAGAAGATATTGGAGCCTACATTCATTGTAAGTTTTAAATCCTTGGTGATGATGACATTCATAAGGAGATGAACTTATTATGCAACAATGACCTATCCTTAAAACAAGGCTAAAAACCTAGATGAACTAAACATCATCAAACATGTGTTTGTTAGAATATATAGTCCACTAATATAGCTGAGAGGGGGAGGGGGTGGTGAATTGGTTATACAAATATCATAGCAATCATTAACTTTAAACAATTTTAACCATGTGAGTAATGTTAACTAAAACCACAACAAGATACTCATACACAGTTAACACTAGATATGTTAACTAGGGAAACCCTTGATTAGAGGGAAAACCCTAGTGGGGATGATACCCACAAGATGATGTACTAATATAAATATTCCTTGTTAGAGGATAGACCATGTTAGGAGTGTGTTACAACATTCAATACATATGAGTCCCTATTAGGAGACTTTGAATCCCTGTTAGGAGATTCCAACCCTGTTAGGAGTTGTGGAAGATAGCTAGACCTACTACCCAAACAGCTTCAATTTTAAGATCAATGAACCCACTATCCAGATGATCTTAATATTATTCCTTGCAGAATAATAAAACTAAAATGCACTTCCTTCCTCAGTCTCTATCTTGTCAACCATACTTTTTCTCCTTCAAATCTTGTAACCAGATCTCATGTTGTGCATCCAATGATCCCTTGGATCACTTACATGCATTCAGTAAGCATTCTACTTCTCACATTGCAAACTAATACTTTGCATTCTACTTGATCTTCTGCTTCTACATAACTTATAAATAAGGAAAACAAATTTATTTTATAACTTATCTTCATAATAATTCCTTTATTTGGCCTTGAGGTTTTCCGAATCAATTAAAATAAGATAATTAGTTAATTCACAATTACAATAGCATTATTAGCTCATGATCTATACAAAAATTTACATGTGTGAAACCATTTCTTGCACACACACTGGCATCACCACATGATTGTCTTTTATCACTATGTAACTACACATCTCTTCATTACATCTTAGATGAAAGACAGCGATAGATCATCAAAACTCTATTTTCCAATGCTTTGTTTATGCACTGCTTCCAGTAAATCAAGTGTAACTTCTGAAAACCATTGACATAGACTTAATCTTCTTAACCATTTCATTAGGACAACCTTAGGAATATGTCCTCCATTGTGCATTATCTGAAAAATTCTTCAGCTTCTGCACATCATAAGATTATTGACTATTATTCTTTCAGTCTCAATAGAATTACTACTATGTTGACATCAATGACAAATAAAGTCATGAATGCAACACATCAATACTCTTTAATGCTTAGGATACTCCCCTAATGTAGTATCATCAACATTCATGCAAACAATCTCCCCCTTTGGCATTGATGGCAACATAGATGAAAAACATCTAAGTTCAAAGAATACCAAACTATACTCTATTTTTGTTGTTGGTGTCATCTTCTCACATCCTCTTCATCAATCTAAAATCTTCTAGTTGTTGTCATGAGTTTTTTTTATGGTAAACAACTTCCAACACTTTTCTAGATGCATATCTTTCCCATAAAGATATCCTTCTGCATACTAACATATTCTTATGTGCACTCCATATTCTTCTATACACTTACATGAATCTTTTTGAATCTCCCTAAAGAGATAACACTCCCCCATTAACAACTCAATAGGTGCTTCTTCCATATTTTCTCTCCCCATTTCCTAGGAGATGTTTTTTATGCACATATTCTTCTCCCCCATTGACAGCAATGTCAAAGGTATCAATACAAGTACACAACTATACTTCTTCCAACTCTTTCAATCAGCTCAAGTGTCCAAATACACTATTTAATACAAAATACCAAAATACCAAGAGTCCTCAATGACTCAGTACATACTAGATACTCCTCCATATAGGAAGCATAAACATTTAGTCCAGTCTAACCATAGTGCTTTGTACCACTAGACTGATGCACTCCTTGCATCATCTACTTTGAAGTAGGTAGGGGCATAACCCCTACCATACCTCTTAGGTACTCAAAAGTATCTTTACGGAAAGGCTTCATAAACATATCTACAATCTGATCTTTAGTACTTACATACTCCAACCTTATTTCCTTTTTAGCTTCCTTCTCTCTCAAAACATGATACTTTATGGATATGTGCTTTATCTTAGAATGCAATACTAGATTCTTAGACATACTTATTGTACTTTTGTTATCATAGTAAATGATAACAAGTTATGTAAACTCAATCCCAATATCCTTTAGCATTTGTTTCATCCACATAACTTGATTACAGTTATTTGCTACTGCAACATACTCTACCTCAATTGTACTCTAAGATATATAGTCTTATTTCTTGCTCAACCAAGAAACCAATCTTCCTCTAAGAAAGAATGCTCCACTACTAGTTCTCTTTTTGTCATCCATATTGCCTGCCCAATCAACATTAGTATATGTACACAAAGTGAAGTCACTTGATCTATCATACCAATTTCCATAATCAAATGTACCCTTCAAATATATGAATATCCTCCTTACTAATGCATAATGATACTCTTTAGGATCATCTTGAATTCTTGCTACAATCCCAACTACATTTTCTATATCTGATCTGGTGCGAGTCAGATATTGCAATCCTCCAATCATAGATCTATACTTTTTCTACTCAATTGTAGGTGTTTCATCTTTACTAGATAACATGTGACCATTTATCATGGGTGTACCAATAGGTTTGCAACTTTCTAAACCAAATATTTTCAACAAGTCTTTTAGATACTTGGTTTGTTAAATAAATATCCCATCTCTACTCTGTGTAATCTACAATCTTAGGAAAAACTTCATTTCTCCTATCATACTCATTTCAAATTCATTTTTCATCTCTTCAGCAAACTTATCACTTTTTTTATCATTTCCTCCAAATATTATGTCATGCATGACTATTACAATGATAAATAAACTATCGTCAATTTTTGTCAAATATAAATTGCCATATTTTGTACCTTTGATAAATCCAAGCTTAAACAAATACATATCCAACCTTGCATACCAGGTTCTAGGTGCTTGCTTCAGGCCATATAGTTCTTTCTTTAGTTTGCATACAAATTATTTTTCTTATATTAGAGGGAATCCAGCAAGTTGCTCAATTTAGACTTCTTTTTCAAGTTCTCCATTTAGAAAAGTTGACTTGACATCCATCTGATAAACTTTGAAATTCTTGCTTGTTGTGTAAGCCAAGAACATCCTTACTACTTCCATTCTTGACACAAGTACATGTATGTCTCTTTATAATGTATTCCATTTTTCCATGAGTAACCTTTGCAAACAAGTCTAGTCTTGTTTCTCACAACTTCTCCTTGCTCATTCATCTTATTTCTGAATACCCACTTGGTTCCTATCACATTCTTGTCTTCAGGTCTAAGAACTAGTTCCCATGTAACATTCTTCACAATCTAATCTAGTTCTTCTTTCATTGCTTGCATCCAGTGATCATCCTTACATGCCTCATTTGTGCTTTTAGGTTCTACTTGAGAAATTAGACACAATTCCTCATTCACTTTGTTCCTTGTCATCACACCTTTATCCTTACTCCCAACTATCTACTCTGGAGGGTGATTCTTTGTCATGTTTCTATTGGAAGTAGGAGTTGATGTCTCAACTCTTATCTCTTCTCTAGGTTTAGATCTTTGTTCTTATCTATGCTCAATAGATACATCATTCTGCAAGTCATTGTTAGTCTAAAAAAGAACTTCAGCATTCTGTCTAAGAATTCTTGAATTATCTTCTTCTTCATCAAAATTATAATCTATTGTCTTCTCTTTAGTACCAAACTTTTCATCAATCCTTACATTTGCACACTCAACTATTGTCTTAGTTCTATAGTTGAAACATCTATATGCTTTACTTTTCAATGACTAACCAAGAAACATATCTTCATTGCTTCTAGGAACAAACTTACCAATATTATCATCTCTCTTTGTGTAACACTTATTTCAAAATATTCTAAAATACTTGATTGATGGTGAATGACCAAACCATAACTCATAGGGTGTCTTGCTCATACCTTTTTTGATATATACTATGTTCAGAGTATATACTATAGTGTTAACTACTTCTCTCCAAAATATCTCTGAGACATGATTCTCAAATAACATCGCTCTTACTGCTTCTGCTACTAACTTGTTCCTTCTTTTAGCAATCCCATTCTATTTAGGTGTTCTTGGTGAAGATAATTATATTTTGATTCCATTCTCTTTACAAAACATAGTGAATTCTCTAGAGGTGAACTCTCTTCTATCTGATCTCAAACATTTAATCTTGACACCATATTCATTTTCAACTCTATTCTTAAATATTTTAAATTTATCAAAAGATTCAAAATTATCTTTAAGAAATGCTACCCACATCATCCTAGTGAAATCATCAACAAAAATCATAAAGTAACTTTGACCATAGAATCCTCTAGTTCTTGTAGGACCACTCAAAACTGTGTGAAAAATCTCCAATTTCTCTATAGTAGAGAACTTCTTGCTAGGAAAAGACACTTTCATCTACTTAGTGAAAATACATTTCATGTAGATAACATTAGTAGACTTAATAACCTTAGGCAGATCTCTCACTATAAATGTACTACTAACTTTCACAATATTATCAAAGTTTATATGACAGAACCTTCTATGCCATAACCAATTGTTGTCAACCTTTGCAACTGAACATGTTATTTCAGTAGGATTCAACTAAAATACATTACCTCTAGATATGGTTCTAGTACCAATAAACTTACCATCTTTGCCTTTGATAATGCAAGTCTTCTCTATGAACTACAATAGATATCCCTTGTCTACCAACTATCAAACACTTAACAAATTATGTTTCAAACTATCAACAAAGTAAACATCATCAATGTTAGTTTTACCATCAAGACTAATATATCCAATCCCTATAATATGATAGGTTGCATTGTTACCAACTCTAGCAATACCTCCATTATGATTTCTGAACTTAAAAAATTTATTTATATCACCAATCATGTGATGTGAACATCCACAATCAATTATCCAATCTAATTTCTTCTCAACTTGGGTAACTGGAGCTCTCTCTTCTCTAATTTCTCTATCAATATCATCTTCCTTGATAGCCACAAATCCTAATTCACCATCACTTTCACTCTGATCTCTTTCATCAGATTCTTCATCCTCATTAGCATATAAACAATTTTTATCCTTATCTCTTTTAGGCTTAAATTTTCCTCTAAATATTTTCTCTCTTTTAGGAAAATTAGATGCATAATGACCATATTCATCACAAGTCTAACATTTAAAGATATTCTTACCATCTTTCTCTCTTCTTACCAGAACGGCTATTCCTTTTTTGATCTTTTTATCTTCTTTAGATCTACTACTACTGGAAAAGTCTCCTCTTGCACTTGTACTTCTTGGAAAATTAGATTGAATGTTCTGAGCACTGAAAGTTGTCTCAACTTTGGCTAGTTCTCCAAACTATCTCAATTATGCTTCTATGGACTCTAACCTTCCAAGCAATGTTCCCTTTGTGAAATCTTGGGTGCAGGGCATTACTAGCTAAATCATTTGAGTTGTCTTCTTGAAAGGTGGTGTTAAACTTTTTAAGATCTTCCATATAACTTTATCATCTTGTTTAGCTCCACCAAGAGACCGAATACTTACAACAATTTCTGATATTCTTCCAACCTAACTTCTTATAGATTCATCCTCCATCATCTTAGAATTTTGAAATGTGTAAATCTAATTGTTTAATCTCATTATTTTTTCTTGATCATCACCTTCAAAAGTGACTTCTAATGCTTTCCAAATTTCATGAGAAGTTTGAAATGGCTTTACCTAATTGTATTCATTCTCTAGAAGAGCTAATAGTAGGGCTTCTCTAGCTCTCATGTTACACATGAATAGATCTCTTTCTCCATCACTACATTCCTCTAACTTTGATTCTTCAACAATTGCCTTCTTAGCTTTCATCAAAAGCCAATATCCTGGACCCATGCATAGCAGATGAGTCTTTATATTTTCCTTCCAGCTATCATAGTTAGCCCGATCAAATCTTGGGCTATCCTTCCTAAACATATTTGTTGTCAATCTCCCAAATTTGTTAAGCCTTATCTTCAAGGACCTAAAGCTCTAATACCAATTGTTAGAATAAGAGGGGGGGTGAATTAGTTATACAACTATCATAGCAATCATTAAGTTTAATCAATCTTACCCATATGAGTAATGTTAACATAAACCACAACAAGATACTCATACACAATTAACACCAGATGTGTTAATGAGGGAAACCCTTGATCAGAGGGAAAACCTTGGTGGGGATGGTACCCACAAGATGATGTACTAATATAAATATTCCTTGTTAGAAGATAGACCTTGTTAGGAGTCTGTTACAACATTCAATACATATGAGTCCTTGTTAGGAGACTTTGAATCCCTATTAGGAGATTCCAACCTTGTTAGGAGTTGTGAAACCCTATTAGGAGTTGTGGAAGATAGCTAGACCCACTGCTCAAATAGCTTAAGGTTAAGATCAAAGAACCCACTGTCCAAATGATCTATGTATTATTCCTTACAGAATAATAGAACTGGAATGTACTTCCTTCCTTTGTCTCTATCTTGTCAACTAGACTTCTGCTCCTTCAAATCTTGTAACTAGATCTCATATTGCATATCCAATGATCCCTTGGATCACTTACACACATTCAATAAACATTCTACTCCTTCTCACATTGTGCACTAATACTTCACATTCCTCTTGATCTTCTTCTTCTACATTCCTTATAAATAAGGAAAAAAACTTTCTGTTATACCTTATCTTCATAATAATTCCTTGAGTCAGACTTGAGGCTTTCCTAATTAATTAAAATAAGATAATTAGTTAATTTTACAATTACAATAGCATTGTCAGCTCACTGTCTATACAAAACTTCACACGTGTGAAACCACATCTCGTGCACACGGCATCACCACGTGATTATCTTCTATTACTATGTAACTATGCATCTCTTCATTACATCCAAGATGAAAGATAGTGATAGATCATCAAAACTCTATTTTCTAATGCTCTATTTCTGCACTACTTCTAGTAAATCAAGTGTGACTTTTGTACATCATTGACTTAGACTTAGTCCTCTTAACCACGTCATCAGGACAACATTAGGAATATGTCCTCCACTATGCATCATGTAAAACTTTCTCAAATTCTATGCATAATAAGCTTACTGACTGCTATTCGTCTTGTCTTAATAGAATTACTACTATGTTGACATCAATGACAAATACAGTCATGAATGTAATATATAAACACTCTCCAATGCTTATGATACTCCCCTAATGTAGTATCATCAGCATTGATGCTATCTATGTTTTATACTAAATTTGAGTTGACTAGGATAAGTTTGAGTCGAATCCATGAGGACATGTTTTAGGTAGGAGATATCCCTATAATGATAGACAATGATATGATTCATAAGTTGACAAGTCTGAGTAATGAAGGGTGCAACCCTATTAATGAGAAAAATTTTAAGAATAGTAGAGACCACTTTGAAAACCAAATTAGATAACATGAACGTGATATTAGATCTGATTAAGGAAATGAATGTCATATTGTTGAGTAAAATCATTGGATACAAAATGAATTATAGTTCTAGGATAAACTCTGTGCCTATTGGATTTATATATGTAGTGTATCTTATGTCTATAAAGAAAGAGAAAGTAAACATGTGTGAGATTATAAAGCAGTATATTTTTGGATAACATTAAGAGGATTAAGAAGAATGAAAATGCATTATTTAGATTTGAATCCCTTATCGCACATTTATTTTTCCAAGTTATGAGAAAATTTCTAAGAATGCCTGATTATGAATGAAATGAAACGAGTGAAGAATGAATCTAATCACACATAATTACAAAAGATATTCTGAAGAAAGAATAACTGGGGATATTACAAGAAAGATGAAAAGTTTCCAGTCTGAGATGAAACAAATATATAGAATTCTACCCTCCTTAGTAGTAAAGTTCAAAGATGATATTTGTTTTATGGTAGAAAGAGATGTAACATGCATGGAGGTAGTAGATCCTAGAGTTGTATTCATTGACCCTATGGGCTATGAGATGACAAAAGATCTGATAGAAGGATATGTGAAGATAATCCTTGAATCTAAACGAGATGAAGGGTGTCCTAGATGGGGGACATATGAAGAAAAGATTAAAGAAGTGCATATTACGATACATAGTAAAGATATCAAGAAGAGAGTTGATAAGAAAATTGAAACCATACTAAAAGAAATAGGTATGAAAAAAGAGGAACTCAGAGGAGCTATGGAAATTGCCAAAGAACTAAAGGCAAGTGGTCAATCAGACATCTTGGTTGTCACACCATTGACGATAACATGAGTAGCAGAAGGAGTGACACTGGTAGGAACCTCATCACAAATTCCTAGTGTGCCATATGTCGCAGTCTCACAGGTACAACCTATTGTTATACAAACAATACAAAAGAAGAATGATGAAGAGGATGTGAAGATTGTAAAGGTACAAACAACCACTCCTCCTAGCACCAAAAATTCTACAAGACTAATAGAGCTTTGAGAAAGAGAAAATATAACCTCCAAAATAATAGAATAGAGTCAAATAGATGGCTACAAGACCTAGAAAGAGAAGAAAACTCTTACTCCCAGAAGAAAAACACAAAAATTGAGTCTGAATCAAAGTCATTAGATGAAGTACTAGAGGAGAAGAAAGCTAAAGAGAAAAGGTAGAAAACTATAGGTATAAAGGCATGGAAGCCAAGAATCGAGACCTTAAATGATGTCATCAACAACAAAGGAAATTTTGCACAACTTAACAAGTTTTATGATTTGTATAGCAGTTTTGAAAGATTTTAGTTAGAAAATGCTATAATAAGACATTTGATTATTAATGATAAGAAATTTGCAAATATACAAAGTTTATTCCAATAGACTTGAATAAAAGACTTGTAAACAAAAAATAGAGAGTTGGAGAGGAAGACAAAAAGATAAGACAGAATCACCTTGGAAAACTTTGCAAAAATAAAGATGAAAACTACTTGCAAGTTTTGTTGCATAACCTTGCACCTTACTTGAGAAATAAGACAAGTCCCATACTTATCATGGGAGGAAATTATGAAGAAGTGAACAAGGAAACAAAGGTAGCAATTATAAAAATGATGGCAAGTCAAGAGAAAGCCAATCAACAAGAAAAGGAGAAGGATACATAGACACCTACAACAAAGGATATAGTCATGGTAGAGGTATTTCTTACTCTACAGATAATAATTTCCATAGATACAATGCATATTGATAGCACAAAGATAATAGTTGATACATCAAAAGATCCTTTTAAGGATTTTGGTACAAATGTTGGCAATTTGACTAGTTCTACTAGCTCTAAAAATAAAGAAGAAGAAGAGAAGAAAAAGGTTGAAGAAGACAAAAAGAGAAAGAAGATAGAACAATAGAAAATGAAGAGACAAAAGAAGAAACTTGAAGAGGAAAGGAATAAATTAGAGGAAAAGAAAAATAAACAAGAGAAGGAGAAAAGAAAGGAAGAATAAGAGAAGAAGAAAAAGGAAGAAGAAGAGAATAAGAGGAAAGAGGAAGAAGAAGAGGAAAAGAAAAGTCAAAAAAGAAGGCAAAAGAAGTAGCAATAGAATTAGATGATGATGATGATCATAAAGGACTCATGTGATCTTTGAGTAAACTACTAGAGAAGAATAAGAAAGTTCATAGTTTGGGAAAGACTCTGACAGAAGTGTTAAATAGAATGTAGAATATAGTTCCATCACAAGTGATAAGATAAGATTTGCTATGAAGAGTCAAGGAATTAGTGAAATCCTTTGATGCATATTTCACTAACCTTTCTAACATTGAAATAGTTCAAGCACAAGCTAGGCATGATGCTCAAATGTTTGACAATGTTTGTCAAAATATTTAAAATGAATTAGGAGCTCTTGATGCATGTATAAAAGATATAAGGAAATGTGAATAGGAAGGAAAGGCACTATATGCAAAGTATGCATGATCAATCAAGTTTACTAAGGAAAATGATGATGAGCTAAGGAAGAATCATGAAGAAATCCAAGAACTGGTAAATTAGCTTCAACAACCTTATCAAAGGGTAGAAGATATTGAGGCAAAGATTGGGAAGACTTATGATGAAATAAGTCTTATTGAGATGCATAGAGAGATAATTGTAAAATGATTATCACTTCGCCAAGAGCACTTATCTTTGAAGATAACAACCCTTGAGTAGAAAGTAGAGGAATGTTCACAGGTGAAGACATCTTTTGAGAAATTTGTCTATTCATATTTGAATGTAGTAGAAATTGCATCATATGGCCTATGCACTCTTCTTAGCATATCAGAGGGAGTTAGAGACTCAAGGAAAAAGAACTTTGAGAGCCTACAGATAAGTTCTGATGACTAAATTTCATGCTTATCCATCGAAGCACAGCGGTATAGATCCATAATTTACACTTGTATATAAATTTTGACACCTTTGTCATTGATGTCAAAAGGGGAGTAATACAAGAAAATTGTATGATGTATGTAGAAAGGGAGAGCAATAATCATACAAAGCATTATATTCAAAAGGGAAGTTAAAATGTAGTAGGAGATATAAGGAAAGATGGTTATAAAATATGATGATCCACAAACTTTTCAAAATTTGTAAATTTTGTTAAGGCCAAATATCTCTCATGAAGCGTTTATTTAATATGAAAATGACAGAAGGTGGATCTGTTGCAAATCATTTAAATGAGTTTAGTACTATTACTAATCAGTTATCTTCTGTGGGTATTCATTTTGATGAAGAAATTAGGGCTCTCTTGATTTTGTGTTTTTTACCTAAAAGCTAGAATGGCATCGTAATGGCTATGAGTAATTATGTTTTTGGATCTAATACCCTAAAATATGATGATGTGATTGGTGTTATTTTGAGCGACGAAACTTGTAGGAAATGATGAGGCCAAATATTGCCTTTATTTCATGATAGTTTCAAAACACTTTATTGATACTATGTTTTATTTTTGTCAAAACATTTGTGGACCTATGTTTACCAAAACCTATGATAAACCTATGGGTAGATACTATGCCATCTTTTGCTAGTATTATATATTATGCAGTATTTCATATAATTATCAAAATGTGTGTTCTTATATTTCAATTTAATTTGAAAATGCTTATTTGTAAACATGTCTCTATATTATAACTAACCTATTACCAATAAAGTTGAAAGATGATTGTAAGAATTGAAAGATGAGCGCCAATAACATTCAAGGAGAAAAGAATGCTGAGTTGTAGCCATGGTGGAGGAAAGTCATAATAGTTCCAAAGGACATGACATCAAGTATGGAGGAGCTATCAAGACTTATTGCATTCCCTGCATTTATTCCTATGGCGAGCGGATGTTTAGACTATATTAGTTCTGCCTTAAGCTGTTATCTCTTCTTCCTACCTTGATTTGTTATTTTCCTTCTTTCTCTCCTACGGATTTATAGCTAGGTTATTTACTTTTCTATTATGGGAATAACTGTCAATCTCCTATATATAGGAATTGGACCAAGTGTGTTAGTTTAGTTAGAATACAGAGTTTATGAGAATAGACTGTTAACTTTTACAATGAGTTATGTTTTTACAGTTCTCTGTGTTATGTAATAAATTTCTAAAATGTAATGAAATAAGTTTTTGGCTTCTATCTTGTGTTAGTAGTTTAGTTGAAGCTGACCAAGGGGGCCCACTTGGAAGGTGGATTAGGTTAGGTTAGTATAGATTTATTTCCAAGCATTCTTAAGTATTATAAGTAGAAGTTGTAAGTTCCTTCCTGTAGCATCGCACTTCGTGAATGTTCCTAGAGCATATGTGAGAATAGTTATAGTGGATGAACTAAGTTGGAATATTTGTTAGCCTTTCATTGTATTTCCAGTATTCATAGAGTTAAGTGTGTTAATTTCCTACAGCAATAGTGTAAGTTCTTTTCCTTGCATTTTACTTTCCTGCAGCATAAGCTTAGTGACTCATTAAGAGACCTAATGCACATATTGTGTCGACCATTTCAAGTATACGTCCCTAGGTTGACAAGATTAAATGCACCTCATAGTGGGAAAAATAGTTCTTAGTTTGAATATATTATTCCTAAGCATAGCCTAGAGCATGACTATGATACACCTATTGTGAGGTGGACCATTTTTGGTGTCGTTGTCAGGGATGGTGTCAAGCTAGGACCATTTTTGAGTCATAGTTCTTAGATAAAGTCTTTAAAGAAATTTCTAGTTTTGAAGCTTCTTTCACCAGTGTGAAAAGTTTAATTGCATGCATCGAAGAGGAAGACAATGAGATGAATATGGAAGATTTCTTCCACGAGAGTTTGTTAATTTGAATGAAGAAATTGAAGAAAAAGAAGTTGAGTTACCTTTTGAAGACATAAGCCCTATTTTTCCCACAACATCATCATCAAGAGCTGAACTAATAGATACAAGTGGTCTTCAACCTTTTACTGAAGTTTTGGCCAGTTTTCTTGATAACACTACTTTGAATCCACTAGTTGTTAATCATCCAGTACCCAATATCCCTTTTCAGCAGAAACCTCATAATCTAATACCTCCAATAATGACACAACCTATTTTTCCATTTCCTCTCCCAAGCCTTGTAAATACTGATAATCTCAAGAATATACCTGCAGCTACCCTTCCAAAGTTCTATGGCCTTGCAATTGAAGACCCTGATACTTTCTTGTTTGAGTTTGATATACTTTGTCATAGTTTTGACTACAACACCAATGCCCACAAGCTCAAATTATTTCTAGCAACATTGAAAGAGTTCGCTCTACGATGGTTCATGGACTTAGGAGCAAATGCAACAAGAAGTTGGGATGAAATGCAAACTCTGTTTCTAAATAAGTACAAAGAGTATTGCAAAGCATCTAGTTCAAAAGGAGATGATTTCTTTAGGATATCTTAGAAGGAGGAAGAAACATTGGAAGACTATGTTTCACATTTCTTATAAACACTGCAAAAGAACCCTCAGCATGTGTTGTTCGAGGATTCACAAAAGCTAGTCTTTCTAAGAGGTGTGAATGATAACTGTTTAGAAGCACTAGACCTAATGGCTGGTGGTGATGTATATCAAGCTTCCTGGGAAGACCTCAAGAAGATCTATCAAAAATATTCAAGGTAAACCATGAAGAAAGGCCAAGGACCTTGTTCCACAGTTACTAAAGGAATCAATCAAGGTATTTCAAAGCTCGAGATATCTAACCTATTGTCAGATTTCAAACAAGACATCATCAACGATGTCGCTACACATCTTAACACAATGAGTGCAAAGAAGAAGTATGCAGAAGCCAAGCTACAACTAGCTGAATGCTACCCTCATTGCCAGAAGCAAAAGAAGGATTGTCAATGTAAATTGGTTGCAAGCATGGAGAACCAACATCTTCCAACTGAGTACATCAAGATAGATGGAGATGATGAACAAGTATTCTTTGTTGCTCAATACCGACCATGGGCCCAAGGTCAAGGTATGCCTCAAGACCCTTTGCAAAATTTAAATTCATATGTTAATCAATGGCAAAGTCATAATCCCCAAGGTCCTCCATAATATCAACCTAATTGGAACAATGCTGGGCAAAACAACCCACAACAATCCCAATGACCTCATAATTCCCAACCACCTTGGCCTAACCAATAGAGTAACCAATGGATGAACCAGTAGAACCAATGGCAACCACCCCAAGGGAATTGGTAGTCTACGAACCAATGGAGGGGATCTCAATAATGGCCTAACCAAAATACTTGTACTCCTCAATTACCACCTCCAGTTCAACAACCTGCTCTAATGCCACCACCTGCAAATCCTGAACCTCAAAAGCAAACATAGTTACCTACACAACCTCAGCCAAACCCAAATAACCAACAGCCATAGCAACCCATGTATAGTGTTGATGCTCAGCAGTATTCTGCTTACACTTTGGGTATTGTAGATATACATCTGAGATCTAGTACAACTTTACCAGCACCTAAACTACCTCTTATAACTAAAATACTAGACCCTCTTGCAGCATTAGGACCCTTAGTTGCTAAAATAGTTGACTCAACCAATGTTACCATGTCAACCCAAGCTCAACCAGCAATGAAACCTCCTTTTCTAGAAAATTTTATACAAAGAAAACCTATACAAGTAGAGGAACAACCTTTTGATATTGTTGATCAGTTGAAAAACATACATGTCCAAATACCCCTATTTTAAGCCATTAAGGATGTTCCAGTTTACGGAAAAGCCATTAGAGATGCTTACCTGAAGAAGCCTGGAAGGAAGAAAAAGGACCCCACCATAGTCCATGTTGTGGGACAATTGGCTGACATCATGTTAGGGAAATTGATCACACCAAAATATTTTGATCCACGAAATCCAGTAGTGAATGTCAGTATAAATGGTTAGTTTGTTAAAAATACTTTAATAGATCTTGGCACTGTTATAAATGTCATGACCAAGGATACTATGAAGAAGTTGAAAATAGAAGGACTAAGGGCTACACCAAAAATTTTGCAACTTGCAGATAGTTCTACTATCACCCCTGTGGGATGATAGAAAACATAGTTGTAACCTTAGATTCTCTAGAATATCCTACAGACTTCATGATTTTATCCCCCAAAGTTAATCTATCTGGTTACCCTGTCATCCTAGGTCGACCATGGTTAGCCACAGTTGATGCAAATATAAGTTGTAGATCAGGGAATATGACCATATCAAATGGCTAAGCAACAAAGAAAATTGATTTATATCCTTTAGCCCAACCATTACCAAATTTGAGCACATCTGTTTGGCCAAATTTAGGGGATGAAAAAGAAGAGTTAAATTCTATAGTACAACTCATGATGTTTTATAGACAATATTTTCTAAAATTGCAAGAGGAAGATTTAGTATTTTAGAATATCCTTACTAACAGTTGTGTGGTAGAAAAAGATGTATCGGAAAGTTTTGTGTTGGAATTAATCGCATATGAAGAATGTGATAAGAATTGTGCTTTGCTCAAAGAACCTGACATTCTTTATCCACTCTTACCATGTGAATTAGAAGCAAGTCCAATCTTTGAAGCTGCTCTGATAGAGTCCACCACTACTATTGAACTGACTAAAGGTCATAATCTCCATGTTAATCCCAAATTAATACCCACATAGATGGAACAATTAAAAGAATTGCTTCAAAGGCATGAAAAGGCCTTTGCATGGGACTATAGTGATATGAAAGGGTTGAGTTCTACACTTTGCACCCATAGAATATACATCAATGAAGGTTGTCTACCACTCTGGCAACCCTAGAGAAGGATAAATCCAAGCCTTAGAGAGATAGTTAAAACTGAATTGCAAAAATTGCTTGACATTGATTTGATTTATCCTATATCTGATAGTAGATGGGTGTCACCCCTAGTTATAGTGCCTAAAAAGGGAAGAAAATGGAAAATTTGTGTAGATTACAAAGAATTGAACAAGGCCACCAAAAAGGATCACTTTCCTTTACCATTTATAGACCAAGTTCTGGACACTCTAGCTGGAAAGAAGTATTTATCTTTTCTAGATGGGTATAGTGGTTATAACCAAATTGGTATTGCTCCTGAAGATCAAGCCAAAACTACATTTACATGCCCATGGGGTACTTTTGTATACTTTGTTTTACCATTTGATCTATGTAATTCTCCTACAACATTCCAACGAGCAATTATTAGCATCTTTGCTAATATATCACATGATTATATGGAAATATATATGGATGATTTCACAACATTTGGAGTCACTTTTGAGGAAGCAATGGTGAATCTTGAAAAGGTTTTGGTAAGGTGTCAAGAATATAATTTGGCACTTAAATAGTGAAAATTGTTTCATGCTCATGCAGGAAGGTGTGGTACTTGGTCATTTCATATCAGCTACAGGAATACAAGTGGATCCAGCTAAGATAGAGGTAATTCAAACATTACCCATACCTACAAAATCAAAAGATGTAAGATCTTTTCTTGGTCATGCTGGATATTACAGACATTTCATAAAAGATTTCAGCAAAATAGCTAGTCCCTTATATAAGTTACTCACAAAAGAAGCTAAATTTAGTTGGACATCCGAATGTGATGAAGCCTTCCTGCAGCTTATGAAACTTTTGACTACAGCCCCAGTTTTACAAGGCCCTGATTGGAATTTACCTTTTCACATATATACATATGCTTTTGATTATACCATAGGTGCAGTCCTAGCACAACAATCCCAAAATCTTGAAAATGCAATCTACTATATTAGAAAGAACCTTCATGGACCATAATTAAACTACATAATGACAGAAAAAGAACTATTAGCAGTAGTTTATACCTTGAACAAATTTTGGCATTACATAATTGGCTATTCTATATTTGTTCATACTGATCATGCAACAATTAAATATCTCATGAATAAACCTACTATAACTAATAGATTAGCAAAATGGTTACTATTGTTGCAAGAATTTGATATAACTTTTGTTGATAAGCTTGGAAAAGCCAATATTGTAACTGATTATTTATCAAGAATCCATCATGATGATACTGACACTACTTTGGTAGATGATGCATTTCTAGATGAGCATTTATTTCATATTGTTGTTCAAACTCCATGGTATGCAGACATTGCTAATTACATTGCAGTTAATAAAATACCAGAACATTTTTCTTACAAGGAAAAGAAGCTGCTTGTAGAGAAAAGTTTTTGTTTCTCCTGGATAGATAATCTCTTATTTTACACTAGACTTGATCAAGTTATGAGAAGATGTGTGAGAGAGGATGAGACATATGACATTCTACATGCATGTCATAATGAACCATGTGGAGGACGCTTTGCCGCAAAAAGAACAGCCTTGAAAATCTTAACAACTGGTTATTATTGGCCTACACTTTACAAAGATGCAGCCAATTATACATGGAAGTGTGACTAGTGTCAAAGGATGGGCTGACCAACATGAACAAATGAAATGCCTCTTAACCCTCAGATGGTGTTAACACCATTTGACAAATGGGGCATGGACTTCATTGGCCCGATTGATCCTCCATCTAATGGGAAATCCTATATTCTTGTGTGCATTGATTACCTGACAAAATGGGTTGAAGTCAAGGCCATAAAAGCATGCTTGTGATGAAAAATTTGTTGAATTTTTGTATGAAGAAATCCTATATTCTTATGTGCACTGATTACCTGAAAAAATGGGTTGAAGTCAAGTCCATGAAGCATGCTCTTGATGAAAAATTTATTGAATTTTTGTATGAAGAAATTTTTACTCACTACGGTGTACCCAAAGAGCTAGTCACTGACCAAGGTGCATAATTTACCTCTAATCTAGTCTCAGAGTTGATGAAATAGTATAACATTAGGCACCAAAAATATAGTCCTTATCACCCTCAAGCTCATGGACAAGTAGAGGTCACAAACCGTGAACTGGAGAACATCCTAACAAAAATAGTTCATCTATATCATAGGGATTGGACCAGTAGATTATAAGAAGTTGTTTGGGCTTATAGAACAACATGGAAGACTACTACAGGATTCACACCATTTGAGCTCCTATATGGAAAGGTAGCAATGCTCCCCATTGAATTTGAACATAAAACTTTGAGAACTGCAATGGAGCTAGAAATTGAACTTCCTGTAGCACAAAGAGAATGTCTTCTACATCTTAACTCTCTAGATGAAATGTGCAAAGCTACTTTGAAATGCATTGAACTTATACAGAAACAAAGGAAACAATGGTATGACTCCCATATTATTAGTAAAAAAATTCAAGTTGGTGACTGGGCACTACTATATGATTCCATATTTAAAGATATGCCAGGAAAGTTGCAGACAAGATGCCTGGGACCATATAAAATTAGTCATGAGTTTGATAATGGAGTTGTACAACTAACTACCATTGATCCAATACCTTTCAAATTATTAATCAATGGTCACAAACTCAAATTATATGAACAATCCAAAACAAAAGAGGACTTCCTGCAGCAGTTTCAGTGGCTAGATTCAAATACACATCAAGTAACTCTTCCTGCAGCCGAAGGTGTCAACCTTTTGCCTATTGCTCTTCAACATTAGTTTCTTTGTGTATGTTCATAATAAAAACTTTATGACCACATAAAGTTCACTTTCTCATTCCATCTCATCTCTTTACCTTCCACCCATCCACCTCATCTCATTTTTTTACCTTCCATCCACCCACTTTCCATGTCATCATTTTCTAATGTTTCAATAAACACCACAACTTGCTAATGGATGCTATCACTACTAATGCAACTTTCGCTACCTTTTTGGGTATGTGTGATGATCACTTGATAGGTATAACATTTTCAAATTATTATTCACTTATAGTACGCAAATTTTGTTAATTATATTTAATACTGCATTCTTTATATGATGGCGGTGTTATGCTAGTCCCTTACCAAGTGTGGACACTTGTCGATATTTAATGGGGGGTAGGGAAGGTCACTAATATCCAATGGCATTTCTATTTATCCATAAACATTTTTCCAAATCTTTGTATTTCCTTCATTGATGGAATTTAATTTCCATAAGTACACAAGTGAGGTATCATACCCCTTATTTTTGAATGATTTTATTGTCAGGTTGTAATGTGAGTTGTGTTTAAATTTTATGTGATCTGAACCCCATTTTCAAATGATTCTCACACATATATTCATGATTTACCTTCATTAAAGCCATATTATTGTGCATAACAATTTGTTATGACATTAATTACCTATTAAAACAAAGAAATGTGAGTTGAGTCTGTAAAACAACAAAGCGGCTTGAATTCAAAAGGGGAAAAATACAGCAGATAGAGAAAGTGTTAAGAAAATGGGTGGACATTTTTAGAGGAGAGAACCAGTGGAACATACTATGTTGCTCTCAAATCTAGAGGCCATAAGAAGGTTTAATACATGCAGATGGTTAGGGTATTTCCTCAGTTTGACAGCATTTGATGAGGAGGCAACTGCAGAATTCACAAGGACATTTGATGAAGGTGAAGCTTTCATTTGACATTTAATGGTGATTGCAATAGAGGAATGCATTGTTGAAGTAACTAGGTTGCCTACAATTGGAGAACATTATCCTAGCACACATGATGCGAGGTCAACAAGAGCTCAATTTGCTAGACCGATTTATCCTCAAATGGACATTACAAAGTAAGGTTGCAAGAGAATGTCACTGCTACCGCCATACAATGAATTTTTCATGCATATTATCAGGCACCTTACATGCAAAGGGAAATTCTCATACTTACATGCACAACATTTTAAATTACTTAGTTGTATTTAAGGCATAATCTTTCAATAAAAATTCCAAATTTCTTGTACAATATGTTCTGTATTAGTGCGAAAGAAATTCAAAAAGGAAAAGATAATTTTGTTACCCATCATGCCCTAATTAAATTACTGATAGAAAGGTCACTTAGGGATGTGTCTCCCATGACATGGGATGAATTTGTACAAGCCAAAACTATGCAACCCCAAGCTGCCCCTAGTGAACAGCTCAGTGAGGAAAATGTAGTCCCCACCAATGAGCCTACTGAACAAAATACCTAAGAAAATGTGCAAGAAACTATCCCTATTCAAGAGACTATACCTTTACCTGTTCAAGAAACCCAAAAACCTACTTCTAGTAGAGAAAAGAGGAAAAAAAAATTGAAAAAAAAAATCTCTATTCAAGAAAAGGAAGAGCCAAACCCTACAGTTGTAAGACAAAAGAGAACTAAGAAAAGTCTTGCAGCAACTACTCCTATAGTAGAGAAACCCAAAGGGAAAGGTAGACAAAAGGCTGTGATACAAGAAGAAACCCCTGTAAGGAGAAGCCCTAGGATGAGAGGGCAAGTTTCTAAAGATTCTACTTCATCCAAAACATCTACTAAGAAATCCCCTGTGAAAATTTTCTCTCATCACTCTCCTCCCCATCCTGAAATTACAAGCATTCCCGAAAATCCTAATGAGGAATGTAAGGATGAAATCAAAGAAACTCCAAATGATACCCCAAAATGTCAATCAGATATTTCAAGTAGTAAAGATGAAACCATTCCTGAGCAAGACTATCCAAACACTACCCTAGTTCCCCATAAATCAACATGGATTACTAGTTTTGTAGAACATTTATGGAAGGAACAAAGGAAGAGGAAAAGAAATCATGAAGAAGATAGTGGTTCTATTACACTACAGAAACTCATTTTTCAATTGTTTGGACAACATATGTTTGCTAAGGCCTTATAGGAAGAAGAGAGGAAAAAGATGAATAAAGTCATAGCATCTCAAAGTGAAGAAATCACAGATTTAAAGGAAAAATTAGCAAGTCAAAAGCAATGGATGGATCATGCCCTCAAGTTGGCTGATCAGGCACTTGCTTGTAGACCACCGCCAAGAGTTTATGCTCTTTATTTAAAAGAACAATTTCTTTTCTTTCAACTAATGTTAACTCTTAAGGATATTAATGCAGAGTTCAAATCAGCACAAGAATTTTATGGATTATATCAGACTCTACCACCCTGGCAACAGAATTGCTTTGTGAATTATATGTTCATAATTTTGTTATCCCTTCAGAGACTCAATGGAATCCCTTTCTCTATATAGGGGATATACATTTAAGAGCCCTCATGTCCTAGATGTCCAATGAAGCAAACTATGATAGGT
The DNA here is from genome assembly GCA_028749045.1 of Cupressus sempervirens. Classification (NCBI taxonomy): domain Eukaryota; kingdom Viridiplantae; phylum Streptophyta; class Pinopsida; order Cupressales; family Cupressaceae; genus Cupressus; species Cupressus sempervirens. Next base: position 610,633,787 of record CM053790.1, read on the forward strand.
AGCTGAATAATTATAGGGATGAGGAAAGGACAGATCCCTTGCCTTTAGGAGCCGAGAGTAGCAAGCCAAACAAAGTTCTCAGGGATTGGTTCACATTAACTTATGGAAAGAAGAATCTGGAAGTAAGGGATAGAATCTTTGCTGCAAGAACTAAAGCCTATGCTGATTATGAGAACTTACCCTATTTTGCCTTCCAAAGAGCTATGACTAGTGTTAGAAGTAGATGGGTCAGATTGCTTGAGTCACTTAAAAAGTTAGAACCACATAGTCCCATCAACTTGGAGGCAACACTTCACAGGGTTCCAAAGTATATAGAGTTAGGGAAGCAAGCCAAACCAGAATTGTGGTGTCCCCTAACCATGCAGCCTCCAATGCTCCTACGGCCTTTATATGACATTAATATCGATAGACTCGACAAGCTACAGGAAGATCATAGAAGGGAAGTGTGGGAAAGAACAAGAGGATTTCACTATACCTTCAAGAGCAGCAGGAAAGGAAGGACTGAGATTAGAGAGTTCAGGTCATTAACAAGAAAGCTCAATGCTTGAGGACAAGCATTAGTTTAGCAGGGGGTAGATGATGAGGCCAAATATTGCCTTTATTTCATGATAGCTTTAAAACACTTTGTTGATACTTTGTTTTATTTTTGTCAAAACATTTGTGGACCTATGTTTACTGAAACCTATGGTAAACCTATGGGTAGATATTATGCCATCTTTTGCTAGTATTATATATATCATGCAGTATTTTATATAATTATCAAAATGTGTGTTCTTATATTTGAATTTAATTTAAAAATACTTATTTGTAAACATGTCTCTATATTATAACTAACCTGTTAGCAATGAAGCTGGAGTGCCAATAGCATTCAAGGATAAAAGAATGTTGAGGTGTAGCCATGGTGGAGGAAAGTCATAATGGTTCCAAAGGACACAACAATGAGTATGGAGGAACTATCAAGACTTACTACATTCTCTGCATTTATTCCTATGGTGAATGGATGTTAAGACTTTATTATTCCCGCCTTAAGGCATTATCTCTTCTTCCCGCCTTGAGTTGTTATTTTCCTTCTTTCTTTCCTATGGATTTATAGCTAAGTTATTTACTTTTTTGTTATGGGAATAAGTATCAATCTCCTATATATAGGAATCAAACCAATTGTGTCAATTTAGTTAGAAGAAAGAGTTTATGAGAACAAACTGTTAACTTTTACAGTGAGTTGTGTTTTTACAGTTCTCTATGTTATGTAATGAATTTCTAAAATGTAATGAAATAGTTTTTGGCTTCTATCTTGTGTTAGTAGTTTAGTTGAAGCCAACCAAGGAGGCCCACTTGGAAGGTGGATTCGGTTAGATTAGTATAGATTTATTTCCAAGCATTCTTAAGTATTATAAATAGAAGTTGTAAGTTTCTTCCTGTAGCATCGCACTTCGTGAATGTTCCTATAGCATATGTGAGAATAGTTATAGTGGATTAACTAAGTTGAAATATTTGTTAGTCTTTCATTGTATTTATAGTATTCATAGAGCTAACTGTGTTAGTTTCCTATAGCAATAGTGTAAATTCTTTTCCTTGCATTTTACTTTCCTGTAGCATAAGCTTAGTGACTCATTAAGAGACCTAGTGCACATACTGTGTTGACCATTTCAAGTATATGTCCCTAGGTTGACAAGATTAAATCTACCTCATAGTAGGAAAAATAGTCCTTAGTTTTAATATATTATTCCTAAGCATGGCCCAGAGCATGACTATGATACACCTATTGTGAGGCGGACCAGGAAAACCTCAGGTGGATCTACATCAGGAAGTGCTTTGAATGCACAAAGTCGAGGTAGAATGATTAAGAGAGGAAGTAATTTCAAAAATCAAGAGGCAAGTCAAAGGGGAGGAGGTCTCAATCGAGAGGACCAAATGATTGTTGGTACTGTGATAAAATAGGGAATAAAAAGAAAGATTGTTGAATTCGAAAGAAAAATGAAGGAGATAAAGCAGATGGAGACAAGGAGGCAAATGTGGTAAGTACAAAATTTGAAGAGGATGCTTTGCTTCCATCTTTAGAAAGTGTTGATGATTTATGGGTTTTAGATTATGGTGCTTCATTTCATGCTACACCTCATAGAGGTTATTTCATTGATTATGTCCAAGGGGATTTTGGACTTGTTTATTTGGGGGATAATGAACCCTGTCAAATTGTTGGAAATGGAAAAGTTAAGATTAAGTTGTAGAATGGGAATCATTGGCTACTAAATGAGGTTAGACATGTTCCAAGACTGAGTAGGAATTTAATTTCAGCAAGGCAACTCGGTGATGAGGGTTGTATAGTTACTTTTAATGATAAAAATTGGAAGGTTTCAAAAGGTTCACTTGTAGTAGAAAAAGGTGTCAAAGTAGGCACCTTATATCTTTGTACAGGTCATATTGTTCCTTCTACTTTAATTGTTTCAAAGGAAAATGAATGTCCAAGAACAATTGCTAAAATTGAGCAGGGAGAACAAATAGCTGTTGTAAATTCTGAGACTGTGCTGTGGCATCTTTTTTCTTGGGTAAAAATTATTGGTGGTGCATCTTTTTCTAGAAACAACACATCTTCCACCATACACTTCATACCTCTTTTTTGTACCTTATACATACAACAGTCAGAGGTTTGATGGCTTGATGTTAGAATTAAACCATAGACAGAAATAACAATTACATGCAAATATAAAAAAATTAGAAAATAATAGATCACACAGAAAAGAACACAATACACCATGATTTATCATGATTTACCCAAACGGTAGGTTATGTCCACCAAATAGCAAGTCCAATATTTTTACAATCCAGTGATTACAACTTGATTACAATTTGTAATCCCTTACAGCTCAATACAACCGCAAGAACTAATTTTCACATCACCTTATGAAACAATCCCTAACCCTAAGCCCTTTTATACAAGTAGTTTTGCCACTTTAGGGTTATAATTAATAAATACATGTTAGGCCCAAATCTCAATAAAATAGGCCCCAAAGAATTTAGAAAGTATGTACAGTGCTTCCCTAATCAGTCACCACAAACTAACAATCTCCCACTTGGGGACTGATTAGACTCCACACTAGACAACAATCTCCCACTTAGAGACTGGTCTTGTAGCAATACCACTACCACATGGGCCTCCCACTAGATCAAACCACCCTGGACTGTGTTGTTCATTTAGTCTTGTTTAGTCTAGAAGACCAATCAAAGCTGAAGAGGAATCCAACTTCTCCCTTGTCACTACCTTTGTAAACATATCCTCTAGATTGTCATTTATATGTATCTTGTCCAGCTTTAACTGGCCATCATCCAAAACTGACCGAATGAAATGGTACTACAATTGTATTTATTTGGTCTTGGAATACAAAGTATAATTCTTTGCAAGATGAATGGCACTTTGACTATCTATAAAAAACTAATTATCCCTTTGAGGGTGTCCCAATTCTTCCAAGAAGAACTAAAGCCATATCATCTCCTTGGCTGCCTCTATAGCAGCAACATACTTTGCCTCTGTAGTGGATAAAGTGTTTACTTTTGTAACCTAGAAACCCAACTCATGGCTGCCCCACCAATAATAAATACATAACATGTAGTACTCTGCCTAGTATCAATATCCCCTGCCAAATCTGAGTCAACATATCCCTATAAATTAGTAGTAGAGCCCCCAAAGTGTAAACACTTGCTATATGTTCCTCTCAAATATCTAAGAATACATTTGACTACATTCTAATGCTCAATTCTTGGATGACTCATATACTTGCTAACGACTCCCACTATATGTACAATATCTAGCCTAGTTCATACCATAGTATACATCAAGCTTCCTATAGCTAAATCATATAGTACCTTGGACATCTTATCCTCCTCTTCTGGTGTATTTGGACACATCTCCTTAGTCAACTTCAAATGAACAAGTAAAGGTGTGCTAACAACTTTAGCATTCTCCATAGAGAAACATTGCAACACCTTCTCAACATAATCAACCTGAGATAGCATCATTTTTTTGTTCTTCCTATCTTTGCAAATATTCATACCAAGGATTTATCTTTCTGCCCCCAAATCCTTCATAAAAAATGCATGTGCTAATTGGCATTTCAATCCCTTAATGTGATCTATGTTAGACCTAGCTACAAGCATATCATCAACATATAAACATAAAATAATGTAGCTATCATCATCCAACCTCTTAAAATAAACATAATGATTTGAATGACACTTATTGTATCCATGCTCATGCACAAACCTATCAAATTTCAGATACCATTACTGAGGTGCTTGTTTCAAGGCATATACAATTTTCTTCAATCTACACACTAAGTTCTCCTTACTTTTGACCTCAAATCCCTATGGCTAAGCCATATATATCTCTTCATCCAAATCACCATGAAGGAAGGTTATTTTAATATCAAGCTACTCCAAATGCAAATCTTCAATAGCCACAATACTTAAAACAGTATGGATAGAAGTCATTATAATAACAGGAGAAAATATCTCATCAAAATTGATGCCTTTTTTCTGTGCAAATCTTTTTACAATTAACGTAGCTTTAAATCTTTTCTTACCTCCATCCTCTTCTTTTAACCTATAAACCCACTTATTCTGTAAAGCCCTTTTACCTACAGGCAACTTGTGTAAATCCTATGTCTTATTTTTCAGAAAAGAGTCCATTTCTTCTTTCATTGTGGACTACCACTGAATCTTTGTATCCATCTACACAGCTTCATCATAACATTCAGTTTCACCAGTATCAATCAGTAAAATAGAATACAAGGAAGGAGAAAATATTTCTGAAGGTCTGCTTATCCTTGTTGACCATCTTAAATTCATTGGGGTGTGTGGTATTTGTTGTTGTGATTGTTGCACATCATGAGGTATGGCTAGAACATCATCTTTTGGAGTATCATCTAGCACTACATAATCATCTTATTTCTTCTCATGTTGTTGCAAATGATCTTTATACAACACTTTCTCACTAAATATGACATCCCTGCTTCTTACAATTTTACAATTTTCAAAATCCCAGAGCCTATAACCAAATTCATTAACGCCATATCCAGCTTGGTTCTATTTTCAGAATCTATATGAGTAAATGCTTCACAATTGAAGGATATGAGAAACGAATAACTTACCTTCTTACCAGTCCATGCTTCCTCTAGAATACCACAACCCAAAGGAATAGAGAGACCTCTATTAATCAAATATACAATAGTATTGACAACCTCTACCCACATGTGTAAGGGCAACCCAACATGCAACCTCATGCTCCTTGCACGCTCCATTATAGTCTTGTTCATGTGTTCAACCACTCCATTTTCTTGTGGAGTCCTTGGAATAGATTTTGTCTACGAATACCATTAGTGGATCAATAATCTTCAAATTCATAACTGCAATACTCACCACCATTATCAGATCTGAGACATTTTAATTTCTTACTAGTCTCATTTTCAACCAAGCATTTTCATTTCTTAAAAGTTTGAAATACATTAGATTTCTGTCTAAGAAAAAAATCCATACTTTTCTAGTTGCATCATCAATAAATGTAACATAATAATGACAGCCACCAAGGGAAGATACCTGAATTGGTCCCCATACATCAATATGCACAAGCTCTAATTTCTCTTTTTTATTTTCCTTCCTAGTCTTCACAAAAATCACTCTCTTTTGTTTTCCATACACACAACTTTCCTAGAAATCCATATTAACACATTTTAGACCTGGTAAAACTTTCTTTGAATGAAGTGCTTGCATACCTTTCTTACTCATGTGCCCAAGTCTGTTGTGCCACAACACTGCATCAAAATTTATAGTAGCTATTTGTCCTCCCTGCTCAACTGTAGCAATTGTTCTTGGACATTCATTTTCTTTTGGAAAAATTAAAGTAGAAGGAACAATATGACCTATACAAAGATATAAGGTGCCTACTTTGACACCTTTTGCTACTACAAGGGAACCTTTTGAAACCTTCCAATTTTTATCATTAAAAGTAACTACACAACCCTCATCACCAAGTTGCCCTACTGAAATTAAATTCCTACTCAACCTTGGAACATGTCTAACCTCATGTAGTAGCCAATGATTCCCATTCTACAACTTAATCTTAACTTTTCCCTTTCCAACAATCTAATAGGGTTCATTATACCCCAAATAAATAAGTCCAAAATCCCCTTGGACATAATCAATGAAATAACCTCTATGAGGTGTAGCATGAAATGAAGCACTAGAATCTAAAACCCATGAATCATCAACACTTTCTAAAGACAGAAGCAAAGTATCTTCTTCAAATTTGTTACTTACCACATTTGCCTCCTTGTCTCCATCTAGTTTATCTCCTTCATTTTTCTTTTGAATCCAACAATCTTTCTTTTTATGCCCTATTTTACCACAGTACCAATAGTCATTTGGTCCTCTCGATTGAGACCTCCTCCCCTTTGACTTTCCTTTTGATTTCCCATAATTTCTAGAATTACTTCCTCTCTTAGTCATTTCGCCTCACCTTTGTGCATTCAAAGCACTTCCTAATGTAGATCCACCTGTGGTTTTCCTACAAGTTTCCTTACTCATAATAAAACCAATCACATCATCGTATTTTAGGGTATTAGATCGAGAAACGAAATTACTCACAGCCATTACCATGTCATTCCAACTTTCAGGTAAAGAACACGAAATCAAGAGAGCCCTAATTTCTTCATCAAAATTAATACCCATAGAAGATAACTGACTAGTAACAATATTAAACTCATTTAAATGATTTGAAATAGATCCACCTTCTATCATTTTCATATTAAATAAATGCTTCATGAGAAATAGTGTGTTTGAAGTAGAGGGTTTTTAATATAATTTGTTTAGGGTTTCGATCAACTCTTCCATCCTCTTCACTTTTGTAATATTAAATGCCATCGATATTGCTAGGCATAATTGAATGCTTCCAAGTGCCTTTCTGTCTAAAGGTCTCATTTGTCATTTGACATAGATCCCTGATTCTTGGTTTTTCCTTCCAACGGCTTCCATAAATCCTTCTGATAAAGAGAGTCCTCTATTTGCATTTTCCATAATTGAAAGTTCTGATACCACTTCTTAAGATTAAATCATAGATAGAAATAACAATTACATGCAAATATAAACAATATCAAAAAATAATGGATCACATAGAAAAGAACACAAGACACCAAGATTTAATGTGGTTCACCCAAACCCTTGGCTGCATCCACCAAATAGCAAGTCCAATATTTTTATGATCTAATGATTACAACTTGATTACAATCTATAATCCCTTATAACTCAATACCACCACAAGAACCAATTTTTGCATCACCTTATGAAACAATCCCTAACCCTAAACCCTTTTATACAAGTAGTTTTGCCACTTTAGGGTTAGAATTAATAATTACATGTCGGCCCAAAATCTCGATAAAATAGGGCCCAAAAAAATATTTCAAAGAATTTATGAAGTATGTACAGTACTTCCCTAATCAATCACCACAAACTAACACTCGGTTAGTAGTTTCGTAGTGTTCCAAATCACATGATTTTTAGCTTGGAGGAGCGTTGATTTATATTTTAAAAAGGAGGGCTAGTTTTTTTACTAGGTCTGTGGGGTTGAGTGCCTTACTTTTGGTTGAGCACCTTGTTTTTGGAGGGAGCACCTTATTCTTTTATTGGAGGAGAAGCATTTTTTTTGGCCATTCTTGCTTACCCGTCTCCAAGGTGCAGTTTTAGCCTAGATGTGGGTTATGTGCCTTTGAAGATCATTTTTTGGCCTCACCTAGTTTCTCCATGCTCGAGTTCATCCTTTGTCTATAAATTTTAATGCATTCAGCCACCAATCATGACTCTTTTACTAGAAAACTTCATGTTTACTAGTGGTTTGGGGATCTTTTCCATGATTTCAGATGCTTCCAGCTTCCTATTCTCATTGGAGTGTGTGTACATTTTGGGATAAAGCATTATTGGTGAGTGAATTCTTTTGTGGGGGATCCACTTCCAACTCATCAGGCCCACTCCCTAGTGGCTTGAATCCTCTGTCATGCACAATTAATGCACCCAAACTATCATCCTCAAAGCATTTTTGTTTGTCGATAACAGTGGAGAATGAAATCATGCAAGATTTTTGGAGGAAACAATGTCTTGGGTGGAGCAACCTTTCTTGAAGTCCGAGAGTTTTTTGCCTCTTCCACGAGATAACATAGTGCCACCTCAACACCTGCAGGCCTAAACTTAGCACATGAAGTTTTAAATTGGGAAGCATTGTTTGTGGAAGTGTTGGTTGTCTTCGGAGTCATAGTAGATTTTGTGGGAGGTATTAGGCTATGTCCCACAAATATCATGCTTGGCCTTGGAGTCTCCACCTATGTCATCCTCTTACCTTCTTAGTTGTTGTGCATAAACAAAGAAGCACAGTCACATGCCACGTCCCAGACCATTCTTTTACTTAGCTAAATTTTTCATTGGTTTGGTGTTTGAATGGCCTTTTTTAGTGGTCTATTGTTTGGCCATCTTCTTTTGGGTGCCCTCAGATTTTGGTTTTGGGCGAATGATGCATTTGATGGGAAAGAAATTTTGTCTTCTCCATTATTATTTTGCATCTGGCCTTATGCATTCTTTTTGGCATTATTTTGTTGCCATGTATGAATGGTTTGACAAGGAGTTTTGGGGCACTTCTATGGACAATGTGATGTAATTTTTTTAATGCACGCCTATCTTTTTGTGGACTCCACAAAGGCTTTTCTGACCTATGATTTCCCTATTCCAACACATTGATTTTGGCTCCATCAACATTGGCAATTTTTGCAAACTATTTTTTTTTGTGAGGACTCAACATGTTAAACTTTTTTAGCACATATGGAAATAACTTGGCCACTGGTTTTGAATCTGGCACCAGCCTTTTGTTTTTCGAAGAATATTATTTTCTAGCAAACTGGATGTTTTTTCTGACATTAAGGGTTATTTTTCAAGCATTTTTTTTGCCTTGATGGTCATTTGACCTTCAAATTTGGGTTCGTCACTTGCTGACATCAACATATCCTGTCACCTCTTCAAGCTCTATTTGGACCTACCTTTGCATTTTTGCTCATATCTCAGGCATACGAACTTCGTTTTCCAAAAATGAGATATCACTAGAAAGCTGGTTCCAATCTCATCATAGTGTTATAGGTGATTTTTAGTTTTGATGCCTTTTTGTTTTCTTTTTCTACTATCAAGGTTAGGGGTACAATTTTGTACTCCAGGAGACATATCTTGAGCATCCAATCTCTGATTTGGGAATTGTTTATATCATTGCAAATGTCTTTTCGAGCCCTTTCTGGTGATGTTGGTTTTTTTTAAGATTATGCTCTTGGCACATTCTATTCAATATTTGCATTTTTGCATTCTGATGGATATCTTGGTTATTTCAGGTCTAGGGTGTTGGCTTCTGAATTAACAACTTTTGAATAACCTAGTGATAAGAACACATGCACCTAGGGGCAGCTAACTCCCATATTCAATACACCTATTCAGACACCAGGGCTAAGTATAAGGCTATTTAATCTCCTTCTTCTCTTTAGGCTCTGCAAGACATAGGCGAGTGGACCTCAGATTCATTTATATGGCACTAGTTTTTCAAAACCATACACTTGAATCTATATAATAGATAATACCCTTAATCTTCTAATGCTTATATAGGCAACATAGGCATGAAATAGCTAATAACACAACCTATGGACCTAATAAGACAAGTGAGGGTAACTCTTTTAGCTCTTTCAACATGAAAGGAAAAAGATTTGATAAACGGTGTTGATTATCAACAAGACTAAGGTATGAACAACAAAAACATGCATTCCCCAAGCTGATTAGTCCCTTATCCATTGGGCATTAACTAAGTTACAACATACACCTGGATATCCAAATATACTCATACACTCAGATATCTGATCTATCTATCTACCTTATAAATAGACATCAATGTTTATAAAGACCTCATACTTATTACAATATCCTTCTTAAATAACCAACAACCCTGTCAGATATATCAAGCATTTACATGGCTCTTTGTTCCAACAAAAAAACACATAAGACATACAACCTTAAAGGGATGAAAAACGGTTTAAGTTCTTTGTCCCTAAACCACAAAACATTGCAAATTATAGAGAGAGGAAACAAGAATCATAATGAAACTAAGAAATTGGTTGGTCTTTGTATTCATTTCATTGAAACTAATACATCAAGTGTATACAAAACTTATATAAGACACAATAGACGACTGTATAAACTATTTGCTTCAAGGAAACTACAACATTGTTGTTCATAATAGAGAAGTACTGAAAATGAGTGGTATCACAATAATAAAATTTGAGTCATCCTTGTGATCATAATAGTAAAGACTGGAACCCCTATTGGTCTCGTAGTGATAAAACTAGAGCCAACCCCTTCCTCCTCATTTTAGAAATCTTTATAAAAGATTGTTGTTAGAGTAAATAATTAATAATTAATTATTTATTCTATTTACTTAAGCTTACTTAGGTTAATGCATTTATTTAATATTTAGTATTTAATAGTTGTAGTAGTTAGTTGTTGACAACACAAGAGTTTGTTCCCTTCTAGCATGTTCCACTTTTTTGTGGAAGAGTGCTTAGTTGCTAACCTTATCTTCTACCTCCTTCTAGCTTATTCTACAAGCTTCCTTGAGGCCTTTATAAGTGGTCTCTCTCTCATTGTAAATTCATCCATTCACATAGCAATTTCATTTTTCCTATTGTGAAATATTTTCTCTTGCATTGTTGCTTCAAGCTCTTGCTCCTTCGGTTTCTCTTCAGCAAGCTATTTGCATTGCAGGTGATCTTGGCGCATCAACAAAGTCAGATTCTCAACTCCTACATGGTATGAGAGCCTCCCTGCTACTTCTTGTTCGAAAGATTTTTGAAGCCGTGATTTGAAGTCACAATGAAGTCACAAACCCTAGTTTGTTTGTGCAATTTTTCTTCAAATCGGGGCTAGAGCAAATTTTTGGATCATTTTCAGCCCAAATGGACATCACCATTAGATCTAGAAGGCCATTTGTAGTCAGGAATCATATAAAAATTTTCGATTTTGGACACAGGGCATTTTTGGAGAATTTTTGAAGCCTCCAAGCACTACCGTACGGACTGTACGAACAATCTCTGCAAAAAAATTTATATTAAGGCGGGTGCCACTGCCACGCCACCGCAGAACCGCCATAACGCCACTCGCACGCGGCTCGCAGCCACCACAGCAGACGGCACTGCCCGGGCGTAGTTTTTAATACTATGCTGCCAGCGCCCTGCTCAATTGGCAGCGCCTGAACTTCCCCTCTGCCCGCCAGCCGCTACCTCCAACCTGCGCCGCCCAGCCGGCCGTTCTGCCACCACTGTCAGTGTCTCCGCCCAACCTCTGACATTAGCGACACATCTGTGCACCATCAGTTTTTTTTGCACAGTCGGCGCCCATGTGGCAATCTAATTCACCTTGGACACGTGGCCCAATCACAACCTGACACGTGGCAATTTTGTTGATGTCATTTTACGGCAAGATGATGACATCATTCTAGCTAGTGATGTCATCATTCTAGTAGCTGACGTCATCAATTCGACAGATGACATCATCAGTGTTGACAGCCCGTGATGTCCATATGGCCGTCAAATTTAAGCTTGTGCCTGTAATTTTCTAGCAAGGTGCAATTTTGGAGCAGCAGTCAATTTTTGGCTATAACTCGAGCATACGAAGGTCTTTTTCTGATTCGAAAGAAGCGTCGAAAGGATGACTCAGAGACAGAGAAATTGGTGCTAGTTTTGTAAGATTCTGAGTTTTTTTGAACTCCTATTTTTGGCGTCAAAGTAGAGGCTCTTGTTTCCTCCTATTCTGCATCAACAAATCCAGGTTCTTTTCCAGCTTTTTGCTTTCTATAGTTGTTTTTGTTGTATTTGAGGGATATTATTGTACGTTTGGGGGGGGGGGGGGTGTTTGTCTTTTCTGTAATTTACTTCAGTTAAGACTCTTCTACTTTCGTCTTCTTCTTTCTCTCAATGGCGGATCCATTTGTGACCCGTCTTACTCCGCACAACTATCACACCTGGAAGGCACAAATGACTAGGATTCTCATGTCAAGAGGTCTATGGTCATGTTTGGATGAGAATCAACCTGTTCTTACATGAGCTTTTCAGGTTCTTTAGCATAGGAACAAAATGGATGAAGCCATGGGATTGATTGCATTGAATATTTCAGACAATCTACTATTTCACTTGGATGGTTTGACCACTCCACGGGCTTATTGGCTCAAATTCCAGACTTTGTTTGGCACAGTGAATGAGTTCTGGGCACTTTAGCTAGATGCAAAGTTGACTTATTTGACACCTGACAACTTTCCCACTATTGATGACTTCTTGATGAAGTTCAAATCTCTACGTACACTTTTATAGGGATGTGGGAAAACCAAAATAGATGATGAGTGTATCTTTTTGATACTCTCAAAGTTGAGGGGACAATATCAGATCTCCTCTTCCACTTTCTACTCCACTATGGATGCCTTGGGTGATAGACATAGGATGCCTTCATTTGAGATATTTTGTGATCGGTTAACCCGTGAACAGTCCAAGATTACTCATATGGATTCACTTTCAAGTTCACAATCACAGACATTTCTTTCCAAGGATACACAGGAATAGAAGTTGAAGCAGATATTAGATCCCTCTTCTACTAGTTCATCATCTTCTAAGAAGAAGGAGAAAAAGAAGATTGAGACTCCTACCCATTCCTATTGTGGGAAAGGATCTCATGATGAGGCACGTTGTTTTCAGAAGAGATGTGATGGCTCTGAGAAATAGATTGCTGATTTGCAAGCTCTCCTTCAGAAGAGCACTATTTCCTCTCCATCCTCTTCTACCTCACAAGGGTCTTCTTTTTAGGCTTCTTCCACCTCTTCAACATCTACATTAGATCTTGGAAAGGGTCATGCATTACAGGCTACCATTACATCTCCTTCACGGGTTCCTTGGATACTAGATTCAAGTGCTTCTCACCATATGACATCTTCTCAAGGTGTCTTCTCCACTCTTGAGGCTTCTCCTATTCCTCACATTCTCATGGGGAATAACACCGCACCACCAATCTATGGGAAAGGTTCAGTTCCCATCCAAGATGGTATATTCAATGATGTATTCTATGTTCCATCTTTGTCTGCCAACCTTCTCTCGATTTCTCAGATTACATGTAGTGGATCAGGGAAGACAGTTGAGTTCACTACTGATTCAGTCTTCATTTGAGATCATGTAACAAGAGGTCTTATTGCTACAGGGGCAGTTGATCCTTCCACTCATCTCTACACCTTCTCACACTTTGGTCCACCATCTCCATTGTTGGAGCATGACTCTTCTCTTTCACAGGAGCATCATGTGGTGCAGTCTGGATACTTGAACCTTTGTATTGTTCCTAAGATCCCTATTTTGGCTGCTACACCACATCCAGTTGAGGGCTTTTCTCTTCTACAAGATTCTTCTTCCACTCTACCTGATCCTCCAGCTTCATTTATTGAGACTCCAGGTACACTTGTTGTGGATACTATAGTGGACATTCATGACAGTGTCATCACACCTGCCTTGGGGATTCCCTTTCCAGTTCCTCGTACATTCTCTTCTAGGCATCAGCTAGGCTTTCCAATTGCCCCTCTCACTCAGGGGTTTCCTTGTTATGTGCCTTTGCTCCTTCCACATTGGAGTTTCATTGGTTTGATCATTTCTACAGGAGCTCCATCATTATGGGGGGGCGTTGGTGTCTATTCTCATGGGGGGGCTGGTTGTACTTATGGTTTTGAGAGAGTCTCTTGATACATTTCTGGTGGAAGTTGTCCTTGGGGAGTCTTGTTGAGGCCTTCCTTCCTTCCTTTATTTTTTAGCATGTTGTTTTTACCTCTTTTTGGGGGAGGGTTTTTCCCATGTGGTTTTCTCTCTTTCCCCATTTATAGAGGTTGCATTTAGTTGCATTGTACTTGGGTACCTAAAATGGCCTTGTTGCTGGGACCCATTTTGCATTTTTTCCTTTGTTTTGTGAGCTTAAGGCATTCCCCTAAGTTGCACTTAAGGGAGGGTGTTAGAGTAAATAATTAATAATTAATTATTTATTCTATTTACTTAAGCTTTCTTAGGTTAATGCATTTATTTAATATTTAGTATTTAATAGTTGTAGTAGTTAGTTGTTGACAACACGGGAGTTTGTTCCCTTCTAGCATGTTCCACTTTTTTGTGGAAGAGTGCTTAGTTGTCAACCTTATCTTCTACCTCCTTCCAGCTTATTCTACAAGCTTCCTTGAGGCCTTTATAAGTGGTCTCTCTCTCATTGTAAATTCATCCATTCACATAGCAATTTCATTTTTCCTATTGTGAAATATTTTCTCTTGCATTGTTGCTTCAAGCTCTTGCTCCTTCGGTTTCTCTTTAGCAAGCTATTTGCACTGCAGGTGATCTTGGTGCATCAACGGAGTTAGATTCTCAACTCCTACAATTCTAACAAGCTACAGGTGAGAGGACACATCTTACAATCCTAACTAGAAAATACATGCAAAGATATCAAAAGATATTGCATTTAAAACATTCTTTGTCTTTAGATGAAACTAGGACAACGACCGCTAAATCGGCATGGTAGAACTTGCTACACGAGTCCACAATTTGATTCAGTTTTGTCCTCTTCTACCTTTAATCATGGAATTCTCAACTACCTCTACAACTACATTCAAAATATTTACTCTTCTTTGGTGGTCATTCCATGAAATCGATTTGTTCTTATTTCCACCATATCCTTACTCCACCAGAAAATATGATCCTCAATCAAAATGTGTTGTTTGAGTGATCAAATCAAATCATCTGTTCAATGTTGCTCAAATCCATTCCCTATTTTTGTGTTATAAAATCAAAATTCATTCACCACCCTAAGGGTGAAAACCCTGATTGACTGCCAGGTGAGATCCACGTATACAATAGTTGAAAGTTCAACTTTGAACTTTTATGACTCTCGATCTCACGATAAGATGATCACACGATAAACTTGAGAAGGAAGCCCTTCATATCATCTCAACATGAAAACCATGGCCTTACAATCACACGATTGTCAAACATTTTTATCTTTTATCACAACATTATGAGCCCATGAAATGGCTTCTATGATCATACGATAATCAAGTATATCATGGCATTGAAACATATCCTATAGCCATCCACGATCTTATGATCACCCTTTATCTTTCATTGGCGTAGCATCTCATCTCTTTTTTACTTTCCTTATGATCTTACGATGAAGGAGTCAGTCATAACATCACCAGATTGGGACATCAGAAGTCCTTTACCTTGTCTTAACATCTCAAGTTTCATAGATTCATCTTTCAATCTCACGATCACCCCTTTACCTTGTCTCACTATCTTATGATCATGCCTTTTCAAATCTTCGTAACCCATCTATCTTTTCGTAAAGATCTTATGATAGACTTTTCATCATAAGATTGAGACTCTAAACCAGCACATGCATATCTTCTTTCTTTAGGCTCTTGGTTCCACCTTGCCACATCAGTTCAAAAGCCTTACGACATCAAACATCACCTGTTCTACTCTTACAATCTTATGATCGCCAACACTTCATAACATCAGACAACATGATGAAAACCTTACAAAATCATAAGAAACCCCTTTTGTCATAGGATCAGGACCCATCATAATGCCTTTGCCTTATATACTCACGATCTTACGATCACCCATTCTTATTACATGGTCACAGGCTATCATTCCTCCCTTCATGATTTGATGACACAGAACATGCCGTAACATTTATACTTTGGCTTTCCCTAGCCTTTATTCGTTGATGATATTACAACTGCATGATGAACCATAGCATCTTAACATAAAAACCATACTCTTGCGACCCTACGATTCCCGCGTACCATCTTATCCCATGCAAAATATTCTTCCAATTACTCAACATCATCATAAGGTTACAACTAATCATTTTAACTTCCCTGATCACACGAACAGAGCATTTTTCATGGCATCTTATTGTCTTAGCATCGACAATCTATGTTTTGATCATAACATCTCCAGGCCACTCTTTGTTTTTACGATCTCACGATAGCCTTGCAAGATCATAACTTTAATATTTCAGCATTAAAAAAATCAAATGAACTCTCATTCTACCTCTATTGATCAATTCATTTGAAAAGTGACCCTACTGGTACCTGTTGACCTTTCATCCTTCTTGGAATGTGCCATGTATCAAATTTTGATTTATCTACTTCTTGCATTAGCTTTACCATCTAGGCCCACAAGGATACATGTCCTTACCTTGCTTCCCTACATTCTCTAAAAATCTTGTAACTTCACATTGCGGTGAAGTGGCATCCATTGATCTCTACAGGATCGACGGTCATGAAAAAACTGCATTTCCTTTGGTCCAGTCATCATCCTCAACCAATGATATTACATCATTATGCCAACGTGCTCCTGACAACTTTCCAATTATTTTAACATTTTTCTTTTGTGGCTTTGACAGGAGCTGGTCCATTAGCTCCATGTGTCTCCCTATTGTTATGTCGTTATAATTAAAACACTTACAACTTTTACTAGCGACATAATGACATTTATTGATCTTCTATGCATTTGACGGCTCATAAACATGCACAATCACTGCTTGGAAACTAAAGAGAAAGAGGGGCCCACCAGGATAGGTGTCATAAGGTCACATCCCTGCTTTTTAAAAAACTTTGTGCAACTTCAGAATGCGGGGATATGCCCATCGTTGATCTATCAAGATCTAACGATCAAGAATATAACTCTACTTGGGTTAAGATTTTCAAAGGAACACTATGTGAACTGACCCAAGGTAGACCTACAACTAAAAGGTAGTTATGCTCTGGATTAAAAGGATATTTGCAAAAAAAATTAAATAGGTTGTACGAAACTTTATAACAAAAGTGTTTTCAAAGGTATTCTAGGGCTTTATTTAAAAACCTTCTGGTGCATTTTGAAAATACAAATAATGCAAAGCTGTTTTTAGGAACCTAAGGCACAAAGGACATTATGGAAACAATAATTAGGGAGTTTTATGGGGAATGACAAATTTTCAAAAACTGCAAGCATCATAAATACTTTCTTCTTGATTTTCACAAGATATTTCAAAATATTTTGGGTAAGTAGAAAATCAGGTCAACATAGGGATCGATTTTCTTGCTTCAGATGATTTGTCATGACTTGTACTATCTATTGTATTATTCTTATGCCTCTTTTGGTCTATTTAACATCATTTGCATGCATTCTTGCAAACACACTGAGATGAAGTGCCATATTGCATTTGTATTTTCATTTAAGTTGTTTTGTCTTATTTTTCCTTCTAATTCGAGTAGTGTCATTTGAGGACACTCATGTAGATTATTGTATTCTTGGGATTCATTATGTCTTGTACCTTATTATACATGCATTGCTCTAATTAAAGTACCATGAGGTGTTGATGTTTTGCCTTTGTTTGCCATCTTCCTTTGTCTAGCAAGTGACCCTTCCATGACATTAGCCTCATGACATATCTGACATTGATCACCTCAATATACACATATGTACTCTTTTGTGCATCTTAATCATGGTTCCATGATATACAGTTCTTTTAGTCCACTTTTCTAGTTGCTTGTCACCTTGCCCTTGTCTGCATTAGGGGGTGTTTTTTGGTTATTTCTCATGCTTCCTTGGTTTGATTGATCAAATCTTCAGGCTTTGGTGTTTTATGCCATCTATAACTTCGAATTCAGTTGTTTGCCTTTGTGCGCCTCCTGATTCGATGCAGATTATAGTCTTCTCTACCTAGTCACATTCTACTTTAGTAGAGGTTCTTCAGATCAACAATTACTTTTGATAGAGCTTTGCAGATTTTACATGCTTCAGTGGTGTTCTTCATGATCATCTCTTGTTCCTATCTTTTGGGACATTCCCTAGTTTGGAGGCTTCTTCAATCCTTCACTAGTTCTTTTAGCATCTTTTCCATCTCTTTTTGGAGTAGGGTTTTTCCCATGTGATTTGCTCTATTTTTCCTCTTTTCAGAGATTTGGTTGTGCTTGGGTACCTCATCAGGCCTTGTTGTTGGGACACATTTCTACTTTCTATAGTAGTTTCTAGGTTTTTAGCTACTCCTAAGTTTAGCTTAAGGGGGGTGTTAAAGTAATTAGATATTTCTTAATGAGCTCTAGTCTACTTAAGCTAAACTTTAGGCATATAATAATTAATTCTTTTATTAATTATTATTATGCAACCTAGGTTAGGCCTTTTTAGGGTTTCAATCTCCTTTATAAGGATGGTCTCTCGTTGTAAACATTCATTGAGATAATTTTATTGTTGATAATAGCAATCCATCTTTTTACTCATCAAGAATGTCTCATCTATGGATCTGACAATTCCTGCCTCCACAGCTTTTTCTTCTCTCTTTCTGTGACAGTTGTTGGCATACAGGTGATTCTTGGGAGCTATGGGGTTGATCATTCATCAACTTCAACACACACATTGCCAGTTTATATTCCACACTTAATGACCTTTTTTTACTATGATCTTGAATGAGGTCCTCAAATTAAGGTTGCAGTAAGATTAATACACATCATAAAGATCACTTAGATTAAACTAAATCATAATAAAGATGAATTAAACCTTAACCCTAATATTACCTAAGGTTGCATACAACTCTTTGCCAAAACCATATTTACCATAACATAAATGCTAATATAATTATAGAATATAACCCAAAGACTAACTACAATGTAAAACATGATACTACCCTAACACTAAGTATAACTGTAACAACACAAATGTCTATAATTCTAATACGAGCACTACCCTTATCATTTTTTGATAATCTAACACTAACATTAAGTGCAGCAATAACAAGTTAAACTTGATTTTAATACAAGCACCATCCCTAACCATAACCTCAACCTTGGGAATATAATTAAACCTATCCACACAAATACAAACAATCCTAATAAAACCAAATACATCTGAAAGGAAACCATAACTTATAATAAAAATCACTATATTGTCAAAGAAGATATGTGGGTTCAAACACTACAAACCACATATTGAACTTATCATAAGGTTGCCCCTAAATGAAAGCATTTTTTAGCATTAACTCTAATTGTAACCATAGTTGTACTCCAATTGATTACATTACCCATTACCTTTCCCTGAGTCTTATAGAAAGCTTAACTATACTAGTACATATAATCTATAACTCTAACCCTAATCAATTGCTATTTTAAACCCTAATTATAATTTTAAACAATTGCATGTTTGACCCTTACTATATTTATAACCTGAGCCATAACTGTACTCCTAATCATGTGTGTAATAATAACCCTAACCCAACTTCTAAATTTAATCCTTTCTCCAATCATGTTTCCTGAGCCCTACATCTAACTCTAACTCTAACCCCAACCCTACCTCTACCCCTACGCCAAAATCTAAACCAAACCCTATCGATAACCCTAACTCTAAACCTAACTCTAACCCTAACCCTAACCACAACCCTAACTTTAACCCTGAATCTAACCTTAACCCTAACTCTATACCTTGCCCTAAATCTAACCCCAACCCTAACTCTAAGCCTAATCCTCACCCCCTAACCCTAACCATAAATCTACTCCTGACTATAACATTTTACGTAACAATATCCTTAAAAAATAATTAAAGTTATTCAAATTGAACACCATATATAGCCCAAAGACTAACTACAACATAAAACATAATAGTTACCTATACACTAACTATAATTGTAACAACACAATTGTTTATAATTCCAATACAAGCACTACCCTTACCATTTTTTGATAACCTAACATTAATATTAAGTGGAAAAATAAAAAGTTAAACTTGATTGTAATACAAGTAGTACCCCTAACCATAACCTTCACCTTGGGAATATAATTAAACTTAGCCATATAAATATAGACAATCCTAACAAAACCAAATGCATCCAAAAGACAACCATAACTTATAATAAAATTCACTATATCGTCAAAAAAGATACGTGGATTGAAATATTACAAACTACATATTGAACTTATCATAAGGTTGCCCCTAAATGTAGGCATTTGTTTAAATACTAACTCTAACTGCAACCATAGTTGTAGTCCAATCGATTACATTACCCATTACCTTTGCCTAAGTCTTATAGAAAGTTTAACTACAAAAGTACATATAATCTAAAATCTTAACCCTAAGCTGTTGCTATTTGTAAAGCTAATTATAATGTTAAATAACTACATGTTAGATCCTTACTATAATTATAACCTTAACCTTAACCATAACCATAACCATAACCATAACCATAACCATAACCCTAGTCCTAATCATGCATGTAACTATAACCCTAAACCAACTTCTAAATCTAACCCTTTCTCCAATTGTGTTTTCCAAGCCTTACATCTAACTCTAACCCTAACCCTAAATCTAAACCTAACCCTGACTCTAACCCTAACCATAACCCTAATTCTAACCCTAACCATAAGCCCTAAAATAACACCAAGTCTAACCCTAACTCTATACCTAACCCTAAATCTAACCCTAATCATAAATCTAACCCCAACCCTAAATCTAACCATAACCTTAACTCAAACGCTAACTATAATTCTAACTCTAATCCTAATCCTCACCCTAACCCTAACCCTAACCTTAACCCTAACCATAACTCTATTCCTAACTATAACATTTTACATAACAACATCCTTAAAATAAATAAAATTTAAAGTTATGCAAATTGAATACCATATATAGAATTAAAAAATAAATGTTGAAGAATAATTGATACTAACCTTATCAAAATAAAAAAATAAACAATGTTTTTCTTGTTGCACACACATGCACACTGCACTGGGATTAATCATTATTGAGGCACATATTTTCATAAATATAACCTTGAGATTAAATGAAAATAGGCACCTCAAAATGATTAAGCTCGACATTATATATACATACATCTAAGCTAGTTTATATTTCTTTGCTTAATAACTATTATTTCTTAATAATCTTCATTCTACAAAAATCACTTATCATATCCCCACCTCATCTTTAACAATATTCTTAAATTTAGGCTAACCAAAACTTGTTATTTCTATCCTACATTCTAATTTCATCTTTAACAAAATCATAAATTTTATACAAATAACAAATAAAAAATAAAAAATTAGATATCCATCCCCTCCTCTTTCGGGAAAATTTCAAATCTGCTCCAAAGTGCTTGCTGCTACTCATGTGTACTATTCTTCTTGTTGGGCTCCCTCTAAAGCCTCATACCTTAAGCTCGAACGTCTTCTCAAGGACTTTCTCTGGGCCTATGATGTTGTGCATCATGGCTTTCACAGAGTTGCCTAAGACTTCTATTGTTTTCCCAAAGATTCTAGTGGCCTTGGGTTACTCTCCATCTGCAAGTAGGGGATAGCCCTCTGTGTCAAGTGGGTCATACAGGCTCTCTTAGGGGATGAAGCCTGGAAAATCTTGCTACGCCACTACATTTCTTCAAGCTTTCCGATCAACCGTCCAACTTGGAAGGGGATTGGTCTTCAAACCCTTCATGTGACCTCTAAACCTATTCAGATTCAGGGCACTTTTGTTGCTAAGAGCATTTGGAAGTCCTTAGAAGCTCTCAAACCTTGGCTTCATTGGGATGGTAATGGATTTAGAGATGGGCTCTCAATGAATCAACAAAACCTTTGGTGTTCGCCCTTGTTTGCCATGCAAGGTGTGCCTTTAGCCAAAATTTAAGGAGCCAGTGCTTTGCAATTATTTCGTAGGGGTATTAGAACTCCTAGAGATTTATTCTTTAGGGTTACTGTGAGCCTTTTCTCATGGGAGGATCTGTAGGTCCAACATAAGCTTATCCATCTAGATCAACAGATAATTGATCTTCTAGTTTTTGCGGTTCCCCCCTATTTGTTGCACAAGCTTGGAACTCACTCATCACACCCATGGTGGAAAGATTGGAAGTGGTACCCTGCCACTCCAATGACTAGTTATAAGCCCAGGCTAGGGTATTGGTGGCTAGTGCCCCATCTTTTGATGGTTGACACTCTCAACCAACACTGGTATTTGCATTCTTTGCATAAGACTTGGAGTCTTAGATTTTCCACTGTTTGGCATACCATCACAGAGCCAAAGATTGCTCACTTTGCCTGGTGTCTTCTCTTCCAAGGTTTGCCTTTGGGTCCTCAACTTCGACATTTGGGAGTCCTAGATCTTAGATGCCCTTTTTGTGGCTAGCTTGAAAGCCTTCTACATATTTTTTGGTTATGCAGAAGAGCTCATAATTATTGGCTTTGGATTTATGATTTTTAAGGCCTTTTCATCTAGAGGCCTTCACTTGGTATATGGTAGTTCTAGGTGATGCTCCCAGACTCCCTTTTAGATATGCTCAGATCTGACATGCTTTTAGATTGGAGATATTATTTACAATTTGGAAAGATCGTAATGCTATTTTATTCTCTCACAACTTTCTTGATATTTATGTTGCAATGTACTCTAAAGCACATATATGTAATAATGTCATGTTGCAGATTCAAGTACAAATTGACAAGGTCGTGCTAGAAGTGGCTCACCTGTAGGAGCTACTTGCTCACTAGGGAAATGCCCCTTGTACGGTTGCCCGAGTACCTCTGGATACTTTTTTTGGTAATCGCACTCCTCCCCGTGGTCACCAGCAGGGCGAAGTAGTTCTGCTCATCGCTCATAGACCCCCAGGCCATAGCCTCATTGCTGCTCTCCTAGTGGTGGATTTCGTGGGCGTTAATGCTTGGTCTCGCCTCTGCAGAGGTTGGGCTCAGGCTGGTCCCCAGTGGCTCCCCCTGCTGCCACTGATGCGGGTTGGTCGTCTGCTCCCCGTGACCCCAAGTGGGCTTTCCCCCGGCTGGATCTTGCCATTTCTCCTCCCAAGGCTAAAGAAGAAAAAGAAGCTGATAAAGATACTACTACTGTTGACAATTAGGCTCCTCCTGAGCCAACCACTAACCCCAAGGATTTTTGGGGTTCCGATGATAAAGACCCTCCTTCGGCTGGCACTGCTCTTGCAGCCTGAAGTTTCTTGTTTTTGCTTATATATGTTTTTTGATGAATAGTTAATTTCTGCCCTTGGGTTGTTTGAACTCATGGGGTGATCCTGAATCCCTTGGCTCCTTTTTTGTGAATGTGTATCTTTAATATTTTAATTAATGGAAAAGGTTTATTCATAAAAAAGAAGAAGAAGAAATCTCATCTTCCAAAACCACCTCATCTTTAACACTATCTTGAAATTTACACTAACAAAAAATTAAAAAAATCCACATTCTACCAAAATCATTTATCTTGCACTCTTAATATCATCTTTAACAATATCCTAAATTTTATGCTAAAGAAAACCTAGTCCTTAATTTGTATTTCTTTGCTTGATAATTAAAAAATAGAAATGTCAAGTGGATCAAAACCAATTATCCTACATTCCATTTAAAAAAAATTTCATAAATTTTACATTAACACTAATAAAAAACTACACACGCCATGTTTAACAATATCCAAATTTTGTAGTAAAAAAAAAAAAATAGAAATCTACATTCCACCAAAATCACTTATCTTACACTTCGAAAGTCATCTTTAACAATATACTAAATTTTATGCTAAACAAAACTTTGATCCTTATTTTATATTTGTTTGACCAATAATAAAAATTAAAGGTTATTCTACTAAATTAACTATCTTACATTCCTAACTTTATCCTTAACAAAAATTTAAATTTTACACAAAAATCACCTATCCTACAATCTTCACACCATCTTTAACAATATTCCAAATTTTACACTAATAATAAATTAAAAAAATAGATACCTAGTAGCCCAAAATCAACTTTCCTACAATTCTCTCCTCATCTTTAACAATATCCCAAATTTTCAATTAATAATAAATCTAAAAATAAAGATCTAATCATCCAAAACCATCAATCCTAAAATTCATATCATCTTTCATACCCATCTATCCGACCATCCTCACCTCATCTTTAACAATATTGTAAATTTTACATGAACAATAATAAAAATAATATAGAAATCTACATTCTACCAAAATCATTTATCCTACATCTTAATGTCATCTTTAACATATAATAAATATTAAACTAAATAAAACTCAATCCTTACTTTATATTTCTTTAACTATAACTCTTTTCTAATATACATTTATTGAATAAAACAATCAATTATCCTAACATTCCTAATTTTAAACTAAACTCAATCATCCAAAACCACACAAACTAAAAATATCTTCAATATTTTAACCCCTTCAATAAAGTTCCTCTTTTAAAATAAAATAAAATAAAGAAATCAACTCCTAAAGCTCCTTTTTTATAAGGTTAAAAGAGTGATAAAACAAAGATAAAGATGGATGGACGGGTGAGAAATTTGAAGGAAAGTTCCTAGGAATGGTTTTTCCTCCTTTCTTATCTCTTTCCTTTTTGGCCCGCTTTGACTAAATCGTAGCCCACAAGCCGCCGCCCCTTCCTGTGTAATGCGCGTGCCACGTGGGACGTCTTCAGTGAAAGAGTGACGAGACAAAGCCGCGTACGCGGACCCCACGATCGAACTCCTCCTCTCGCAGTTTGCCACCGTGTCATCCCACCACTTCTGCAACGTAGGATTTCTGACGTACCCACAGACCCTACCCCACTCTTGTTGCCTTTCTCAATAAATTCTCCTCTAGGGCAGAGAAAATATTTGATTTTTGAAGTTGGGTTTGTGAATCGATTGGAAAAAGTTAAAAACACATAGATTGCTCTGGGAAGCAGAAGAATCTGAGGAGGAGGAAAAGTTGAGAGCTGCTAAGGATTTGGGCAATGGCGGCTGCAGTAGAAGCACCAGATGCAACAAAGTTGCCCCCAGGGTTTCGATTTCACCCTAGTGATGAAGAAATTGTGGGGTATTATCTGAAGAACAAGGTGGCTGGTAAGAGTCCAGAGATCGAAGTCATTCGTGAGATCGATCTTTACAAGTGCGAGCCCTGGGATTTGCCCGGTAATTATTTGGAAACTTTTACCTTTTTTTCGGTAGTTTGCAACTTTTTTTTTCCGGTTCTCCTGATATGTTTATGCTGATTTCGAGTGAGGTTTCATAAGTGTAGCTGGTTTTACGAATTGGGTTTGATTGGTTTCTGAGAATCGTTAATGCCGGAGTAGTTCTGGTGGTTACTGTAGATTTTTGTTGACGTAGAAAATTGGCGTCATTTGACGTGAACTTAACCTTTGGTAGTTCCGTTTTGTTTTTCAAGTTGTTTTCTTTGAGTTCTGCTATTTTCATAGACTGGGGATTGTTGTTTTCGCGGATTTGTTCACTTTGGAGCATGTTCTGGTGTTAGTGCGGGTTGTATTAAGGGAGAACTTTGCAGTCGTTTGACATGAATGTTTTTTGTTAGATTTGTTTTTGTTTCCATTATTTTGTCTCCGATGCATGCTGTTTATCTTAAATTGGGTTTGGTTGTTTAATATGGATCATTTGTGGTAGAATGGGTTTTGGTAGTGGACGTTGACGGAAATAATTGCCGTCATTTGGTAGGAATTTCGAAACAACAGTAGTAGTCAAAGCTTTCGTTAATGGATAGAAGTGAAATGATTTTACTAACGTACACGAGCTGATGTAAAGCTCTAAGTCATCAAAAAATGAACTCTGAGCAGCAATATTACGTTAGCTGTTTGATTGCTCAGCAACAAGGTGAATTATGTGCAGAAAGATTACTTTAGCTCTGATTGGACAGTAACAAGGTCTAGTCGGTAACGCTG
The DNA here is from genome assembly GCA_028749045.1 of Cupressus sempervirens. Classification (NCBI taxonomy): domain Eukaryota; kingdom Viridiplantae; phylum Streptophyta; class Pinopsida; order Cupressales; family Cupressaceae; genus Cupressus; species Cupressus sempervirens. The sequence goes on from CM053790.1 coordinate 610,659,584, forward strand.
CAGCTTCCTTTGGGCGCTGAATGTTTTATTGCTTATATTTAATAGAAATTTACACTCATTTTGCGATGTTTACTTTTTTAACTCTCTTTTTGCAATGTTTTCTCTTCAAAGACTGCCTATAAAATCAATTCTTGCTCTCTTCCGTAGCATAGAGCATATAACCAACTCTTAAGGAGACAATGAACTAGGTTTTTCAATTTATCCAGCCATCCAGGACCGTGCCATTCTGCTTTCGCCACACCAAAAGTGAAAATCAGATTCAATCTCTCCACTGAATTCTCCTAAGTTGTTGCCCAGTGCTGGCTTCACATCTGAGTTGATGTCTTCTTGCCCACAGCTGGACTGTAATCATCTTTTCCGTCCATTTGGTCTCTCCATCCATGTGACGGGGATCTGCACCTTGATCTGCCCTTGTCCCTGGTTTCTTCGAGTATGGTGGTTATGCATCCTATAGAATTGGGCGGGCCACCCCAATCTAGAGCCTCCCACCCCTGGGGAAAGACAATTGAAAGATGAAGATGCTTGAACCCAAACTATATTAGTGATGCTATTCAAGGGTGGGAAGACAGGCAGGGTCTTCGCCACTGTTTTTCATTGGACTTTTCTTGGAAGACGTGTTAAACTTATGTCATACAACCAGGCAATGTATTGCATATTATATTTGTGTTAGATGATGTAGATAGTTGATTGATGGTTGATGTAAACATATATTGGCGATTGATAGGATACATGACACCATTTTGTAGGGTGCATATATGAAGTGGTTCTGTATAGCAGTTTTCAGGTGGAGGTCCACATCTATTAGCGGAAACATATCATTTTAACTATGGAACATGTCGTTAGTTATAAGCTATACATCTCGTGGGTTGGGCTGGATTAGTGAAACTTTTACTCACAGAATGAAGGTTTCTGAGGCTAGAAATTACAAAGGCAATCTGTACCATTTATGAAGAATCATGCAGTTTACTCGTTAGAGAAATGGGGCTATGTTTTTAGTTTTTTCTCATAGACTCATTTTAAATGCCAAATCTCTATACATAGCCACGTTGGGAGGGGAGCTGAAGGCACATGTAAGGGTCACATAATGTTATGGTAAGTAGATCCCAACAACTGACAGGGGGGTTTCTTCTCTTATTTTGGCTTGTTATGAATCAAATGGCAAATCTCTATATATGGTCATTTTGGAGTTAGCTGAAGGCACATGCAAGGGTGACATAATATTATGTTAATTAGATGCCAACTACTGAGGGGAGCTTAATTATTAGTTTTTTTTCCATATTATTTTAAATTGAAATCTCTATACATTGTGACATTACTATCAAGATTTAAATATGTAATTTTTTCGTTCAAACTTATTGACCCATGTTTCGTGAGTATGCGTTTACACAAATGTATTTCTCATGACAATGTCATTGGATTTGGGTAACGAAAGCAGAGTGGGTTCAACCATGGAGGAAACTCCATAGTTAAGCACACTCAAACTGGAGTAGTACAGGGATGGGGACCTCCTGAGAAGCTCCGATGCTTCACTTCTATGTGCATCACCTAGATCCAATGAGTGCTAAGTGTTCTATTCATTGTAATGAGAGATGGATTTGTGTAAACCACTGCTCATGAAACATGGGGCAATAAGTTTGACTCAAAAACTACACAATTAAGTTCTGATAGTAGTATCACAATTTGACTGGGCAATAAGTTTGACTCAAAAACTACACAGTTAAGTTCTGATAGTAGTATCACAATTTGACTTGTGTGAAAAATATCTCCCACTTATCAATTGATGAGCTTAAGGGGCTTTCTACTAAATGGTAAATAAGGCACAGCACTTGGTGAAGGTTTTGCAAATGGGGTTGCAAGCAGAGTGGGTTTAACCAATAGAGAAAACTCCATAGTTAAGCGTGCTCATGCGGGAGTAATACTGAGCTGTTGACCTCCCGGGAAGTCCTGGTTCTCCCCTCTATGAGCATCACCTAGATCCTAAGTTGCTGGTTTGTATTAGGGTTCAAGATTCAGTTTTGAAATTCGTTCAATTTTTTTGGGTTGGGTTCAGATTCTTTTTGGGTTCGTCTATATATGAATATATGTTTTTAAAAATGTCTGTGAACATATCTGCAGCAGCAAACATCATGAAACATGGGGCAATAAGTTTGACTCAAAAACTACACAGTTAAGTTCTGATAGTAGTATCACAATTTGACTTGTGTCAAAAATATCTCCCACTTATCAATTGATGAGCTTAAGGGGCTTTCTACTAAATGGTAAATAAGGCACAGCACTTGGTGAAGGTTTTGCAAATGGGGTTGCAAGCAGAGTGGGTTTAACCAATAGAGAAAACTCCATAGTTAAGCGTGCTCAAGCGGGAGTAATACTGAGCTGTTGACCTCCCGGGAAGTCCTGGTTCTCCCCTCTATGAGCATCACCTAGATCCTAAGTTGCCAGTTTGTATTAGGGTTCAAGATTCAGTTTTGAAATTTGTTCAATTTTTTTGGGTTGGGTTCAGATTCTTTTTGGGTTCGTCTATATATGAATATATGTTTTTAAAAATGTCTGTGAACATATCTGCAGCAGCAAACAAGTTCATACACCGCTATGCTAATATTAAAGCAACATAACAAAGCACACCACCGTATCAACAGGGCAGTTCAAAAAGAATAATGTCAACATTAATGATCAGCCATCTTGATCAAATATCATAAAAAACTATCAAGCAAATTGTCGCCATTCTGCTGTAGCAAATCAGAAGCACAAAAAGTATTGCTATAGGCCCCTTTAAGGCCAAGATTGTGATAGTTTCCATATTGTATGCTCCACACATCTTTTATCATGCTGTATGATTCAAAGAAAGCAGCTTTGGATCAGACTGGATAAAGCCAAGAAAGCAGGCTTTGGATCTAGATTTAACCACAGTAAAGATCTCTTTAGATTTTGTTCAATCCATACTTCTCTATTCATCTTAGCCTGTATTACATACATTCCATAATAGATGTGTGGCACTTCTATACATTCTGATTCTTTTCAAGCTTTCAAATTAAATATGATTAGTAATTTGAGTTTAATCCTGTTCTTGAGTCTAGTTTGGCATTAAAAACTTTTTAAAAAAGTAAATAAAAGGATGTTTTCCGACCAAATTCTTCAAAATTTTGTCCGGTTTCAATGTTGGAAACCAGAGTTGCCCAAAAGTCGTCTAAGTTCTGTCAAGGTTCCTCTAAGAGAATTCCTAGCAAAATTTGGTCTCTGTGGCAGACTTTTGAGAGAATCTGACAAGGACCAGACTTTTGAGAGGATTGAACTTGGAATTCCTAGGTCCAGTAGAGAATGGGGTAACTCAGCCTAGATCCAATGAGTGCTAAGTGTTCTATTCATTGTTGTGAGAGATGAGCTTGTGTAAACCACTACTCATGAAATATGGGTCAATGAGTTTGACTCAAACACTACACAGTGAAATCTTGATAGTAATATTTACAATTTGACTGGCTGTGAAAATTATATCCTACTTATCAATCTCTATACATATTGATGTTTTTAAACTAGAGATACACAACAAATAGGAAAGTGACCTTTAATTAGAAACATCTGGGATCAAGATGTTAGCAGTAACCCAATGCCAGAATAAAATAAAAGAAATAGTAAGAAATGGTAAATTTTTAATTAAAAAGAAACAAGTTGAAATTACTGTTCAAATTGTGTGAAACTTCTTCAGAAGTGGCCTTCACTGAAGAATGATATTATCTTGTCAGCTGCCTGCCAAAGTTCCTGCTTCTGAAGATTTAAAATATTGTGCTAGTGTTTTTAGGGATTGTTGTTACTATTTTTGTATCATCACACTATCAAGTTTGTATGTATTATGTTGTTTTGCTCAGTTCACACTATAACATGTCCTTACACAAGGATATGCATGTAGAATCAAAATGCTATTAATTCTCAAACTAGTCACATCAGGCCAGATATGTGTATGTAGATCATAATGGGGAATTAGTTTCCCCTTACAGTTGTATTGTTTTTAAAATAGTTATGGCAAATTTTGAATCAGAAATTTAAATTTAAACAACATTTTAGGACAACTTTAGGGCAAATTTTTTGATGCCCCGGTTGGCTCATGCATCATTGTTTGAATGCCAACATGTTCAATTAAAAGATAATTAGAGTATATGTCTGAAATTATTTGGATCATTGCCTTAGCCTTTTGGATAAAAACATAACCATATAATTACAAGAAGCTTAGAAATGGTGAGAGGTTGAGAAACTAAATATTGTGAACGATAGAGAACAAGTGAAAACTCTTTTGAATCATCAATGAAGATTCAAAGAAGCTTAACTGTCTATGATAAATGCATTTCTTCTATTGTTTTTTATTTATTTAGTATTGTACTTTTGTCTTTTTGAAATAGTTGAATCCAATTCATTGTGCTAACAGTGAAGGTGCATGCCTCTGTTGTTATCTTCAATGATGACTTTATTTTATGGATCTTTCAGTATTCTGAAACTCCAAACAGCTAGATATAAAACATTCACCTCGACTTTTTAGTGAATTGGATGCAAGTTTGAAATTCAAAAATGTTAAGATGTATGTTACTCGAAGCTCTTATAAAATCATATCATTTTGTTGTCAATATCCAGAGTTAAACTAAAATATAATTTACAGAGATGTTAAATTTTGAGTTTTCATATTGTTGAATTTAATTTGAATGCAATTGGCTCTTGTGAATCCTTTATTGGCTAGTTTTTTAAGATTTCAGGTTTCATATTAGTGGACAAAAAAATCAGGGTTTATAAAAGTTATGCAAACATTATTTATCTTCAGGTAAAATACTAAATAGTGATATGAATATTCTCTCTAAGTTGCTGATTAGAGTTGTCATTTTATTTGTTGAGTAGTTTTGGTTGGTAATTTGAGCAATGTCTATTCAGTTTTTCTGGTTTCTAAAAGGTGGTTTGTGTTAAAGGAATCAGTTTTGCTTCTCTGTGTATCTTTGAGTGTACAATACAGTTTGTTAGGGATTCTGTAATTTTTTCCCCCTCCGACTTAGGATTGATTGTTGGTTCTTAATTATCACAGATTAATGTAGATGGTAATGTCTGCAGTGTGCAGTTCTTTTTCTCCTATTAATTTACTGACAAGGAAGCCTATCTTTCCTTTTGTAATCCATTTATTGCATGTGGTGTTTATTTTTCAAAATAGCTTTAGCCTTTGTTAAGAGTATTGTTCTTTTGTCATCTGTATGTTCCATGTAGTTGTTGAAGAGCTGAGCCAGGTAATTGTTTTGCCAGGCTTTGTTGAGTGCTCTTTTCATTTTTGTTTGAGAAGTTCAAAAGCCTCATTATCTACAACTAAATTTAAAATCTTCAACTTTTGCAGATAAGTCTATCTTGCCTACTACTAAAGATCTAGAATGGTTTTTCTTTAGCCCTCGTGACAAGAAATATCCCAACGGGTCACGCTCAAATAGAGCTACTGAAAAAGGTTACTGGAAAGCAACAGGAAAGGATCGGAAAGTGACCTCTCAATCCGACAAGATTGGAATGAAGAAGACTTTAGTCTTCTACAAAGGCCGTGCTCCAAATGGACAAAGAACGGATTGGCTGATGCATGAATATCGCCTAGATGAAACACAGTGCATTGCAGCTCCTCACTTAAAGGTATCCATTCAATTGTTCTTGTTTACTTTTTGCGAATTCTTCATCATCTGATTTTTTTTAGGAACAGATTACACCTTGCTTGGAGGTGCAAAAATAGTCTTTTCTCGTTTTTATTTTTTCTGTCACATATGGGGGAGTTGAATTTAGCCATTTATTTTACATATCACCACAATTGTTTTGGCATTTGAGAACCATAGAAGACATTCCCAGCAGGGGACATATTCTAGACAAACTTACCTGTGAGGGGAACATGTCCCCAAAGAAACTTGGGGAAACTTGCACCGTTTAGTTGAAATTTAATGAAATGATACAGATAAAAGATGAGGATGAATACAAACTTTTATTTTAGTTCCAACTACCAAACAACAATATATTTATGTATTTGGTCTAATGAGTGGCTTATATTCCATTTATGAATCATGTATATAGAAAATGAAATATTATAAAGGAATAAATTTACGCGTACAGTTTTCTTTAATCTAACATTAGCATGAAGGAAACTGGATATGTGCATTTGCGAGATCCGTCTGCACCATTTTCCATAAACCCATTTTTGGTTCATACATACTATTGTAATTTTAATATATGGTAACCGAGTGACTTAGTTTTTTGAATTAAGCTATTAAAGTAAGATGCCTTGTGCTTATATTCCACTTGAAGAGTCAAGGTTACTAACATCAAGCCATTTTTGAAAGAAAAATAACTCTTTTAAGCAACAGTATAATTTCTCTCCTAGTGTCGGTTGCTTTAGAAAGAAAAAGGAATTCCTTTAAGCAGCACAAACAAATTATAATGAATAGCATGAGCAAAATTTTTATGATTTGGACTTCTCTGCTAAAAACAGTCACATAAGAAAGAAAAAGGAATTCATTTAAGTATCACAAACAAATCATAATGAGTAGCACCACCGACATTTGTATGATTTGGATTTCTTTACTCACATCAGTCAATTTATAAAGAAAAAGGAATTTAAAGCAGCACAAACAAATTACAATGCATATTCCCACTGATATTTCTAGGATTTGATTTCTTTTTGAGAAAATTTAATTATGCTCACCTGCCAAGATGACAACATGGAAAATAAAGGAGTCTACATATTTTTAAAGAATGTTGGATGTGTTTAAGACCAGCAGCAGTACATTTGTTGCCTGTTCCATGTTATTCTTTCATGTCCATGCCAACTTCTTTCTCTGTACAGTCTTCATGCCCAAAGTATCTATCCTGCAGAAAAGCAATTGATAAAAGGAAGGGTGCCAAACAAAGAGAGTCGATTCCTTTGTTAAAAATTCAGTTGACACATACATTCTGTCAAATAAGTTAAGTTTGAATTATATGTTAGGAGAGATGATATTCCGACTTTTATGGTTGCCAAATGGAATTAACAATGTTCGCATTTTTTAATCTTGATCTACATTTTTGGGACTTGAAAACTAATATCTTTGAGATGTGTCTAGTGATTATCCTTCCATTTGGCTCTTGAGCTGTAAGCATTTGGCATTCATAGTTCATATAAAATATTTGAGAAATATTAGACTAAATCTCAGATTCTTCCATTGCTGATAATATTTTAAAAATCAAGATTGCTTGAAAGCCAATTTTTCTGGATAGCTATTTGCAAATGTCTAAATAATCAGGTTTACTTTTGCAGGAACTTTATGTGGTATGTCGAGTATTTAAAAAGCCCAAACAAGGCATAAAGAATGGAGAGCAATATGGGGCAACTGAGGACTTTGGTTGCAATTTTTCTCCTACTAATGTGAACATAGCAGGTGAAGAGTCAGAAGAAAGGTCCTCACCTCTTCAACAAGAAGATGACACACAGGCCACTTCGGGCTTGCGATCAGAAACGTCATCTGAGGTTATAGACAATAAGATTGATGACAATGCTGGCTTTGATGGGTCAATGGATTCTTTGCAGGGAAGGTCTAATCCAGATTATATTCATCTTACTTCTGTCAATAAAAATGTATGTAATGTGTGAACCCTTCTAAACAAGCAACCACTTTAAACTTTTAAAGCCGTTTTCCATTTTCTGATTTCAAGTATAATAAAAGTTTGCTATATCATGCCTGTTTCAGTTAAATTAACAAATTGAGTATATATGTTTATAACATGTTCTTTTCTTGTTTGATCACTTTCCAGGACAACATGGAGCCGGGGACTCAAGAATTGCCATCTGAATCTGCAAGTCAGGAATACATGGATGATGAGGAATTCAATCAGCTACTGGACATTTTTAACCCTGATCCTTGTACCTCTTTTGGAGGCTTAATGAATCCCTGTTATGGAGATGTAATTTCTAATCCTGAACAGGATAATTTAGACTTGTCTTTCATCGACAGTTTTTGGAGTAATTTTGATCAGTCTAATGAGGAATCAAATGATCATCGATCATTTTCTGGAGAGGTAAATGATAGCATACCAGATTATGGTGTTCATTTCCAGTTGCGCACTCGCTCTTCACCATGGCAGGATCATGAACAGCAATTACCCAATCAGGGGACTGCTTCAAGAAGAGTTCGTTTGCAGATATACAAAACTGATGAATCTGAAGACTTGAACAAACAGAATGGGCTCTCTGGATACTGCCAGTCAGAATGTCATGATTGTACCATTGATAAATCAGAGGTGGGATTTATGCTTTCCTTATTACTAATGGAGTAATATACAGCATTTTGTCTATTACAAATATATAATCAAACTTGATATATATAATTCTCAACTTTTTACCTTATAATATATGACATAGATGATTAGATGCCCAAGTGAGCTCTTCCTTTTACAAAGTAAATTATCAAGAACTGATACCTTCAACATGCTGTATGAATGGTATTTTGATTTTCCTTAAAGAAGTTAGAAAGGACTCTGTTTGCTTGTTTGTATGCTTCTTGTTCCACAGTTTATATTTGCCATCATGAGCTTAAACATACTTTAAATATGAAATTCTTTTAAGATAGATTCCATTTTACCACTTTTTTTTTTGTTTTTATATCTAACTCAATGAAGTACATGATACTTTGTGTACAGACTGTTACACTGATAGAATGTCCTGCACCACCATCTTTGCCGAGGAAAACACACTCTTATGAAGAAGGTATGATTGATACTATAAAAGCTTTCTTGAGTGCTATATCTTTAACCTGTCTTTATTTCCTCACTAGTAGTATTTGGTAGGCCTAGATCTTTGTGATGTAGAACAACGCAGAGATGTAAATGAGCAGAATCGCTTTGTCAATTTTTTTGTTACATTAGTGGAGAATGATGATCTTAACATAGTTTTATATGTTGCAGGTGATGCAGAATCCAGTCTTGTCTATCATTCTTCCAAGGCTTTTGAAGGAGTTACAAATGATTATAGCTCGACAGTAGAATGCGCTCAAGCTTTAGCATCTTGCCTTTCCACTGAGGAGTATGTAGAGAGAAGTGAAAATTCTTCAACTGCTACAGAATCAGAAGAATCTATTCTTAGTGTAGCATTGGATGCTCTGAAGATATCAGGTTGTGGTCAATCCTCATTTGCCTCAGATGCACTCCTGAAAAAAAACATCCATGATAACAGCGAAGCATCTCAAGAGCAAGATAACAAATCTGTTTCTGTGACAAGAGAAGAAACATTGGTAGATAAATCAGAATATGTGGAGAAATTTGTAGATGCAATCTCAGATTGTAATTTAGAAGTACCCAACCAGGATGACTCTGGTGATAGTTCAGTAAAAAGAGTAAAACTGGTTTCTCATGGGACTTCATCCACTGACCTTCAAACAGGCTCTGAAATTTTGTCTATAAGTGCCAACAAAATGAAATTGGTAAAAGAAACTGAAAGTGTGAGATATTCTGCTTCAGAAGTGAAACCTGGAGCTAAAAATAGTTGTAAGAAGGGCAGTAAGGAATCTGACAGTGTAGGAAGTTTTAACTCCATGAATGCCCAAGCTATTAGTTCTTCTGGCACTGGTATGGAAGATAGTGGCATCAGTTGTGAAGGAAGTGTTAAACGCACAGGCTTTAATTTTACTTGGTATGGCTTGAAGTTGAGAGGGAAGTCTATGCCAAAAGATATGGTGTTTGATGGTAAAGAAAACTCAGTGGATGTAACAGGAGGTCTTTCCCTCCACCGCACCGAGGAGGGTGACAATGTTTCTGTTGATTTACAGAAGGCACATGGTATCTTCAAATGGTTTTCTAAGTTTAAAAGCAATTTCTCCAAAGGCTCCAATAGTATTTCTTTATTAACGTGCCTGCTTGGTACAGCCATTCTAGTCTTTTTCATAAGGGTTATATGGCAGTTAGCTAGAAGTTCACCACCTATCATCTTCTTAGGAAAATCTTGATGAACACAAACTGTGAAACTAATAACTCCCTCTTATCCATTGTTAGTCCTTGTACATATACCAATTCCTTTCTTGTAAATGCTTTGCAAAATATCATACTTACCCATTGTTAGGTTCCGAATATCAATATGATCGAGGATCTTTGTTCTGACTGCTATCTTTGTAACCGGTTCTCTATCATCTAGGAAATTTGAGAATCTGTTTTGCAATTGCACTTTTTGATTGCAATTGATTCAGGATCTCCATACAATGTACAATTTTGAATCTGTTTACCAGAGTATTAATATGAGGATTCTGACCTAGTATATTTTGTGTGCCTGGGCTTTTCTGTAACAAGAAGTTTGGCCTGATCTGCTGTAGGCTGTATAAAATTAGACAGGCCCTCTTTTGGTGATTATGGCAAATGTCCCACTTGCACATATTTTAGGCATCCTTTTTCTATTGAAAATTAATTGATTTGAAATTATTTGTCACGTTATTTGAGCTGTAGCTTTTATGCAGGACTTGTGTTTTGGTGATTGCTACTGAGTTTTTATCTTTGTAAAGTTTAAAGCATTTTTTATGGTATGCTAGACTGATCTATTTTTTTTGAATGGTTGATGCACGGTGACATCTGCTCAAGACATATACTTTCTCTGGGGATGGACATATTTTTCAAGAAAATGGATGGCACAGTCAATTGGTTTTAGCCTTATGTTAGAGATTGCACTGTGATGCAAATCATTGTATTTCAAAACCAGATGCTATGGTGAAGAGGTAAATCATGTCTGATGACATAATGCAGTGGCAGAAATTGAATTTCTTTGAAGCTGAAATGAATTAAATTTCCAGGAAATTTTATTCTGCTACTGGAATGTAGTCCATTTCAAAGTTGACCACCATTGAGGTTCATGATGGCCAGGTGTTATGAATGAGTTCATCTCAGTCACTCGTTGTATTAAAAGCTGGAGGACATCATAAATTTATGGACTTTGCCACACAATCATCTTATCTACGTGTCATCATTTTGTAGTTATATTTTGTAATTTATGTGAGAATTTGAAGATTGCCATCATCAATATACTTGTATGCAATTCGTCAATGATAATAACAGCTCAGCTAGTAGAGCTAAGCTGAATTGCCTATCTGCTGAAATATATGCAACGAGCATAATACAGTTATGTTTTCTCTCCTTTCTATATATATGTAAATGTTGATATTCACTGGGAAATCCGTTAAGGATGTTGGACTGCTTGTTATTTGTATCCGTGACAGGTGAAGCTTTGTTGGCCACATATGGATTATAGCGGTGGGATCCTGTCAACCCAGTCATGTTTCAATGCAGGTCTGGAAATATTTGTCTTTCATGAATTTGGTTGATCATGGTTGATCGCTTTGATTGACATAATTTTGTAGGTAGATATATTGTTGTGGTCTATTTGAGTTTTTTGAAATTTCAATTCCCATCTTTCATCCATGATCTTAGTTTCCATTATAACCTTTCTCATCTTGAATGAAAATGTTGTTTCCAACTCTGCATTATTTACTTGTTTGATTGTTGTAGTTGTTAGGAATCAGTTCTTAGTAATTGTCAATAGTTGATTTTTTCTTGGCAATTGTCACGTACATTAAGTTGATTTCTCACAGTTAGGGAAATTTTTCTAATGCTTGGTGGATCATTCCTTGTCTGTAGTAGACTTCTTATGAAATAAGATATGCTTATGTCTATATTCATTTAGACAAATACCAGTCTTATACGATACATGAGTAAATGTTGGCAGTGTTCTGAAGCAGTTGGGTCCAATTCAAGATATTAACTCTTGGACCCCAATAAAGGCAGAAAGAGACTGCAATTCGTTTAAGATCAAGAGAGTGCTGAATCTTTGAGCCTTGTAGATTAGACAAAATGAAGAAGATGACTACATGAAATAGCTAAAGAGACTCCATTGTGCAAATTCAAATCTGAAGATTGGCTCCAAGGAGAAGCAAGATTTATACTCAAGTGAAGACATTAAACTTTTGAACTTATTATGAACCATGTGGAAGATGAATGGGTGGAGATATGAAGTTATCTTCCCTTGAATAAGCTTTATCAATCTCATAGATCAAGTTCAATTAGAGGAAATAATTTTATCTCCTAAAAGTCAAATAATGTCGGAGAATTAATTTAAAATTCTGAGTGCATCAAAATTGACCGACTTTTTGGGAGACAAAAACTAGAAGTTTGTGAGAATGATCTTCGAAACATCAAGAATTGGTCATTGAAGTTTAACTTGAAACACATACATATGAATGGAAGGTGTTATGATCTGCATATATGTCCCTAAAGTTGGGTTCCCTCCTTTTGCTTTTTGGTTGCCTCTCTTGACTCTTTTCCCTCGATGAGGAAGTTGTTCTCTTTCCCTTTTCGGGTTTGTAGTGAGGGATTTCCATCACTTGTCCTTATGGGGGCAGGTTCGAAAGAATGAAATTAAGAAGTTGAACTTTGAGATCTGTGGGTTTCTCTCTCCTCGTGTTTCTCAACATGATGGGAGCGAATTCTAGGGTTCCTTAGGCTGACATGTGGTGAAACCTCATCTAAAAGGTAAGAGTAATTAATACGCCTTGAATGCAATAATTATTGAGCATTTTGAGATGGTAAAACATCTCATTTTACTTTTACCTTGTCATTAATTGTGTTTTGCTAGTGGCTTTCGGCATATTTTGTGTTCTTAGGACGCTGGGACACTTAATTCTGTTGGAGTGGTTGCTTTCGTGGAGCATGAACATTCTGGGTAGTGTGAGCTTTGCATTGGGACTTTGTGTCGGTTTTTGCCTCTTTTAGGTTGGTGGTCTTTTTCTCATTTTTGTTGTGTCCTTTTGCCTTCTATTTGTGTTGTTTGTAGTGGTTGTTGTTGTGTTGTTGGGTTTTGGGTGACGTTTGGTTTGCGTTCTTGTTGAAGCGTTGCCTCCTTCTGGCCCTACTTTGAAATTGTCCCCTTGCCAACATCAACTAGGGCAAGTATGACCCTTTGTAGTCAAATGCATGCGCACAATTTGGTGTGTAGAGGAGAAGTTTTCCTGTCTATTTGGTTGGCTCTTTGGTCGTTGCAAAGTGCCCTTTGTGGTTAAAGGAATCATGCCACATTGGTGCCTTTTTGCGTGTTTTGCTTTTGCTGTAGGGTGTGTTTTTGTACACCTTTGTGGTCATTTTGGTTGTTTGGCTCTATCCAGGATGTAATCTGAGTAATTAGGTTGTATGCCCTCGTTATAATGTTTGAAATTGAGATCATGTTTTTCACATATTTTGTGGGTTCAATTTTGTCATCTTAAGGGTAAAAATTCTATCAAGGGATAATTGTCCAAACTCCCCTCTGAGTGGGGCCTCAGCTCTAAGGGAGTGGTGGTTTAATGGTCTGGTGGAGTGTGTTGGTAGTGGGCCAGTGTCCCTCGTAGGATTCACGATATATCTTAACTACCTTTTGTGGTTCTATAAGACTATTGGTTGTATTAGGCACTGATATGTTGATCTTTTGGTGCAACGTCGACTCTAGCATTTCTAACAACTAATATTAAAACTTGGTCAGAGGTTTGAATTTTGCAAGCCACAATGAGTGACGCTGGAGGGGGATTGTTGGCAGTGGGCTAGCGTCCCTCATAGGATTTGTGACATGGCTTTACCACCTCCTGCGGTTCTATAAGACTATTGGTTGTATCAGGTATTAATAGGTCGATCTTTTGGTGCGACTCTGGGCTTTCTAATAGAGTGGTGGTCTAACGGTGTTGTGTTGGCGATGTCTCTAAAGGGCTTTAATGGTGGCAATTAATGGTTTCCTTTTTTTTACTCTACCAGTTCAAGCAATCGCTTTGCCTCTGGTAGAGGATTTCACGACACCACTTCAAATATGTTGCTCTTTTGAATTTAAATGGTTAGGGTCACATCCTTTTGAGCAACACACAGACATCATGTCATGTTCCTGCATGTCACACATGCTGCATTATATGCCTACCTTTCCGTGGCAATGTTAGGTTTCTGACAAAAAAGCTTTTAACAAAGCATGATTCATCTTCCCCTAATGATTGTTAATGTCACAGGTTTTCAAATTTTTGAGGCTAGTATTCTCTTGTTCATTTGGTAAAGGTAAATCCCCTGTAAGATACAAATTTTGAAATCCCATGTTCTATTAAGTACTTAGCAAACTTTATTTTGGGTAATGGGCTTTCAGGGCCTTCCTCGTGATCATTAGATATAAGGATGGGAAAGGATGACCCTAAATTCTGAAAGCAAGACAAACTTGTGCTTAACTGATTTTTCAGGGCCTTCCTCGTGATCATTAGATATAAGGATGGGAAAGGATGACCCTAAAGTCAGAAAGCAAGACAAACTCGTGCTTAATTGATTAACTCTTATACTTATTAGCTTGTTTAATAATTAGATTACTGATTCACATCCGATGCTTGTAGGAAATAATGGTTCCATCATCCGGTGAATCCACAGGCATTCAAGATGTGGGTTCTTCTCCTACAAGGACCAAGGCGGGCAAAGAATTTGAGAAGCCATTGCTAGTTCCCAAGTATCAGAACGACAAGGATTTGCGTCCTACCAAGGTGGACACATCTCTAAAGTACATCACAGATACATATGTTGGGGATTAGGAGTTTTAGGCACTCCATGAAAACTTGTTGGAGAAAGAGACAAGGAGACCCAATGGCCATGATTGTTGCTAATGGTTTTATACAGGCAAGGTTCTTTCCTTGTGTTGTTTAGTGTCCAATTTCAATGATGGTATATGCACAACAATTCAATCGAGACATGCACACGATTCCTTAGGTTTCGGGTGACCCTTTCATGGTTGTTGATAAGAAAGCGATGACTTAGTGCTTTCAGTGTGTAGAACTCCTTGACACCTAGGCCCCAAAATGAGGAGGTACCAATGTATCAATTTATGGGTGTCGAGAGTAAGGTTAGCTGAAGAAGCCAAGGAAAAAAAGTAGGAAGATGTCCCTCTAACTGCCTTGGGCTGATTTTATTGAGCCAATATAGTTCTGCATTTGATGCCTATGTGAGATTTTTAGGGAACCTCATGCCCATGGATGTATTACTTCATTGAAGTTGTTACTACTGATACCATCCAATTTGATTGGGCTGGGTTATTTCACGCACCATCATAAGTCAATTTAAAGAGCTGCAAGAATACTTGGCTAAGCTAGAAGACCAACAAGAGGGAGACAAAATGTTCATGATGACCAACTTGGTGTGGCTCATTGGGTAAATGATTGTTTTGTTGTTGAGATGACCCTTCTTCCGTCAGAGGATGTAGGCCCTTCTTCCGTCAGAGGATGTAGGATGCTGAATCTCGAAGGTTGCAAGGCGATTGGTTGAGGAATGGGGGTCCTATTTCATTCAGTATAAAAAATTCACGTATATCTAGGTGGTGCTGTACAATGGGCAACCATTCATGCTTCCTCGGTTCTATACTAACCAAGTGATTTTGTTAGAATTTTGTAGGCAGACGTTGGAATTCCACCAAGTTGTGCAATAAACAAGGTCACAAGTATCTCTTTTCTTGTTAGTTGTGGTGAGTATTTTTGTATCTTGGTCCAAGTTAGGGAGGCCAAAAGGTGTGGTTGGCATACGATTTTAAAAGGTTTTACTTGCGAAGGTGAGATTTTGATTTTTCCAGTCGGGCCGGATGCTCAAATGTTGGCAACAAGTTTCATGTTACACATATGGAAGATTATTGGTCAAATCTCCCCAGTGATTTTAAGTGTGGATGAAGAAACACGGTTGGATGACTGTCAAGCAAATGAAAGATTATAGGCTCTGGACCTTTTCACGAAATTTTAAATGCCACGGGGATCCACTAGAGTGCTATAAGAAGTTGGAAATATGCCTTCTTCCTCTCCCACCTGTGGATTGGGATGCAAACAAGCTTGTGCCAATAAAGGAGATAACGCGAGATGCTATTACTTTGACTCACAAACATCTTGACAAGATCTATCCCAAAAACATTGCTCTTCTCGAAGAGTGCGAGGAATTTCCATCCTCATCCTAGTAGTCGCAAGGCTGGGATAAAGGAAAACAAAAGGTTGATGATCCCTAGGTTCAACCATAAATGCAAGAAGAGCCTATTGTTGAGATCACTATGCAAGTAAGGTAGAAATTGGAAAAGTCCAAGAGATTGGGGTTGTTGTGATGTGGAGCCTAATCAAACTTAGAGGTTAATTTTCCCCCATCTTATTTGGCGTAGTTTCCCCCAAATTTTACTATGGAGGTTTGGGGGCAGTGCCTCCAAGCTCTAGGGGTCAAGGGGCAACACCCCTTGTGGGTTCCTAGGGAAACATATGAATTGGGGTCAAGGCAATGCCCTTTGCGAGGTCTTAGGGTCAAGAACCCTAGGCACGCTCCTTATTGCGATATAGGGCGGGGTTAAGGGGCAATGCTCCTGAACCAAAAAATGAATTTATTATTGTAAAAGGCATTGTGAGTTATATTTTTCTATTGGTTGGCTTATTCTAGCCCTAATTTTGTAAGCGACAAAATGTTTGTGTAAAATGACTTAGGGTTAGGGATTTTATTATGATGATGAGATTGTAGCTTCTTGCAGCGGTATTGTGCTGCAAGGGATTACAAATTGTAATTAGGTTGTAATCAATGGATAGTAAGAATATTAGACTCGTTGGTGGATGTAGCCCAGGGATTGGGTGAACCAAGTTAAATCTTTGTGTCTTGTGTTCTCTTTTGTGTGGTTTATTTATTTTATGATATTGGTTATATTTGCATGTAATTTTTATTTATGTCTCTTTAATTCTAATAGGGGGTGGCTATGTAGGCAATTATAGTAGGAATCCTCGTCTTTCTTAACAACACCTCGACAATTGTCCATGAATCCCGAGGGATGAATCCTGTTTGGGTAGCTGCCGCGGAAGAGACGATGTAAGTCCCCACCTAGTCACAAGGAGGAAACAAAGAGTAAAGGCCCTAAGGGCAATGTTGCAACCCTTTCCGGGAAGGTAGCATGAAGCAACACATGCAGATTGCAAAGGATTCTTCTACCACATGACACTTTGATATAATGGATTTGGAGGACCTGTCACAGATGAACATCCAAGATTTACTTATGGAGGAAACATCCAACCTTTCTGGAGGAACCGACCTTGCTGAGGAGACGAAGGAAGTGAATCAAGAAATGGTGGCAACAAAGGTTGCCTTTGAAAAAGAAAAGCGTAGGGAGGTTAAATTGTGCCTTTGGGAAGAGAACAAGAAGAAAGAAGAAGAGCAGAGAGAGGCTAAATTGCACCTCTAAGAGGAAAAAGATAAGGAAAGAGAAGACTTTTGTAAGCGGGAGCACATTGAAAGGGAACACGACTGCATGGAGGAGCAACTTAGACAAGAACAAGAGAAGGCCTGTGAAGCCTAGCTAAAAGCTGTAGAAGAGGCCAACCTACCAGCTGTAGAAGAAGCTGAACACATGCTAAAGGGGTGTTCAAAGTGCTGATACCCACAAAAGATGAAGTGCGTGCTTATCCAAAAATGGTCACAGTAGGGAGAAATCAAGTAGGGAGCAATCAACCTGAAGAAACATGGGCAACAATTTTGTATAGAACCTCACATATGACGATGACAGATACATAGGAAGCTTCCCAAGAAGCACCTATGGCCCCAGAAACATCAAATATTGTGCAGCTGGTATATGGTGCATTAAGGATCATAGGGCCACGACCTCCATTTTGGTTGGTGGAAGAACAACTAAGGAAGAAACATGTAGCTCTGTTGCTCGCCATATCACTAAATGATTTTATGGAGGCAACGAGTCTCTAGGCTACCAAGCCAAAGAAGAAGGCTTGAACTCTGAACAAAATAAAGGATGATATCGGAGAAATGGTATCGACTGCCTTGGCTATCCCACTCGAAAGTCGTAATGAAGAAGACTTCTAACCTTTCAACTATAGAGTGACAAATATTCCACTGGGACACAAAACCTCAATCGTCGAGCTATTAGAATGTCTGGGATGGATACTATACATATGAGCAAAAAATAGAGAAGTTGAAGTCAGAGATTGATAGTTACAAAGCTTTGATGGGCGAGTTGGCCTCACCAATTGTGAACGCACCTCCAGCCTCATAGTTGGATGCTCTGGTACCACTTGAGGAGCTGACAGGATTAAGAACAGTAAAGGAGAAGGCCTTGGTGGTTGATGATTGGATCTTTGCACATGTAGAAGAAGAAAGGGCTGCTTTGACTTCGTCCTTGGCAACATTTTTCAAAGGAGTGGATCTGGGATCCAAGGTGGACGATTCCTTGGTCAATTGGGGGAATGAAGAGCCAAAGTTTGTACAATGAAGAGAGGCTCTTGATGAGATATTGTAGGTAGGTATGAGGTCATGGAAGATTTGGATATACTAGGAGAATACAACCTCACATTTTTGTTACCATAATTGGGTACTGTGTATAGAGAATAAAGCCCTAGTTGGCTACATTGCAACCCAAGAACTCGAAACTCTAGAACCGTGTAGAGGGCTATTCAAAATCTATGAAAACAATAATAGGGTTCGACCCATGGGATGAGAGGGGATATGCTCCTATGGATTCTTTGCTCGCTAGGTTCAATGAGCATGTGGAAGAATTAATTTCGAGGTCTTGGATTTTTGGCATTGATTTTATGAATGCCTCAACCAAAATTGTGGTCATCTCCTAGGATGCTCAAGAAGAAGTGGGATGTCTTGAAAGTGCCATCAAAGATGTGAGATTTCATTTAGAGGAGTCTAAAATTTGACTCAATTGTGTTGAGGAAATTGATTAGGGCGCGGTCTTTGAGTTCATTGAGGCGTTCGAGACGGTCCAAGACAAAGTTAGGTAGCGGGGTTCCTTTTCCTGTCACCCAAAGTCATAGTGTGAAGACCTCAAGATAACCGATAAATCCATAGCTTTGGGCCCAAGAATAAAGTACTATTTTATTTTTGTTTCTTTTTCAACAATGCATTGGGAATTTTTCTCATGACCAACCATTTGTTATAATATGACACTGTCAGAAGTACATAGAGCTTCTGACCTTAATGAGGACACTTACATGAGGTTTCTGTGCTTGCACCTTTCTCTAAGTAGTTGCACAAAATTTAATGTTCCTAGCTCCTACGAGACAAAGTGTGGCAAAGGTAGTGGCCAAGGGCAACGGCTACCCAGCCAGTTATTTCGACTGGTTGGGTATGCCGTTCGTCTTCCTTCCGTCTCTTTGTCCTGACATTCTTGCTTCTTGACGTACCACAACGATCAACGCACGGACCCCGCGACAGAGTACAGTTTGACGCAAACCACTTGAGACTGGCATTCATTGCACTTTGTAACTCTCTCCCTTTAGTATATTATGTCAATCTATTCTTCTTGTCTAAGGTTATTGCAACACCACTTTTTTTTTCCCCTGATCATTTCTTGATTCTGTAGATGCAATGTAAAGTTCTAATATAGTTGTGACTCTATATGAATGAGTTTTAAATATAATCTACAAAGCAAAAATATTCATAACTTTTGATCCTTTTTAGTTAACTGATATATAAGACGATCAAATTATGATTCCAGTGATGGCTTGATTTGATTAGCGTTTCTTTTGATATTTATTTCTCCAGCTTATGCAATGAATATGGTAAATTTGTGATCCTTAATGTAATCACTGACAAAATCAATCACTATAGTGATCTTCCCTAAGCACAAATTTTGTAGAATTTTTTTAATTCAAAACCCAATATGAAGTCAAGATTATAGTAAGAATTCACTTTTATTTATTAAAAAAACAAAAAATTATCATAACAAGAACCAACGCTACAACTAACCAAAATAGTTCACTTATTCATTGTTTACTTCTTCTATTTCAATCCATTCTTTTTATCTTTATCCATTTGTTGTTATAATATAATAAAGATAAATAATACATTTTTTTACTTCTCTATTAAATAAATAATGAAAATTTAAATTTATTTTAATTTCTTATAGAAAAACTTAACCAAAAAATTAAATGTTGAACATATAAAATTAAATGAAAACTTTTAATTAATTATATAAAATTTAATAAAAAAATTCGTGATTGTATTTGATAATATAATATGATACTTCAAACTATGCTTCACATGAAGGCTTGATTTACTCATTCTATCAATAGATTATTCTATCATTTGTAGGAAAATTACATTGTTCTTTTCAAGACACTTCAACAAGCACTTCTTTATTTGAATCTATAATTTAATATCTTTTATCTAAACCAAGTGTTGTATCACTCAATTTTAGAATCTAGAATTTATAAAGTGTTGCGCATGAGAGTAGCAGTGGGAAAATAACAATCTTTGCCTCCCTAGAACTTGATCCCAACCTAGAGAGTGTTAATCAGGTGTGGCAAGTGGGTAGCTCAGTCAGCAACATGATTCCTAGCATCCACGGTTTTGCTAAGGCCAACAAAAATAGTCTAGGAGAACTTAATCTCCAAGCTGGATCTTCCTTTGCTTCCCCTGCTGAATAACCTACACTTGCTGTTAATAATGTGAGTATTGCGTTTTTTAATCATGGGTTTTTTTGAGACATTAGATTACCAGGGTCTATATTGTGTTTCTAGATTTTCATATTCATAATTATATGTCATGATTCATCATTACAAGAGAGTTGTAAAAATTTCATCATCATTGGATTTTGTACAATTCACTAAATGGTGAATTGTGGATTCTAATCTAAACGAAAAGAAATATGCAATTCAATTTAAATAATATTTTTCTTTTTTCAATTTAATATTTCTTCTTATATTTTGAAAATGTTTTAAAACTTCAAGATCCAGATAAGGAAGAGGAAAGGAAAGGGGTTTTTATAGTCCACCACACCAGCTATAGTTTTTGGGTTGACATATGGTGATAGTGATATGGGATTACCTCTTTTTTGGGAGGTACCTAACTGCACTACAAACGAGGCGTACATACCCTACTCTGCAGTGGGATTTGAATTTGTGACCTCTCTTTCAAGAGTACTAGTTCTATATGCATTATAGAGAGAATTCCAACAAAGAAAATTTTAAATTTGAATTTTACTTTGAGTTAAAATTTGTTTAGCCTCTTTTAGCTTTTTTGTTATTTTGATAATGAATAATAGATTGCAAATCCAAAATAACCAAGTAAAATACTTGCAAACAATTTGAATCAGAATCAATATTAATCTAATAGATGTGGAATTTTGTGAATATTTAGCATTATGTGAAATTGAACTCTTTCTATAATCTTAATTAAATTCATAGTGAAGGTGATATAAGAGAGTGCTAGTAAAAAGTGGCTTTTGAAGTTCAAGCCTTGGAAATAACATGAAATATAGGTTGCATTCTTGCTATATTCTATAATCTATTATAACAAATTCATTTTCTTTATTTAGTTTGGATTCAAGAGCATTTTCTTTCTATTGATTTCAATTTGGGTTTTTCACATCCCTATAATATTTTTGCTTTAGTTTGCAATGTTATGGGTGGAGATAGGATGAGTCAAACCCAATAAACACGATGACTTCTATAACATCGTGATAAATATCAGACAAACATCAACAACGACCACCAACAAATGTATTATACATATCCAATGTATGGGGTTAATGATTTACACGTGTCATAAGACTTAAATTATTTGTCCTTTTACATTGAGTTAAAATTAAATGTTTGGAACCCTTTTAGCATGACCTATCTGTTATATTACTCGAATATTTTTCCTCACCTTTTAATATATTACCTAACTATATTTTCCTATCCAAAATACAAGCACTAAATACCAATCAATAATTATTTTTTAAGACGTATATTCTTGACCTTCTAAGGCTGGGTCCCATGGAGGGGGGCTTCATTAAAAATATATTAGTCCAAGCTTAAAAATTCTAGCTCCTAAATTTAGGGAAGCACAGTTCCATTAATTTTAAATTTGAAGATTAACTAAGAGATTTTAAATTCATGTGTCATAATTGTATTACAAAGATGGCTTTTTAGGATCCATATACCACATGCCTTGAATTAATTATTTTTTGTCTAAAATCCATATCATTATAAATTTAAAAGTAAAATCCATAACATTCCTTTAAATTATATTTAAAAACTAAAATTTTTAAAAATAAATATTGTTTTAAGTTAGTGGAGCTATGTCTAACCCTGAGATCTAAAGACCTAAAAAGTAGGAGCTTCTATTTGGTATGAAAAGATTTTAATACACTGTTACGGAGATTAAAGGTCTATTTTTTAAGTAGATGAGGTCTCATGATTTTTTTGGGCTACAAAACTAATTAGAATATTTTCTTTTAAAATAGAAACCCCATTTTTTAGGTCATAATTTGAGTGGATGAAAGTGAGGTGAGATTCAAACATTGACAAAAAATAATAATTTAATCTCATGTTTTCCCTAAATAAAATTCACAGGTATGCTCATCTTATTTTTCCTAAAATATCTCTATAAGTACAACTCCATTTTAAATTATAACACTATAAATCTTAAGTTTATTTTCAATATACAATTTAGAGGACCATTATCTCTATTAAACTTATTAATTCTTTTATAAAAAAAATAAGAATACTTGCATTTAAATATTCTCCTTAGTTTAAAGTTTTTTAATATTTTCGTTGACCAATGGTTGTAGGAGTCAAGTGTATGAGGAACACGTGACTCAAGTTGGAATTGAGGATATAATTGATAATCAAAGTGCAATTGTGTTATGGATAAATGTTTGGTTTATATTACAAGGTATTATATTGCTATTATTATTATTTTTTATTTTAATAAAGGCACATGATGTGGTAAGTCAAACTATGCACCCTTAATGGGAGATGTCATGGGAAGAACGACTAATGTGGAGTTCAAATTCCTCACTATGGTTCCTCTCACTAATTTCAATATAACTTTAAAAATTTGGTGGAATTGCATGGAAAGAAACTAGAAAATAAGGTCAAATGTATTTTAAGGGGTTGAATATTCCAAATAAAAAAAGTCATTTGTGGTATTGTGTGGAAAGAAATTAGAAAATAAAAAACTAATATTTATTGTTAATAAAATAAAATAATAATTTAGATGTTCATAAGATATAAAAACTGAGGTCAATTAAGAAGTTGTTCTTTAAAAAAGTAAATTTTTATTTAACATATGTATTTTTTAATTCATAACTTGAGACATTAGTATATTATATAGTTTTTTCTTATTTTGATAAATGCAATTTTTAAATTAATTCTAATTTTATTATTATATGAAAATTCTTTTATAGTTTGTCATATATTTTAATATTTTAGTAGAATTATTCTTATATTTTGTGTTGAGGATTACAAAATATAAGAAAGATATTTTAAATATAAAATTTTAAAAGAAAATTACACTTAAATAGATCTACAAGCTAGTATTACTAGAACTTTTAAAAATTGTTTACATGAGTAAAAGTTCTCACAACATCATACTTGAATAATTCTTTTTAATAAACTATTGTTAAAGTCATTGTTAACATATATTTTGAGTTGAAAATTTGTGACCTAATTATAGTATATTGAGCTAGATAATGTATTTGACCACAATTATTTTTTCTACTAAAAATACTTATATTCATTTGTGCTGATAAATTATCTTAAAATATAATTCATTAAATTTAAGCTTCCTTCTAATCAAAGCACCACCAAAATGGGACTTGATCAAATAATGCCCTCCACTTCATTTCCCCTTAACCCCATAAACCTTTAATTTTACCCAAATCTAGCGCTTAATTTTGTTAAGTGATTTAATTTCTTTCACATAAAATGTTGTTATTGATTCTATGAGATATGCTATTTTGCTACTTATTTGGAAAAGTAGATGTTTAGTTTTCTAACTATATTATGCATGAGGAAGTAGAAATGTTACAATTTTACTATGACATTATGTTACAATTGACTTTTTGTGCTTTCAACTGAAGACATATTATGCCAAAGCAAAAGGGAATCAAGTAAGCTCTCGAGATTCTAGATGTAAGAATTGAGAATGGTGTATATGTTGTAAGCTAGTTAGGAAGATGATTCAGAGACTTCTATATCTCATTGCATCTTTTATTATTTAAATCTACAGTCTACTCTATTGGATTGCTATCATTTAATGCAATTCAACTTTGTTCAATAAAAAAAATGTTCTAGAAAATATCTATATTTGACAAGTATTTAATGATAGTGATCCAATTTATAACTTTCAAACTATACAAATGAATATCACGAGTTGTTGATAAAATGATTACGAACAATAAAAAGTATGAATACACAAGAAATCTGGTATAAGAATGTCATTATTCAATTGAAAATATATTAGTAAGGGCTCTAGTGGCACAAGAAAGAGAGGGAATTAACATATTTAAGGTAGAACTCCATCCTATAGATTTTAAAAAAAGAGACATTGAAGAGATCAATTTCTAGGATGGAGCAACCCCGAAACCTATTTCCATTTGCAAAATATTAAATCTATCATTTAAATCTGTTCAAATATTTGTTGTGATGTTTCAATTAGAAATCACATCAAGTAAGAAGTATATATAAGGTAATGCAAATGAAAATTAGAGTCTTATTCTTGTTCCAATCAACAATAGTTAGATGTCCTTAGTTTTGTGTACCCTAGTGGCTCTTACATTATGAACTTAATTAGAGTTTCTTAGCTAAGTTTATTGATTCTTATAAGTTTAATATGGTTAAGTATAGCTAACTTATTTTATTATTCTTGTAACTTGGATATATATGTTTAAAATGGTGGGACCTATAATTTTAGCATAGTTTGTGTCTTGTTTGATTGCAATCTTAGGTTTCCCTTCATTGCCATAGAGTTTTATCTGGTTTGGTTGTAATCTAAGATTTTCCTTTACTACTTTTTGTTGGTCTTCATGTTATGTAATGAAATCATGATTGCTTTTGTTAATAATCTAATAAAAAAAGAAAACCTTTCTAAGACTTTATGAATTTATTAAAGGAATATCTCATTATTACATAAATGGAAACCTTTTAATTGAAAATAATAAGTTCAAATCAATAAAAATATGATACTAAGAATAATCTTCATTTATGTACACAAATTTAACTAAACACTAATTAATCATTATTATCAATCAATGAAATAAATATTATTAAAAATTAAATTAGGACTTTACTCAGCGAAATCCATCTAAAAGAACTTTTATCACAACTAGTTTTAGGGTTCAATCATCAACATCTAGGAAAGAAGAAATGCAGATAAATTGTTTGACAAAATGCCTACACCAAGCAAGCAATGCATATGCTATGTTTGGAAAAATGTCTTGAGAAAAAATCAAATGTACAAAACATTATGTTGATGATTGTCTCATTGGAAAACATGCTTCATGTAATGCCAAGGTTTCTAGAGTATTCACCCACAACTCACCATAAAAGTTGAATTATATTATTGAGCAAATTTGCATTCTATAGAAGCTGGAGAAATGGTATTACCAAAGAATTATGAAAATCCCATCACATTCTATTCAAGGGTAACTATTCAAGTACATACAAGACAAAATACCACACAAAAGCAAAATATAAGAGAATTTAACATAGTGCTGAAAATATATTGTAAATGTAACAAGAAATACAATGGCAGATTTTGAGAATGGACAGTAACCCAAACAACTTATCCATATAAAATATGGATGCACAAACCAAAGAAATAAATGCATGTACAACTAATAGAACATTTCCGATGCAATAATAACTACGTGTATATATGTGACTGTACATTAACGATTACCTCTTTATTTCTAATTAATCATGAAACACACTAATCTACGTATCAATTTCAGCATGTTCAAGGAATTAGCATACAATCAAAATCATTAGAGTAAGTAAAATTTTGCCCTTTCATTTAGTATGTAATTCCAATCAATGCCATTGTGTAACTTTGTTATCTTATTCTAAGTCCTTCCAGTATAATCCATACACATGAGTCTACCTACATTAAATCATAGAGAGAACAAGGACTTGATAAGTGAATATTTGGTTGTTAAGATTGGTGATTAATGTGATAAAAGGGTGTACTTTAGCTGATTAAATTTTTTTTAGAATTAGGAGTATGTAAGTGCAATTCAGGAATAGGAGTCGTGTTCATATGAATGGAAACGAAGAGAATTACTACTACTATAAAGAGGAAGGAATTTTATAATTCTTAATTAAAATTTCTAAAAATTGAAAAATTAAAATATGAGTCATCAATCTTTTATAATAAATAAATTCAGGAACTCTTCTTTTAACCAAGATTGATAGAAGTGATTTGCTTCTATAATCTTAAAATTAGAATTATTTATGTTCACATATCAAATTTCGCATTTTAAATACTATTCATTTCACAACAAAAATAATTTTAATTGTCATAAATACTACTACTATAAATTCTAAAATTTATACATAAGTACTTACAATAAAATTCAAAAACACATCCTACTAAACATAATAATAAGTATTTGTTAAATAATTTAAAATTTATTAAAAATATAAATAAATAAATTTAGATTTATATTGATATTATTATTACATTTAAAAATAATAATAATTACTTTTAGATTGAATTAATTGAGATGTAGTTTATATCTATTGTTATTATTTGTCAAAAGAAAATATTTTTATGCTAACATTTTATGGTGTCTTTGCTGGAAGTAATTTATAATATTGTTTACCCTTCCTCATTTTTATTAGACAAACAATAATCACATAAATTATAACACAAAGAAAAAAAACTTGAAGACTGAAACTACATATTTTACTTCTATTGATTTTGATTTGGTGCAAGATGACTATTCTCAATTGTATCAAATCTAAAGAGAAATTACTTTGCAATTGAAAGTATGCAATTGAAATGTTAAAAAATCAACTATTTAACTAAATATGATTAATTAGAAAATTAAATACAATTTTAAAAATAATAAATCTAACTAAAAAATTAAAATTTAATTAAAAAGTAAAATTGACTAAAAGTGAAATAAATCTAATTAAATGATTTAAGGAAAAAATAAGATACCTTAAAAGCTTTATTAAAAGATGTGAAAAAATAAGTATCCTTTCTCCTTTATGTTGATATGGGATAAGATTAGCACAAAAAATAATATTGTTTTAAACATCAACATGAAATTGTAATTTTTATCATTAGGAACATGACATTCCAAAACAAGTACGTGGATAACAATTTTCTCATGAGAGGAAGCAACTTCTTTTCTTTTGCATTCAAGACCCTCCAAGTCTATATTGTGAAAAAATAAAAAATAAAAGAAAAATACAAAGCCTTTGAACACAATAGAAATCAACATTTTAGATTAGAAAAACCAAAACTCACCAAAAGATCAATTATAAATTTGCTGACATAAATTAAAATCAAAGTGTTTCAATCAATAAATTCAATAGAACCGAAACAGAGAGATGAACAATGGGTAACCATATCTTAAGAATTTAAAGGTTGCATTTACATAAATCAATGATAAAAAACTTACTAAAAAGATATAAATTTTTTTTAGAAACTTCTTTGCAAATTAAAAATGAGATTGCTAAGAATAAAGTTGGATTTTTAGAAATTTTAGAAATTATGAAATTTTTCAATGAATCATCAAAAAATCAATTGGAAAATAAAAAATGGATCAGGTCTTCAAAAATTTCCATCAATAATACAATTTCTGGGAGCAAAGCTCCAACAAAAAGTCTATCAACTTAATTAGATTGTGTATGAGAAGCAAAGTGTCTTTCAATAAGTGGAATTAGATTGTGTATGAGTAGTAAAGTATTTTTCAATCATTGTAATAAGTAAAATGTCTTAGAATCTATGTTAGATATGTACTTTACAAATTTTTTTTTTACATGTCTAGGATTAAATTATGGTTACATTCCTATAATAATGAGATTCTACTTTTCAAGTTGCTAGATATAGTTCACTTTGGACTATGGGGTCAGTTCTATAATGTTATTTACAAAGATCTTTCTAAATAACACCATGGCATTGGTGCATTCTATGGGCCCTATAGACACATGTTTCTCATTGGTCAATCCTTATAAATGTAAACTCAAAATTTAAAACAATAGAAGAGCTCTAATATGCATATTTTGTATCCCTTTTAGTGTGAAAAATTGAGATGTGCTAATATTAATTACTTTTTAATGTCCAGATTGGAATAATTTCAAATGATTCCTTGCTTGTACTTATGGTTATAGGTAAAATGTCTTGAAATACAATAAGAAAACATCACATTCATGAAAAAAGAATGTTTAATCAATTGAAAAAAAAAGGTTGATGAAGCTAGGTATTTGGAAGTTGAATTTGAATTTTTTAAAAGAAAGGAAGAACTTCACAATTTTTGGTTTATCTTAATATAGGCAAACCGTAATATCCAAATGACTAACAATCATGTAAAGAAAAGTGTATAAATATGTGTGATAATGAAAATTTAAATTTATTTTAATTTCTTATAGAAAAACTTAACCAAAATATTAAATGTTGAACATATAAAATTAAATGAAATTTTTTAATTAATTATATAAAGTTTAATAAAAAAATTTGTGATTGTATTTGATAATATAATATAATACTTCAAACTATGCTTCACATGAAGGCTTGATTTACTTATTCTATCAATAGATTATTCTATCATTTGTAGGAAAATTACATTGTTCTTTTCAAGACACTTCAACAAACACTTCCTTATTTGAATCTAGAATTTAATATCCATTATCTAAACCAAATGTTGTATCACTCAATTTTAGAATCTAGAATTTATAAAGTGGATCTGAGATGTAGTGCACCCAATAAAAAGTTTCATTAGGAATAATAATAGTGAATTCTTACTATAATCTTGACTTCATATTGGGTTTTGAATTAAAAAATTTCTACAAAATTTGTGCTTAGGGAAGATCACTATAGTGATTGATTTTGTTAGTGATTACATTAAGGATCACAAATTTACCATATTCATTGCATAAGCTGGAGAAATAAGTATCAAAAGAAACACTAATCAAATCAAGCCATCACTGGAATCATAATTTGATCGTCTTATATATCAGTTAACTGAAAAGGATCAAGAGTTATGAATATTTTTGCTTTGTAGATTATATTTAAAACTCATTCATATAGAGTCACAACTATATTAGAACTTTACATTGCATCTACAGAATCAAGAAATGATCAGGAAAAAAAGAAGTGGTGTTGCAATAACCTTAGACAAGAAGAATAGATTGACATAATATACTAAAGGGAGAGAGTTACAAAGTGCAATGAATGCCAGTCTCAAGTGGTTTGCGTTAGAATGTACTCTGCCACGGGCGTTGATCGATGTGGTACGTCAAGAAGCAGGAATGTCAGGATGGAGAGACAGAAGGAAGACAAATGACATACCTAGCCAATCGAAATAACTGGTTGGGTAGCCGTTGCCATGGCCAAGGGAGTTGAACGTAGGTACATAAAGGCTTGGTAAAGAAACATGTGGATGCAGGTTGAAAGTACATACATAAACGCTTGGTAAAGCAACACATGGCCATCACCTTAGGCTTAAAAGGATATATTTGATTTCGTTTCCTCTTTTTCCCCATTATGTCTTTCTTCCCTCCTTTATGTCTTTGTAAAAATGTATATATCGCAAGTAGTACTTGTTCGAAGAAGAATTAAGTATGGTAGATAGATAAAGGCATATCTTCCAAGAAATAGCTTAGATATTTTGTAAATTGGAGATCTTTGTAGATATTTGTGGAGATTGTTAATATTCATGTATAAATATGTTGTTCCAAGACCCTTAGAAGGGTCTGGTTGAATCACTGATTTTGCCGTCCAATGTTCATTACCACATCTTTTTGTTAGCCATACACATTGTAGTACCATTTTGGAGAATTAATACAATCTAACTTCATGGAAGCATTCTCTTGTTTCACCCAAAGCTTGTTGGTATTTATAAGTTGTGTTTTGAGTAAATTGATCTTGGAGTATTTGCTATGAGACTCATTTGCCTTTGAAAACAGTGAGATCTTTCTATTTTTTTGCTATTATCTTCCTTGGCTTGGATAAAATTAAATGATTTTGTTTACTTGTGTACCAATTTTATTTGCAACACTTATATGTGTTAGATTGATTTCTTGAGCACATCCATTCAAACATGTATTGCTGATAATAATAGTACAAAAGTAGACACTAGGTAGATTAAATTTCTAACTCTGTAGGCTCTTTTTTTTTCACTTTTTATTCTCCTTGGTTCCCTCCTGAGATATTTTCCCAACTCCATTTAGCAATCCAATGCTTGACCAAACACAAAGGAAAATGATGAAGCTGTTACCTGCCTTATTATAAATTAGTGACTTCCTCATCCAACTTTGCCTATTCTTGCATGATCGAGACCTGGTCTATAGAGAACTTGGGAGTGGATTTTTTTTGCTTCCCATACTTTTAAGCAATATTGGCTGCACATTCTAGTCTGGTGATAATTGTTACTTTGTCGGTTGGACGTGAAACAAAGTCTTGCCAGTAGATGGATGAAGTAGGAAGAGGTTTGAAGGTGGATTAGCATTTTTCATTGTATGAAATTTTATAGAAGAGTGGAGGATTTTTGCGCATTCAAAAGTGCCCCAAGGAGCAAGGGAAACCCATGATTAGAATTCTTAAGGACAAGGTTTTGGGTGTTAGAACCCCTCTAGCTAGTTCCTATTGTTGAGAGGCAATTATTGCCAAAATTTAGTGGACATAGATCTAAGGATTCTTTAAGATATTGTAGAACAATATTACTATATGGAGGACACATGAGCAATTATATCAAAGGTGTTAATTAATTTTTATATTATAGGAAGTTGTAATAGATAAGTATATAGACCTTCCTAATTGGGAAAGTAATGAGTGAGGCTAAATAAATTATTTTAACAATTAAGGGTTGATAATGAGATACTTGTGAAAATATGTAATATTTGATATAACAACCACGAGAGTATTCAAGCCTTAGATAGAAGCCTAGAGGAGTTAAACCATCCAAAATTTAGATTACCTTCTCCCTCATCATACATAAGTACATATAATTAGGGCATGGGTCCAGAGAGTAAAAGGAAGATATAGGCTATTCAAATAAATGCAAAGAGGAGTTTGATTCAAGTGGACAATGAATCTAGATTGATACAAGGGTGACTTTTGAGAGACAAAGAAAATTTTAAAGGAACTAAAGGACACAAGGAGGTAAAGAGTTTTGGTGTGTCAATAATAAACTATGTCATTAAGAGTTTTTGTCCTTTATAACTATTTCATGATATGTTCCTAGTTGCATATCATTTAATTCATGTGGTTTTAAGAGTAAGAGTACACAATGGCTCTTTACACAAGGAGAGTAGTCCACTCCATCAAGCATTCCATCAAGATGACAAAATAAGATTGCATCTTTGGGTGAAAAAAAATCAAAGAAGGGCAGTATAGAGTTGAATTGAATAGGACACTAAAGGTGTCTCATTATACAAATTTGACATTGTAATGAATGCAGACACTTTGTGAGGGATCGACATAAATTGGAATGAAATCTGACTACTTTGTAAATGGTCCAAACTTGGAAAGAAAGATGATGTTGGCTATTCAAGAAAAAAAGTGAGCACCAATATAATTGATGTAGACTAAAATTTTATTGGTCCTAAACCCCTAAGGAAAGAAGATTGCGTATAGTGATCAACATATTAAAAACAAACACTTCAGAGCAAGAGCCAAGGTGGAACATGTTACAAATGTGGCCATTTTCCAATGCATATGAAACCATGGTAATAAGTTATTTTAAAATCCATTAAGATATTTAATTTCAAATATCTATAACTTAGAGGGCTGAGCAAGTGGATTTTACTAGCCATTTTAGCATCTAGAGATAATAAAGACACCGTTATTGCACCTCCATTGTTGGGGGGCAAATTGATTGCCCCATTTTGAGATGGTCAACATGGTAAATAAAATAGTGATGGTGCACATGGATATTATTGGATGGAATACTATTAACAAAATTGTTGGTGGTGGGTGTGGTGTGAATGCACTTCTAAAAAACATGTCACACCTCTCTTTTGATACTATTGTGCACATGTCTTTATTATTTGATGTCCTAGATGAATTGTTCTATTTTAATAATGGTTTTGTTAACATGCCCTAAGAGGGAAGAAACTAATTGAAACCATGGTTTTGATGCCCTAAGTGATATTGGTTTATAAGATATAATGATATAACAATTGTTCCCTACGTGGTTTTATGCAGACTAACTCTAGTTTCACAAACTATACCCTAGGAAGGCTCTAGTTTCTAGAATTTAGGGTGTGGAAAATTTAGCTTGCTTGAATTTACCTTATTGATTTTGCCACAAATTACAATTAAGGGTGTTAACATTTAGTTTAATATTTATCAAACTAAATCTAATTGGAAATGGTTTTATAGGCAAAACAAATTTGAATACATGTTGAGAATTTTACTAAGATTCATCATGAATGTTTAACCACTTTTATTTTGAATTGGATGCATGAAATACCATGACCAACCCGAAGGGGGAAAAGGTATCACTGTGAAAGGGGATGTTAGATGGTCAAGCTCAAGACAATAAGGAAGGGTGAGACTTGACAACATCTGTACCTAGGTGGCCAAGGTGACCAAGCTCAAGGAGTGCATCACTACATCTCTCTCCTAGGGAATCACTAACTCACTGTCTAAACATTTTGATTCTCCCTATTCTAGGACCACCTTCTTGACATTTAACCCAAGAAGATTATAGTACTTAATTTTTTTTAGGACAGTTAAACAATAGAATATTTTGTAGTTAATCAAGAAGGGTTATAATATTGGTGAACCACCTTTGAAACCCTTAAAAGTTCTACGAGTTCACCTAGACAACTATTTTTATATTCGTAGCCTAATCATATTCTATTGTAAATCACCGCTCAATCACTAGAGACATGTCATAGGAATGTTTCAAGGAGGGTTGAGATTATAATCCTTGGTAAATAAATAAATATCATAGACCAAATCAAAAGTGCTTAAAACATGCTTTTGATCTTTTGTAAATACAAACTTAGAATTGAGGTATCGAGACTTCTTTAGTGAAATATCATTTTATGAAAGGATTGATGTAGTTATATGATAAAATTTAATCTTATTATATGTTCATATGATCACCATAATTCCTTTTCACTATGCGAAGTTGCATGAATAATGTGCCATGTCACCTTGACGAATCAAGGAGAGTAGTGTTGAGCAGTCGTTTTGCATGATGCTAACAACATAAATTGTCTCGAATCTCTCTCTTGAAAAACTGATTAATGGCCATCTCCAAGGTTTCAAATGACTATTTTTCAACCTGATGGGTAACTCAATTGAAGATAAATGTGAATATTCTTAAGGAGGCCTTTGTTGGTATCTACAAATTCTACACATCTTTGTTGAAACGTAACTACAAAAAAATATATTTTTGTATTTTCTATTTTATGATGAATGTAATTTCTAATCTATACAACTACATGAATTCTTATTCTAACCAAGTGTTTGAAAAGAAAATAATGAAGATAGAATAACGAGAGATTTAAAGCAAATTATTGAAAGGTAAATTCGTAACAAACATAAGCCAAAGTAAC
This sequence comes from Cupressus sempervirens, assembly GCA_028749045.1. NCBI lineage: Eukaryota > Viridiplantae > Streptophyta > Pinopsida > Cupressales > Cupressaceae > Cupressus > Cupressus sempervirens. The sequence goes on from CM053790.1 coordinate 610,693,096, forward strand.
AACATGTCTGCAAATTAAATTATCAAAAGGATTTGGTAGGAAACCAATGAAATTAGGAGCAATGCTTCCTCAACTCCATTTATGCAATCATTTATGGGAACTTTAATGAAGATCAAAATGTGTTTCACAATTCATCAAATCATGCGGCCACAGAAAGTGCGCTCACACAAGACAAAACACTATGTCAGAACAATAGTGATCCTTTCTCCAATTTGTTACAACAAGAGAATTTTCTAACACAAGGCAAACACCAAAATTAAAAGATCACACAATTATCACAACACAATAAAACCATTAGCTCCATTATCATTCATGAACATGAATTTACAAAAAATAACACTCTGACAAGATTTACTACACTCAGAATGATAGCACCAATAACATTTATTATTGCATCAAAATATGGAGTACATTTTACATTCATGTATCTAAAAGAAATTATCTCCTCCTTTTTTGTTAGGAGTGATTTGTTCTAATGGAAACTCATGCTAAAAAACTAATAAAATAAAGCTAGTTATATACAAACTGACTCTTGAAATGGTGCTAAGTAGGTCTCCACCCTTGTTTATATCAATTAATAGGTGTGTGAGCCTTTACATGAATTAAACTAATAAAATAAGAAGAAGATAAGCAAAGAGAAGCCATGCGGTGATCTAGGAGTCACTAAGACTTCTGAAAATGGATTAGCCTTCTCTAGGTGTTTCTAGGAGTTGACTTTTCGTCAAAATGCTTTTTCGATGCATGAAATGCTCAAAAATAGAAACTAGTAGTTAAATGTTGGCGCACAACTTTATCTTCAAAATTATCAGTGCACCTCTTGATTTGGTGCACTTCGTGAAAAGTGAACCTTTGAAAAAGTGCACCTTGTGACAGGATCAAAAAATACCAAAACTTTTCTAAGTGTCAAAACTCAATTTCCAACATCTGGGTTTTCTCCCCTTTAGACCAAAATGTTGTCTGGATGTCTGTTATTGAATTTTTCAATTATTGTTGTGATTTTCTTATCTTCTAGTAGATCCAATGGCTCATACTTATTATGCACCACCTGTCGGTAATTAATTATCTCTATCCTAGTATCTGCAAAATCTTCCAATTTGGAATCTAGCTCTAGTAATGCTTCTTCTATTTTGAAGATCTATTTAACATCATCTTTAGATGAAGTGGCCTCAAATAATGCTTTGAATTTATGTGCTACTTTTTGCACTTAAGAAAGTTGAGTCCTAGATTCATCTTCAAAAATCTCTAAGCTAGCAACATTATAATACTCGTCTGCTTCTAAAGACCGCCATCGAGCTTTATTCTTTATTTCTTGGATATCTTCATATAATCCTTCCATAACTTTATTTCTCGCTAACAACTTCTCAATCCAATCATCTACCTTATCCAACTCTTTGACTATATATATTTCCATCAACATACAATACCTCCACCCTTTGATAGCCTTTAACACTTGCAGATCATTAACCTAGGTACACACTTCATCCATTGGCCCAAAATATTGGTTTATAATTGTAACCAATTTGTCAGTGTTATTCTGAATGCTGAACAGAATGTTCAAATTACCTTCTATAATCTATACTCCTCTATCTTCAAAACTGTGATGCCACATTTTGCAAGTGTCCAAAAATGAATTAGTTTCTCCTAAGACTTGTCTAGTTTTTTCTCTCCAAAGCGACCCCTAGAGAAATATCTGGGTGACCAGGATCTATTGGACCCACTATTTCATTTAGGTATCCCCTTAACAACTCATTTTTCTTCCTCAAAACCAATATCTCTGACTCACCTTTATCTAGGTGGGAGAATACTTGTTTAAGGCCTGTAGTGATTAAAACCTTAGTCGTATCCATTGTGGGCTTCCCCAACACTATCCTCTTCATTCGTTAATTATTTGGAGTCAATTCTTTAGTAACAACATGAGTAGTTGGAATGACAATATGTGCCAAAAGATCTTCATATGGTTCATCATGACAAAAGCCAATGTTTTAGCATCACCCTTGGGCAGTTCTAGCTCTTACCTGCTTTTATCAACTCTGTCATTCCCTCCTCTTCATTGGTCTCCATAATTTTTTTTTGTCTAATTAAAACCTCTTGTTTTAACCATGTTGGAGTCATTCCCATAGGTGACATGTGCTGGGCAAAAGACATACATTCCAAAGTTGGTCATTTCCATTTATCACCTTGTTCTGGAGTCTTTTCTTGTTGAGGGAGGACTAGTGATTGAGCTTCCATTTCAACTTGGGTGGAAGACCTAGTCTCTATCTTGGGAAGAGTTTGTTCTCCTTCCTCAAAAATCTGTCCTTTTGATATTTCATCAATATGTAGCTAGACATTCTCCCCTTCCTCTACGGTTTGACTTTCTGGCTCCTTGGAGGAGTTAAGACAACTAATTCTTGCTCCAATTGAAGAGGCATGAACAAAAGATCTTGTGATGGTAAAGGAGGTATACCAAGAGGCCCTTTTGGTAAAGGAGGAAACTATTCCCAATCTTCTCCTAATGGCTCATCCTGAGGGGTATCCCGTATATTCTCCCCTACCATTTTGGTTCCTACTGCAATGAACTCAAAGTCTGAAATGTCAAAGACATCAGCTTCTTTGCCTCCCATCTTTATGGTCCATCCCTCTTGTTCTTCTTCTGAGGCTTCTGCATGGATGGGCTCTCGGGGAATAAAAGGTGGTGTTTGAGTCAAAATCCTTCTTTCTTCTTCTACAACCCTCGCTAAGTGAGTCCTCTTGTTAAGAGGGATATATTTTATTTGTTCCGCCTCTTCCTCATCTTGTACTTTGGAGATGGTTTTTGGAACTTGAGGTGATGGAATTTTCTTCTTCAACTTCCTTTTCTTCTCACCTACCATAGTTGTCTCAGTTTGAGATTTTTTCGGTACTAATGGGGAGGCTTCTTTTGGGGCTGTAGGGTCTTATTGTACCTATACCTCTTCTTCTGTGGGTTAAGCCTCTTCTTGTGTAGTTGGCTCTAGGTAGGCTTGCTCTTGTTGGTTTCTAACTTAAGTGACCCTCTTTCTCTTGCGATTTACCCTTTCTATTTGAAAGTAATCTACCTCCTGTTCATGATGATGCACTATTTCTAGCCTTACTAATGACTTCTCAAGGTAGGTAGAACTATGAATTTTTTTACTTTCCCTTCTTGGGTTGAGCTGTGTCCTATAGGTTTGGGGCTTGAGGAACTAGGTCTAAACAAAAAGGTTACCTAATCCATTCCCTTTTTAACTTGATAATATGTCAAGCCCTGTGATGAATATCAACATTCTCTTATCACTCGATTTCTGCATCCATAATGGATCATTTGTATATCTTATCCCTATTGTATAAGGAATCCAACATCTTAGGGCATCCTTGTTCCATGCTTTGAGGGGTATTTCTAGGTTAAGCACCTTTTTCGCAAGCTGTAGACTCATCCTACAATAGTCCCTAATTTAGACATCATAGTCATCTACACAATTCATCCAATGATCTTCAAGTGCCATTTCAGGTACAATCTTCTTTCCTACCAAATGTTGTACCATTCCAATGTTTTCAAAATATGGGCAAGGTGGTTGATAATCCTCTAGAGGATACTGACCCCATTCCAAGTCAAAAGTAGCAATGTCCCGCTTCTTTTTGACCTCAAAATCCCCAATGGTGATCGACCAAACCCATGTCTTCTTATGTTGCTTTCTCACCCTATCATAGGTGGAGGTCAATTGCCTTGCTATCTCTAATGGCAGTAGTCTACCTGATGGGTATTGTGGGAGCTTCTTTGGGAATATGAGAGTACTAGCTACCAAGGTATAAGAAAATGTTTTAAATTAGATGAAATAAGCTCCAATTTGTGTTATCCGTACTACTGCTTCTATTGACATTCTCTTGGCATAATCTCCTTCTACAAATCGAATGATCCCAAATATGAACCCATTATTAAAAAACCTATATTTAGGACTCTTTAAGGAGATCTTCTTCTTCATGAGCTAGGGATAAACTATGTACGACTAGGCATTTACATCCTACATGCTTTCCTTCCTTACCAACCCCAGGCAATCTGTGGGTCTTACTACTAGAATATATACTATATAAGAAGTCATATAGAAGCAGGGGTCACTATTTACTGAAATCAATTATTTATCTAGATTTTCATTGAGGGTAGTAGCCCAATCAATAGGCATCTTCTCTGTCCTAATTATCTATATGAAGTACACCATACATGTTTCTAAATGACTAGCTGTAGGGAGGTCCATAGCTCTACTTAGAAGGACTATAGAGTGTCCAATATCATCTATCATGTAACCTTGGGTCATATTGACCTTTCCACTTCTCTGGTTCAATGGTGTCTTCTCAATGAGGTACTTTCCTTGTACCAACTCATTTTCTTTGTTCCATCTATCTATTTTGTCATAGGTGATTTATAAGTATTGATCTACCCATGGTAGATGGAAGACCTTCTCAATGTTTCAAGGTCTAATGTCCAAGAAAATTTCCCTAGTCACATTTTTCACCACTTTCTCTTCTAGCACATAGTGATGTGCTAAAGTCATAATCATTTTTGATGATTGGACTGATACCAAATGAGAGGTTGTGTTTATTAGTCCACTTCTAATCAAGGCTAAGACTATAGCTGACCTATCTTTGAGAGGCTATCTTTATTAGTCCACTTCTAATCAAGGTTGAGACTATAGCTAACCTCTCTTTTCGCTTGTTGCATAGTAGAAGGAAAGTGTTCCAATTGATATGTCCAAGCTTTGTGTCTCGAATTTCTGAGTGCTTTTCTCCAAATCGAGATTTCTTAGGCACTCCTTTATATTTAAAGGCAACTGGTTTGAGTGCAATCTTCTTGGCCATAAAGGATGAAGACGATGCCATTTTATCTACACAAAAGAGAAATATCAGTATTATTAATGATGGAAACTTAAGATGACCTTAAAACATGACTTAGATTGATAGAAGCCTAACCAAAATAAAATAAATTGACAAAAAAACCTTGATTATGCCCGAAATATACATATGTGCACCTTGCACACATGTGCATGTGCGCAAGGTATGCAATGCATGACTTTAGAAGGTTACAAAATTCAATGAGTATAAAGTGCACATGTGTGCAACATTCACACATTACTTGTGCATGTGTGGGCGGTGTCTTCTTGTCTATGCGCACAATGTGCACATCTTATGCTATTTGTTTTACCTCAAAAAGTGTGGATGAGATAGTGTACAATGTGGAGATTCAGAGGTTGGAGGGGTGTGAAGGTGCACTCCTAGAGTCTCTGAGTGAACAAGTGAGTAAAAGAAGGGGAGGGACGACCTATTTATAGGTGGGAGCTTATAGGAGAGTGTGCACCTCCCAGGGTGCACACATGCACAGGTGTGCATGTGTGCCTCCTAGGTTGGTGGTGAATGTGCATGTTGCTTACATGTGCATGGTGCACAAGTGAACAACTTCACTTTTTGCACTTTGAAGCATAATTATATCTTTCTAACCTTTTGATATTACTCATGCTTTCTTGTCTAGGTACCATGGATTGAGCTAGACTCAGAGGGAGATTTTGATACATCGAGGCACCTGACTGGGTGCTTTGAAAGGGATCTCACACTTGAAAAGAAGGGGTCCCCATTTTGGACTCAAAATGGAGCATGTGTTGTGAAACCACAATAAGTAGAAGAGTTGCATTTTGGTTAGAGATGAAGGAGAAGGAAGGTAATGTGTAGGAATGAATTCAAAATGAGGGGCCTTCTTTTTCTTGCCAACCTTCACCGTGAAGAGGGGAACTCATATGGAATGGAAAGGAACCATTGAGTCCTGCATGTATTTCATCTTTCTCATACATAAATTTTAGAGGAAGAACCACAATGGGCTGAGAGATAACATTTTGTAGGTAGTATTGTTGATAAGAGAACTAGTTGTTCATTGATAAGACACTCGACATTATAAGAACATAAACAAACAACTCAATTTTGCAACTTATCAAGCATGTATTTCTCTTGCTCTAAAAACTAGTTTTGACTCCCATTAAATTTTTGCATTCATTCATACTTATAATTGCTAGAATGAATCATGTCTAATGCAGGAGCATCCAGTGGTGTAAGGGCAATCTTGTATCACTCAAAAAATATGCTTAGTGTTAGTTTCTATTTAATGTGTTTTCATTTCTAGATACCCATTTGGGTCAAATTGAGAGTCCAACTCTCTTAGTTCCACTATTGGTTTTTTGGGTTAGAGTTTTTGAGCACCTTGGGATACGTGCCAATGTAGAAAAAAGTTATTTTGTAATTGAGCCATAGTTATAGTGAGTTAGAGGGTGTAAGTTGGAGCGATGATTATACTTGTAATTTAAAGCACTCTAGATGAAGAATCACGTCAAAAGGCTTTGAGGTTTGAAAGTTATTACAGTTTTAAGTTGCTTGGAGACCCCCTAAGAGCACTTCAAAGTTAGATTTGAGGCACTGAATGGCCTCGTACATACCCAAAAAATGGGAGATGAGAAAGGCTGGTCCATAAGGCTATAGAGCGCTTGGAGAGCTTTCTGAAAATGTAAACGGTTCATCAATTGGAGTCTCGAATCAAAAATTATGCCTCCCAGTGATAACTTTAAGAAACCCCTCTAAAAAAAATGCCTAAAATGCTAGCGAATCCAACATTTTGTGGGCAAGAAAATTTTAATGTCAAGGGCAATTTTTTTGTTCCATATAGGGAAATAAAATATTATATGTTGGCAATTTTTTTCTTGCCCTAGCAAAAATCATTTTAAATGTGGCGAATTAATGTTTTTTCTTGTTGATAGATAAATAAATGATGGCTATTTTTCCCTTGCCAAAAATGAATTAATAATGTCAGAGGCGAATTACTTGTTTTGTAGGAAAATGAATAATAATGATCTTGGCTAATCTTCAGTGGTAAATTGAAAAAATGTTTAATCTGAAAGCAAAATTTGCACATGTATTGGCTAGTGACTGTACTGACTGCTGAGTAGTCACTTGAAGTTTCAACTTGTGTACTATCTTAGGTCTATTATTAATAATGTCGTAATGTTGTTATGTCAGTGTCACTATTACCAAGTCGGCTACCATCACTTTCATATTGTTAATAGTAAATACAATAGTTTTATTGACCATTGATTAATTAGAGATCAATGACAAAAGATGTATTTTTGGGCCACTTGCTTGAAAAGACTTGGAGTCGCATGAAATTCTTTGGAATGGAGACACATGGAAAGGGTTGCACAGAAATCATTACTCAATGTTAGGCACTATCAACTATCCGATATTAATGCTAGTACATTTCGGCGGTTCACACACTTGAAAATTAATAGGAATATGAAAAAATAATATATGAAAGATCGTGAACGCTAAAGAATTTAATGCAACTGCCATTAAATAGCGTCTTCAATTCCTCTTTCATTATAATTCTCATATTCTTCAATTTGAATTCAGTTTGCAATTGCACTTCATAGAGTTTCTTCAATATTAGAAATTGATATGCCAATTGACCTGAAATGCACTACAATGGCTCTGCAAAAGCCCTTTTTGGGCAGGATTCCTGATGATGTCCTTGCCATGGTTTGCAATCCAAATGCCCAAAGTCCTTTTATTTGCTATGCTATATTCATGGTCCTCGGCCATGAATTCTTGAGAAACGATAAGAGGTATCGTGTGTCCACAGATATTACCTCCTGCTTCCTTGCGTCTCTTCTCAACCTTGGAGGCAGTCAAATAGACATTCTGATGCTTCTATGTAACATTTTTAAGGAAATGTTTTTAGAAGATGATGTCAAAATTCTTGTATTGGCCGAGTAGGTATTGGGGCCAGGCATTGGCATCTCTTTTGCAAATGTAGCAGACAAGTGTTGGGAGGAAGGCATAGGGTGCACTATACATAAGCAACCTTTCCTACTCGGCATGAATGAATGACAATTGACTTGCCATCGAAATTGGGCATGGCTCGGAAGGGATTTTCTACAGAAGTGGTTGTTGTTGGACGATGTCAGTGAGACCGACTTCACATGGCTAGACGAGTTTAGTGACATCATCTTCTCCAACAGATTCCTCGTGGAGGGACTTGAAGACCTTTTTGATTGAAGGCTTCAAGCCCTCGACCTCTCAACCCGCTGATGCTTCCAACCTCCCTGGTTCCCTATTCCCTGTTTCCTTAACCGTTGCCCTTTGGGCAAAAAAATGTTTTAAAGATATTTGTAATTTTCTTTCGATTGGGCCTTGCCCTTTTTTGTAAATTACGAAATAGTAAAACCAGGCTAATTTAATTAGCTATTTTGAATTTCTATGCTATGAATTAGTATTATGTACATTGTATAGTCTAAAATATTATCAATAAAAATAATAGTTTTTAGCTTCTCAAATCATTGTTCTTGTTAGTCTACGACTTTGTTTTTGGCATCTCGATTCTCAATGCACTGTTGAAATGTTAGCCTGCGACTTTGTTAAAAATAATTAATTGTTAATAGTTATAAAGTTAGAACTTAGAATTTAAGAACAAAAAAAAAAGGTTTCAACAATCCCGATTCCCTTTATGGTTTCATATAATATATTTGATTAATGATTTATAGTAAAAAATTATTCAATCAAAAATTATCCAATTAAAAGTTTTATAATTTCTAAAATTATTTTTCTTTAATCTGATTGGTTAAAACAAATGGAGCGATAAGAGCAGATTTCAAAGAAAACTAAAGATTATACTCTTAATAAAGTTAAATATAATTTTGATAATTTATGTGTCAATTTTTTATTTCATACTTATCTTGTCACCTATTTCTAACTTTTTTTCATTATGAAATCTTTTAAATGATGAAGGATAGTTTATAAACAATTATCACAATTTTCAATATATGTTAATAATTTTTAGGTAATTAAACTAGATTACATTTTAATTTTGAAACTAAATAATAAAAATGAATAAAAATATAGCATTTGTAATTATAGTTTTAAAATTATAATTATGTTATTTACATTAAACTATTGTCATTATTATTTCATATCTTGCACCAATTTTATTTTATAAAATTTAATATATCTTCATTGAATTTTTCATATCATCTTTACAATAAAAAATTTATGATAGAAAAGAAAATCATTTCTATAATAGAAAAGAAAATCCTTTATTTATATTATATTAAAACTATTATAATTATCTATATATATATATATATATATATATATATATATATTAACATCATGATTTTGACATGCTCAAGCTTAAAAGAAAAATAATAATAATTAATAACAATTTTTTTAATAATATTTATTTCAACATTTTTTTCTATATTAATTAATATGCTATGTAAATTCTTTTCAATGATCGTGGCTCTATTTTGGGCTAAATTTTATAAGATTGAAGATAAAGTCTATTTCTACCTGAAATTGAGATACGTGTACTCTAAGATTCTACCTAAAATCTCGACCATTGCATAAAACAAAGATAGACGACTTGAGATAAATTTCGGGCCGATTTGGAGAATGTTTTCTTATGTGCCTAGATTCATCTGAAATCGTGACACATGTCCGATCATTGGAAGACTCAGTTAATATTATTAATAATTATGTTTATAAACAATTATCACAATTATCAATATATGTTAATAATTTATAGATAATCAAACTATATTACATTTTGATTTTGAAACTAAATAATAAATATGCATAAAATAATAACATTTTTAATTATATTTTTAAATTTAAATTATTTTATTTAAATCAAACTATTGTCATTATAATTTATTATTAGTACTTGCCGGTAGGCTTAGGGCTAAGAGCTAAATATTTCATTTTTAATGTGGTTCATTAACGTTAATATTTTTATTTTTTTTAATGTAATTGCATTGGTCTATATATTATATTTTAATAATGTAATATTTTATAAATTATAATATTATTTTTGTCATTCAATTAAAAATAATATTACTTATATTATATAATCATTTAAGATTTTTTATTATTATAAAAATATTATTATTTTTATATTATAATTATTTATTATATAATACAACATATAATATAATATAATATAATTATAAGCATATGATATATATGTAATAGAACACACACACACACACACACACACACACACACACATCAATGATTATATTTATGAATAAAATTAAAATTAAAATTAAAATCATTACAGAAAATATAATTATATAACATTTTTATTAATTAAAATATTTTATATATTATAATAAATTTATTAAATTTAAATTAGATTTATATAAAAACTAAAAGCAAGTACTAATGACACTTGTTTCATATCTTGCACCAATTTTATTTTATAAAATTTAATATATCTTCATTGAATTTTTCATATCATCTTTACAATAAAAAATTTATGATAGAAAAGAAGATCATTTCTATAATAGAAAAGAAGATCATTTCTATAATAGAAAAGAAAATCTTTTATTTATATTATATTAAAACTATTATAATAATAATTATAAATAAATAAATAAATAAATAAATAAATAAATAAATATATATATATATATATATATCATGATTTTAACATGCTCAAGCTTAAAAGCAAAATAATAATAATTAATAACAATTTTTTTAACAATATTTATTTCAATATTTTTTTCTATATTAATTAATATGCTATGTAAATTCTTTTCAATGACCGTGGTTCTATTTTGGGCTAAATTTTATAAGATTGAAGATAAAGTCCATTTCTACCCGAAATTGAGATACGTGTACTCTAAGATTCTACCTAAAATCTCGACCATTGCATAAAAGAAAGATAGATGACCTGAGATGAATTTTGGGCCGATTTGGAGAATGTTTTCTCATGTGCCTAGATTCATCTGAAATCGTGACACATGTCCGATCATTGGAAGACTCAGTTAATATTATTAATAATTATGTTTATAAATAATTATCACAATTATCAATATATGTTAATAATTTATAGATAATCAAACTATATTACATTTTAATTTTGAAACTAAATAATAAATATGCATAAAATAATAACATTTTTAATTATATTTTTAAATTTTAATTATTTCATTTAAATCAAACTATTGTCATTATAATTTATTATTAGTACTTGCCAGTAGGCTTAGGGCTAAGAGCTAAATATTTCATTTTTAATGTGATTCATTAACATTAATATTTTTATTTTTTTTAATGTAAGTGCATTGGTCTATATTTTATATTTTAATAATGTAATATTTTATAAATTATAATATTATTTTTGTCATTCAATTAAAAATAATATTACTTATATTATATAATCATTTAAGATTTTTTATTATTATAAAAATATTATTATTTTTATATAATAATTATTTATTATATAATACAACATATAATATAATTATAAGCATATGATATATATGTAATAGAACACACACACACACACACACACACACACACTATATGATTATATTTATGAATAAAATTAAAATTAAAATTAAAATCATTATAGAAAATATAATTATATAACATTTTTATTAATTAAAATATTTTATATATTATAATAAATTTATTAAATTTAAATTAGATTTATATAAAAACTAAAGGCAAGTACTAATGACACTTGTTTCATATCTTGCACCAATTTTATTTTATAAAATTTAATATATCTTCATTGGATTTTTCTTATCATCTTTACAATAAGAAGTTTATGATAGAAAAGAAAATTATTTCTATAATAGAAAAGAAAATCTCTTTTATTTATATTATAACTATTATAATTATAATTATAAATTATATATATATATATATATATATATATATATATATAAAATTAAATTAACCCAAAATTGGGACATGTGTACTCTAAGATTCTACTTGAAATCTTGACCATTGACTAAACAAAAGATCAATGGGTCGAGATGAATTTCAGACCAATTTGGAGAATGTTTTTCCATGTGCCTAAATTCATCTGAAATCATGACACATGTCCAGTCATTTCAAAACTCAATTAAGTGTCAAGATTCAATTAATATTATTAATAATTATGTTTAGTCTTTTAAAAAAATTATTACTTAATCCTGACTCAGCGATGCCACGATTGTTAAGTAAAAGGCAGATTGACGCCAACGACAACAGCCCAGGATGGATTTTGGGTAAATTTTGGGTCCGCTATCGCTGTTGTCAAGAAACATCCACAATCGTGACACATGTTCTTGACAAGTATCACGATTGACACGTGTCACGATTTCAGATGACTCTTGACAACAACAATAACATTCCACAAATTGACCCAAAAATCATATCGATAATTAAGTTCAATTTTTATTAATTAATTTATTTGAAATGAACAAATTTATTCAAATGTATATTAATGTAATAAATTTTTACTTTTTATTATTATTGTAATGTACATTACTACATTATTGAGTCTTGACTCTTTATGTAGTCAAGACTACATAATATGTAATACTTTCGTTTTAACTTTTAACTATTAACTTTCTATGTTTTTAGAGTATAAAATTGAAAGTTCTCCAAGTCAAGAGTTTGATACGACAGTGTTTTCAAATTTCAAATATTTAAAGATTGGTAGAATTTCATTTTGTGTTCTGAAGACTGAAAGTGTGTAACTTGAGTATTAGACAAAAACACCAATTAGCCAATCTTGATTCTGGGTATTTAATTTTTTTAATTTTTTTCTATTACAATTTGCAGCAATATAAATCTTGATTTTAATTGTCTTAGATGTACTCTTTACAATTATTTTAAATAGGGCATGAAGAAGAATTTTGTGTAATAACCAGTAGCAAGCATGGGCAAAACAAAGTCAAAAACCTCTTGTACGAGTGCAAGCATAAAGGAAAAGAAAGACATTATAGAACTCAGGCAAGTGCTACAAATCCTAGGTTTCATTGATGAATGCCATGATATTTTTGATCCTATTATTCATGGGGATTTTGGAATCATGAGAATTAGACATTCATTGTTTAATAACTGGAAAGATCCATAGAAGGAGAGAAATTATTACAAATATAACAACTTTATTCGTGCATATATACATAAACTAGCTGCTTTGGTTATTGGATTAATAAACCTCACTATACCCAAAGTATTCCCTTGCCCTGAAATTGTAATGCTATGCACTCAAAATTATGATGAAAATATAAAGGCAATTGTAAACTAAAACACTTAGGAATAAATTTTATCCATAACTGAGAGTGAATTTTTCACTCTGTTAGACCTAGGGCTAGGGTTTAAACCAGAAAGCTTTAACGAGCACATTAATTTGGATAAACTAGCATAGGCTTATGACAAACTAGAAAGAGTTTTTCAAGATTCATATATTAAGGGTTTAATAAACTCAAAATCCTCTACTAGTGTTACACTGGACATAGACCTTAAGCCTCCTTATCAGTATGATATTTTTGTGCCATGGGTTTAAAATACTATTTCTTTTCTTATCATTTTGTCTAGGATTGGACAGTAATAAGAAAGTGGGGGCCAATGTTCTTGTAATGATTTATAATATCCATTGTCGAGGTCAGTTAGTTGAGAAGGTAGATGTAAGATATAATTTTGTTCAACACATTATTGAATCTATGCAACAACAATTACTAATGATTAAAAAAAGTACAACAACAAGCAAGACAAAGACATTTAGGTTCAAAAGTTACTTATGCTACCTTCTTTTAGCAAAGCATTGCCCAATATTTGAGACATAGAACAACAAGCTTAATATTGAGGTCTATAAGTTTGATGAGAAAACCCAGAAGAAATCAGAGATTCCAAGTCCAGTATATGAGTGGACACATAAGATGATGATGAATGCTAAAAATTAAAACAACAACCATTTTGTAGACTTCTTTTTAGCACCTATTTACCAAAAAATCATAGACACTTCAATGCCTAGATTGCCTATGTCTTGTAAAGATTGCATTCAACTGGGAAGTCTGATTCAATTGGCTGATTGGTTCTTCATGGAAGAGTACACTGTCTTAAGGTTTTACGATTCAATGATTGAACACTACAAACTTCTAATGCATGTTATAGAAAGGCTTTTTACACTAGAATACGTATGGCATATGGAGAGCGCAGATGAAGTTTTGAGTGGACAACAAAAGAAAACGATATTTTCTTCCCTGCCTTTCACAATTGGAGGCCTCACATTTGAGAGAAAGGCTTTCAAAGTGGCAAACAAATTGGTAAATTTTTTTGGCTTTGATTTTGTTAGTCACTGGAATTATGATCCATTGAACATAATAAAAATTAGACTTATTGCTAATGGGATCTCTGCAAGCAAATATCAACATCAGGAGAAGCTATTGATAGAAAAGTTAAAAAATAAGGATTCATGGGATGAGGTTAAAAAAGAGATGGAGAAAAATGCAACAGAGAATAATATTTCAATGCAAGAATTGTCATCCCAAATTATGACATTGCACATATCAGAGTCACAAAAATCAGAGCCTTTGACATACTTAAATTTCTACGAGAAAACATCTGAACCTTCTAAGAGGTCTATGCCAAAAGCAATTAAAGAAGCATGTGCATCTGCATCGTGGTGTCAAACCAAGATGACTGATTTTTGGAAAATGAGGCAAAATTTGGGTGAACCAAGGACATCAGTAGGTTTTGAAGAAATTAAGGAGGATGAAATTTTCAATGATTATTGGGATAAAGAGCATCCAACTATACTATATGATTTTGGCAGTTGCAGTGATAGTGATAGTGATAATGAAAGACATAAGGACCTCGAGCCTGATGTCGACATTCAACGTATTCAAGATTTAGGATCAACTAGGGGTAGAGATATTGTTAAACTTCAAATGAGTGATTCTATTAAACAAACGTATAGTAAAGGGGCAACTCTGATACAAAAAATGGGTTATGTAGGTATAGGGCCCATTGGTGCAAGTGGTGAAAGGATTTGGAATCTAGTTTTAGTACCAGACCCACCCAAAAGAGGATGTAAACCAATCATTGGACTCTCTAAGATTGAAGATAATTCATCTATAAAGGGTAAAAAATATTATACTTTTTCTTCTGAAGGTCATCCCAACACATTATTTGTTAAATCTTCAAATCCAGTCATAGTTGATCCCATTAGCACTGGCATTGGCACTAGCATGGATGAACCTTGTGCAAAAGAGAAAAAAGTTATGACAATTACACCACAAGAAATGTTAGTAGTTACTTCACCAATGTATGCACCAGTAGCTTCTATACCAAACCCAGAAAATAGTCCTAAAATGCCAAGATTTAGAATGGGCCATCTTTAGTCTATTGACAATCTTCAAAATATAGTTGTAGGTGGAGTAAGTTTAACTAGAGTTGGAGGAGCATACAACGATACAACTAATAATTCACCTTTCAAACACTCAATTGCGTCAGCAAACTCAACTTTTAGTTTGAACAAGTTTGCATCAAAGTTTGAAGAAACAAGCAAAAAAAATAGGCAAATTATGAAGACTTTGAAAAGTGATGCAATTACTAAATGTTAGGGATCTACTAACATAATATTTCTAACATATGATCCAAATAATGAAATGATGAACTTCATGGCTATTATGCCCTTGGGTAGAGATAATAATCCACTAGAAAATGTAATAAATCGTAACGATGTACAAGTTACCAGTCTTCAAACAGATTTGTTGAAAGTGAAAAATATTGACAAAATCAATATATCAAAAGAGAGAAACAAAATGGTCTACTTTACACTTCTGAAAGCGGAGAGAGAAAACAAAAAGCTTACAAAGAAAATATAAAAGTTACAAGAAAACCTTGAAAAAGTGAAGGCCAAGGAGAAAGTAGCAGACACTAGGTTCAAAGAATTGTAAAACAGGATAAAGAATTCTTCTCCTACAGAGGCAATTGTCTAGCAATAAAAGATGAATGAACAAGTGCAAAATTTGACTAAAGAATTGGATGAGTGCCAAAAGAAACTTCAGCATGAAAAAGCCTCTATTGCACAGTTGTTCAAGTCTATAGAGAGTAGTGCATAGGTCAACAATAAATTGAAAACTGACCTGGACTCTGCTATCAAGGAAAATAATAATTTGAAGATTGAATTGGAGAATGAAAAGAAAAAAGAGGAGTCTAAGGCAAGGATAATTTATAAATTGTAGAAGAAACTAGGGAATGAGAATAAAAAAGAGGAGTCTAGCACAAATACAATCCACAATTTGAACAAGCAATTAGAGAATATGAAAAAAGAGAAGAGTCAACTACAAAAACAATCCTTGAACAAGTAATGGAAACAGATAAAGCTCTCAAATCTGCTTCCAAAGACTTGATGAAGATGAATCACAACATACTGAACTTGCTAACTGTTGGATTACCAAATCTAGCTAACTCAGAGGGTAGATTCATTGGAAAAGAAGATTACATGAAAAAGTTGCAGAACACCATGAATTTTGATTTAGGAAACTTGCCTAAGGAAACCACTCTAGAAGGAATTTCAAGTTGCATCAAACCACTATCAACAATGAATGAAGTTATAGATAAATTCTTCGATTCATGTAAAACTATTAAAGTATTCATTGTTGATGAGGTTACAACAATTTAATTACAACCTCAAACAAATGGAGCTTTCAAATGATGTAGAATGGAGCACCCTAAAGAACTTCATTGGAGCTAGGTCATCTTCTCAAACTATTACTTTTGCTGTCAGTGGTAGTCATAGCTGATAGCACTATGAAGTAACAACTAGTAAGTGATAGTACTATAATTTTTTTGTTACTTGTTGCTCTTTAATTTCAAATATTGAATTTAATTTCAACTTTGTTTAATGTTAATTGTTACAAGAATCAAGAGTTAGCATATCAAGATAGTTGGGTAGCCAGGCACTAGCATACTATTACTACACAAAGTAGATGAAAATTTTTTCCCTACTACTTGAAAAAATTATACAATTGGCAATGTGACAAATTGACAATGTAATTGTACACACATAATGTATTATGTACTAATAATCTAATTATATATACAATTACAAACCAAAATACAACTATTGTTGCTCCCTTGTATCTACAAAAGGGAATTCAGGGTCATTTAAATTTGACATTGAGTCATTTGCAAATGGTTGTAATTGTTAAATGTATTATGTTATAGGCTAGTTTATAATTATAAAATATAATATATATTTTTAAAAATAGAGCTTATTCTATTAAATGCATTATGTTACAATTTCTTAAAGAAACTAGAATCAATGAAAATCTCAACATGTTAAAAAAATACAATCAATGAAAATCTCAACATGTAAGTTTGTAACATCAACGTGTTCAAAAAATAAATTTAAGCATCTATAAAAAGACAATGAATGAAAGATATAAATCAACTTCTACAAACATAATTAATTAGTAGATAGAGTCTTAGATCAGAGCTACTAGCCTACTACTTGACTCATGTAGAAGTTAGAACTTGAGGTTGAAAAGTTGCTATAGTTGCCACTCTGCATGGACCAGCTTAGTATCACTATCATTAGAATCCTCCTCATTTATTGCATATAACATTTCATTGTTTGTTGTATTTTCTTTAGATTCACTATCAATGTCAGTATGCATGCCAAAGTCAACATCATCTTCATTGCTTCCACTATCAGGACATGAACCATTGCCACTGCCACTGCCACTGCCACTTGGGTTTGAAATATTGGGAATCCCTCTTCTTTGACATTGGTTTCTCCAAATGCTGAGAGCCCTATCATAAGGGAAACTATCTATCTCATACCAAGAATTACAGAGCCTCAAACAATTATCCATTTTTTTGTCTAATTTGTTTCTAACCTTTGACTTTAGGAAGCCCAAAGTACTAAAAACTCTCTCATCCTCAATTGAACCCAATATCATTGTCAAACATAAACATAAATCAATAAGCTTGAAATATTCTAGTAGTGACTCTCTCAACTAATTGCTCTAACCAAGGTTTTTTTAAAGCTTTGTTACCACTCCATCTTTATTTGGGTTCTCCATAAGATCATATTGTTCCCTAATTATATTTGCAAAAGAATATGATTGATCTCTCAGTTGAGATTAATCTAAAATTCTATTTATAGCTATTTTATTAATTACTTTAGGTTTGTAAAAGTGCTGAATCAAAGTCATCATCCTTCTTCAAAAATTAATCAGATTATTTAGAGACCAATATTGTGGAAAAATAATTGACATTGCTTCGAGCAGTTCCTCTTGAGGGAATCTAAATCTAATTTTTGATGAAAGATTGTAGAAAACTTTCTTGACAGAGTCAAGAATAGAGTCTTTGATCTTCTTGAAGTCTTCACTTGTAACACATGAAAGTACCTTCTCTGGTTCTGATTCAACTTTGCTTCCTACTTCATTGGGGTTGGAGTTAGGGTTGACATGGGCATAGTACTGCATTGGTATGTCAACTCCATGTACCCTGGCATATACCTCATTGTTTGCACCAATATGTAAAAAGTTTTTAGGATTGTTCAAATCTGTGATTTCTATCCACTTTGCAAACTTTGATTCATCTAACAGTAGTAATCGATAAAAAGTATCCAAACTATTACATGTCATTTTACATAGCTTATTATATTCTGTAATGTACATAAATCTTTTTTGAACTTTTTTATAATATTTCTCATGTCTTGTAACATGGAGAGAATAGCTACTAAAGTTAAGAGTATCTAAGTTAGACTTGAATATAGTTGAGAGAATCTATCTCGCACAAAGTGGATTAGTCCAAGCAATGATAGATATTCAGAGATTACTTGATGCATTGTTCCATCCAAAGAGATCCATCTAGTATCATTGTCTTTAAGAAGCTTCTTCCCATCAGTAAGTCCTTGAGAAAAGTGTTAAAATTCTCAGACTCATTTTGGACTTCAAAAAAAGTATTGGTAAATCTCTTTGATTAGAGATTCTACTTTACTTACACAACCAAAATTGCTGACAATTTTAAAAGCTAGATTCATTCGATGGGCCATGCAATCAATGAGAATAGTGTAGGGTGCCAAATCATTCTTGATATTTTTGCAAAGACCACCTTTATTACCTTGCATAACCAAAGCTCCATCCACTCCAACACACACCAACTATTTGGCAATCTCCATTTTATCCAAACCTCCACATTCAATTAGAGTACTCTTTAATAAATTATATAAATTTTTAGCTGTCACACTACAATTTAATTTAGCAATAGATAGTAGAAAGGGTTGACAACAATTTTTTTTTATAGTATAAACATGCATGCACACCCAAGAAGTATTATCAATTATTGTAACTTCATCTAGAGATAGTGCAATGAAATTTGAGTGTTTTATTTTTTCTTTCATATCTTCTTTTTCAACTTGTGTAAGACATCTAGCCCATTCTCACCTGTTGTTTACTGATCAGTGATTGTTTGGATAGTTTCAAAGTTTGAAAAAGTGCAATAAGGTAGTAATTGAAAGGTAGTCTATCATAGGAAGTCCTTTACGCAAAATATAAAAGACCACAGTTAATTGAACTACTTTTCCCATATTTTGCACTTCCATTGCTTTCCCAATGAAATCTTCAATGGAACCTTTTACTATAGAATGCTTTTCTCATAATTCCTAGTGTAACTCGTATATTTTGACATTCCTGATATGCAGACAGTTTTCCTTTGTTTTTCAAGTTAGCACATATTTTTCAACTCCATCTATAGTTTCCTTTTTGTAAACTTTACTAACATGATTTTCTATGGTATCAAGTTTAAGCTGCAAGCTCTTCTCCTTCTTTGTTATCTCTGTGCAAATCTTACATCTACATTCTACAAGAGGCTCACCATCAATTCAATTGGCTACTGGTTCAATGAACTAGTGCTTTTCCACCCATTCTAACTGAATTTTTTTTTGGATAGATCCCAATGAAATTGATCTTTCTTTGATTCCAATTTTCTTTTCCCCTTTTGTGCATGAACATGATTTATGGAATCACTTTTGGTTTTCTCACCCGACTGGTCCAGGACTAATTCCAACTCTATAATATTAGTTTGTGACTCCCTACTTGTGATGAATCTCCTTTTTCATAAGCACTGGAGATGTAACTTGTGAATCTTGTAGGTTGCGAGTATTTCCACTGCCAAAATATGTTGCTATGCTTCTGCATTTTGGTAATGGTGGCCTCTCTTGGTTTTTAGGGATCCTATTAGAACCCCTGTTACCCCTCTTGTTTGACATTGTAAACCGATAAAGGTTGCAAAAAATAAATCAACTTAGTTGTTGAACAAAAGACTCAAATAGTGACAACTCAAAGACTATGAATAGTGACACTAGACTACTTAGATGCCCTTGGCTAAATAGTCAAATATCTGCACCCGATTTGACATTTTATACAATTAATTAATTAATTTTAAAGTCATAGATTAGTGGTTTTGTGGTTTTAAAATTAATTAATAAATTACATAAACTATCAAATTGGGTGCAAATTTTCTACTGTATAGACATCACCTACTTAGACTACATATAATAACAACAATATGATTCATTCTCCAAAAAAGGGTACTACTACTATGATACTATAGTATACGGTACTACCCAATATAATTTGTAAACTTATAGGCTATCTTAGCATGTGAGATGTCCAGTCACTAGTGGACATTGGATAGTAAAACTAAAAAATAACTAGTACCAATATACCAGTATGGTAGTACCATTGTCAACAAAAAATTAAAAATCACTTGCCTTTTACAAAAACCAAGGTCCTTGAGTCAATGGGCAATGCACTTAGCACTTTGAAACTTCGGTGGCAATAAGAAATGCCAGTCTCTAGACAAGAAAAGAGTGAATTGTGTAGAATAATAATATCTTATAGTCTAAACTACGTTGGTGAATTATGTGGGATTAACAAGTGAGAATGTCAAACATAGGTGAAGTGCACCTTCCTATACAAGCCCATAGTAGGAAATAGTTGGCTAAATGGAGCTGGTGGTCGACACATGTCAAGAAAATGGTAGGTGACACCCAACCCAAGGGAAAATTATTTGGTTGTAATAATGGTGAAAGAATGTGGGTGACTAAGAAACAAACATGCAAAGGCTTGTGAAATGTTCAAAATAAATGTATCCAAAATGTAAATTGCATTGGTGATTGGACCAATATTTTTGACCAATCATGTGATAACTAATGGGCGACTACCATGAGTGTTGAACCTAAACTTGATAAATATTCGATGATGCGGTTGGCCTATGTTGCTTGTGTGCTATTCACCAAATGACAATCGACCCATGAGATGGGATTGCCAAAAGGTGAATATTCACCACTAAAGTAATCTTTGATGCCTCCCTGAAGTTGGACTACCATTTCTAGATTCTTTAAATTTACACTGACTTCTAATGTGTTTTCTAAAACCTTCTATTTTTGTGGTGGATTCCAAATGACATATTGTAAAATTTATTCCTAACCCTAAACCTAATTTGGATTACTTAAGGACATTTATGGCATTGTAAAGGAAATGTTTGGTGGAGTTCAGGAGAAGGTACTGGAGGAAGGTTTTTCTCTTGGATCAGACAACATTATAAGTCCATAGGGCACATCTTTGGTCCATTTTCATTGTATTAAATGTAATAGTAGATCACTTCTGATAATAATATTTTCCTTTTCCTATTGTGTTTATTTTGTCTTGGGTTGTGTCCTCATCAAGTGATATCAAAGCTGGTTTTCCTGAGTGTGTAGACAAAGCATCAACTATGAGGTAGTTTACACTAGGACTGTATGGTTGTGGGTTTTGATACAAGAAGATGCCCCCATGAAGGGAGAATAGTGGAGGTGCCAAAGTTGTTACTCTTGAGGTTAGAGCCCTCGAAAGACAAGTCTAGGCATTGCAGGAAGAGATCTACAAAGGGATGAATGTTTCCATAGGTGATGAAAATGAGGAAGAAAATGAAGAAGGAAATATTTTCTAGGAAGGGGAAGGAGATGGAGAAGTCCTAAATTAGGTGGAAGAGAGGTTCTTTAGGGCCATTTCCAAGCTTGGAAAAAGACCTAAAATTAATGTCGGCATGTTTTTCAAGAAATCTAAACCCAGATGAGTTGATCGACTGGATTAATGAGCTAGAGGAATATTTTGACTATGAGGATATCGGGCATCCTAATAGGGTTAAGTTTGTGAAGGCCAAAATGAAAAGCCATGCCAAAATCTAGTGGCAAGAGATTTAGTTGGAAAGAAATAAAAGAGGAAAGGAGAAAATCACGAGATGCGATCGCATGGTGGGAAAACTAAAGAAGCAGTTCATTCTTGTTGATTACGAGCTTGATTTGTTCAAGAAGATGCAAGGGTTAAAGCAAGAAGGAAAATCAATCCAAGAATATATAGAGGAATTTTACCAAGTCCTTATTAGGGAAGGGAATGCAAAAGCAAACAAGGAGAAGGTTTCCTATTACCTTAGTGGGTTAAGACCTAGCATTCAAGAGGAGTTAAGTCTGGTTAGAATGAATAGCATTGAAGAGGCATATCAGTTTGCCTTTTGAGTTGAGGAGAAACCAAACAAAAAGTTTGATGGAAGGAAAAGAGGGTGCAATCAAGGAGGACGGGGTGCTGGTAGGTCATTTGGAGGCCAAAATGAGAACCAGAAGAAAAATGAAGATGTGGGTACTAGCCAAAACTAGAGGAATGAGGGTTTCAACCACTCTCATGATCAAAAATTTGGAGATTAGAGAGGAAGAGGTAGAGGAAATGGACAAGGTTTAGGAAGAAAAGAATTTTATGGTACCTATTTTCATTGTAATGAAGATCACCATGCCTTCAAATGCCCTCAAAACCAAGGAAGGATGGATAGGAGAGCTGATGGTTGCTCATGTAGATGATGTTGCACAGTCATCACATTTAGAGGATGTAGAAAGAGGTGAGGTTCTAGTTAATGAAAGGGTCTTACTGAGCAGTGAGACTAAACTTGGACAAAGGAGGAGTTTGTTTTGTACTAGGTGCAAGTGTGAGGGTAAATGTTGTGATGTGATTGTTGATGGTGGAAGTACTGACAACTTGGTGTCAGAGGAGATGATCTCAAAGCTAAAGCTCAAGAGGGAGAAACACCCTCAACCCTATCAGATTGCTTGGGTGTAGGATGATCATAAGGTCCTAGTTAGTGAGAAATGTTTGGTAAAGTTCAAGATTGGGAGTTACCATGACGAGGCTCTCTGTGACATCATTCCTATGGATGTCTGCCATTTATTGTTGGGAAGGCCATGGAAGTTTGATAGACATGCTATACATGATGGTCATGCAAATGTATACTCTCTGGCAAAGGATGGAGCTTGCTACAAATTGAAGCCCTTGATAAAGTAGGGTGAAAAGGTATGCAATAGCGAATATGGAGATGTCATCTCTAATAATGTTCTAGAAGGGTTGTCACCAATAAGGCAAATCAATCATCAAATAGATTTAGTTCTTGGAGCTAGTTTACCTAACAAGGCTACTCATAGGATGACTCCTACTAAGACTGAGGACCTAAACATACAAGTTCAGGAGTTGTGAGGAAAGGTTTGATTCAAGAGAGCACGAGTCCATGTGCAGTACCTACAATACTAGCACCAAAGAAGGATGGAGAGTGGAGAATGTGTATAGACTCTTGAGCTATAAATAGAATAACTATCAAATATTGGTTTCCTTGCCAAGAATGTATGATCTTATGTACTGTTTGAGTGGAGCTCAATACTTCAAAAAGATAGATCTCAAGAGTGGCTATCACCAGATACAGATACAAGAGGGAGATGTGTGGAAGATTGCATTCAAGACCAAGGAAGGTCTATACAAGTGGTTAGTCATGCCCTTTGGATTGACCAATGTGCCAAGTACCTTCATGTGGCTTATGAATGAGGTATTGATTTTTTTTTGGGAAAATTTGTTATTGTCTATTTGGATGATATTTTAATAAAAGTATGTCTTTGGATGAAGATTTATTGCACATTCGTAGTGTCCTTGAAAGGTTGAGGGAAGAGAAATTGTTGATAAATTTGAAGAAGTATAGCTTTGTTAAATGGGAGTTTGTGTATTTATTTGGGGTTTGTTGTATCAATTGAGGGTCTTAAAATGGACCCAAAGAAGGTGAAGGTCATCTTGGAATGACCTAATCCAAGGCCTGCCATAGAGGTAAGGTCCTTCCATGGTCTGGCTAGTTTTTATAGGAAGTTCATTAAGAATTTCAGTAGTATATGTGCATCCCTAACTGAAACAATGAGGGGGGATAGAAAAGAGTTCATGTTGACTACATGAGCTACAAGAAGTTTTAAATTGTTGAAGAAGAAGGTGACAAAGCAACTTGTGTTGACACTTCCCGATTTCAACAAAATGTTCTAGGTGGATTGTGATGCTAGTGGTAGTGATATTGGTGCTGTGTTGACCCAAGAAAGTAATCATATTTCCTAATTTGGTGAAAAATTGAATGATGCAAAGAAGAAGTATTCTATTTATGATCAGGAGTTCTATGCAATAGTTCAAGCCTTAAAGAAATGGAGGCATTATTTTTTGCCAAAAGAATCTATCTTGTATACTGATCACTAGGTATTATAGTACCTAAATAGCCAAGGTAAATTGAATTAGGACATTTGAAATGAGTAGATTTCATACAAAGCTATACATTTGTATTGAAAAATAGAAGTGGAAGGTAGAATAGGGTTACAGATGCATTAAGTAGGAGACAGTTGTTGCTGACAGTAATGTAGGTTGAAGTGGTTGGGTTTGATGAACTCAAGAATATGTACCCTAAAGATCCTAACTTTGTAGAGAATTGGAAGGCTTGTAAAGAACCTGTTACTCTAGATAGGACCAGGTGGCTAGATTACCTAATTCAAGATGGTATGTTATTCAAGGGAAGTCAATTGTGTATTCCAAGGAGTTCCATGAGGGAGAACTTGATCGAGGAGAAGCACAATGGAGGGATAGCAGTAAAATTTGGTTGAGATAAGACCATTACCATTATTAGATAACATTATTTTTGGCCTCAATTGTCATAGGATGAGAAGAATTTTGTGCACAGTTGTCAAATATGTCAAATAGCCAAAGGATTTGGTCACTATACTAGACTTTATCATCCATTTCTTGTTCCATTGAAGCCTTGGGGGGGACCTAAGTGTGGATTTTTTTCTTGGATTGCCAAGGATAAAAAAGGGGTAATGAATCAATAGTTGTGGTGGTTGATAGGATCTCCAAGATGGCATACTTCATTCCATGCCACAAGACTCATGATGTGGTACATATTGCAGATTTGTTTTTCAAAGAGGTGGTGAGGTTACATGGTCTCCCAAAAAGTATTGTTTTTGATAGAGATACTAAATTTGTGGGGTATTTCTGGAGGACTTTGTGGAAGAAGTTGAAGACAAAACTGAAGCTCAATTTTGCACATCATCCATGGACTAATAGACAAACATAAGTAGTGAATAAGAGTCTGGGTAATTTGCTGAGGTGTTTAGTAGGCAATAAACCCAAGGGACAAGATTTGATTCTACCACAAGCAAAATTTTGTTACAATAATTTTGTGAATAGGAGTATTGGTAGATCACTATTCCAAATTGTGTATGGGAGTAGTTCAAGGACTGCACCAGAGCTGAGGAAAATGGAGCAAGGAGAGAGAACAAGTGCTAAGGTAATAGATTTTTTTGAACATGTCAAGAACCTACATGAGGAGGTGCGATCACATATTACCAAGATGAATCTATAGTATAAGGCTAGGAAAGATCAAAAGAGGAGAAATAATGAGTTCCACATTGGAGATCAGGTTATGGTATATTTGAGGAATGAACGATTTCTAGTGGGTACCTACAACAAGCTAAAGATGAAGAAATTTTACTTCTATAAAATTTTGAAGAAACATGATTCAAGGAATGCATATGAGGTGGAGTTGCCAGATGGGATTCACATTTCTCCTATTTTCAATATTGTAGACTTAATAGAATATCATGATAATGGTGTAGATGAGGAGTTGATGTTGGAGCCATGTCCAATTCCTACTTCTGTGAAGGAAAAGATTGAAGAAATTTTGGATAGTCATGTGGGTTGGAGTACCAGAAATAGGTAGTATGAAGAACACCTGGTGAAGTGGAAAGGACAACCAAGACTCAACTTGGATATCCAAATTGGAGGTTTCCCAATTGGGTTTTCCTTTACCAGTTATAAAGTGATAGGGTCACTTTTCAATCTACCCTAGGTGTTTGATGTAGGAGCATCCAGTGGTGTAAGGGCAATCCTGTATCACCCAAAAAATATGCTTAGTGTTAGTGTTTTTTTAATGTGTTTTCATTTCTAGATGCCCATTTGGGTTAGATTAAAATTCCAACTCTCTTAGTTCCACTATTGGTTTTTCGGGTTAGAGTTTTTGAGCACCTTGGGATACATGCCAATGCAAAAAAAAGGTTATTTTGTCATTGAGCCACAATTATAATGAGTTAGAGGGTTTAAGTTGGAGAGGTGATTATACTTGTAATTTACAACACTCCAAAAAAAGAATCAAGTCAAAAGGCTTTGCAGTTTGAAAGTTATTATAGTTTTAAGTTGCCTGGAGACACCTTAAGAGCACTTCAAAGTCAAATTTGAGCCACTAAATAGCTCTTTATAGGAATCTAAAATGGGGGACAAAAAAAGCTGATTAGTAGGTCTATAGAGCACTTGGAGAGCTTTCTAGAAATGTAAATGGTTCATCAATCAGAGTCCCGTATTAAAAGTTATGCCTCCCAGAAGTTGGACTACCATTTCTGGATTCTTCTAATTTTACACCAACTTCTAACATGTTTTATAGAACCTTCTATTTTGGTGGTGGATGCCAAATGGAATATTCTAAAATGTATTCCTAACCCTAAACATAATTTGGGTTACTTAAGGACATTTCTTGCATTGTAAAGACAGTTTTTGGTGGAGTTTGGGAGAAAGTACTAGAGGAAGGTTTTTCTCCTAGATTAGATAATATTGTAAGCCCATAGGACACATCTTTGGTCTATTTTTATTGTACTAAATGTAATAGTAGATAGATTCTAATAATAATATTTTCCTTTTCCTATTGTGTTCATTTTGTCTTGGGTTGTGTCCTCATCAATGTCATATGTTGAAGTTGAGGAAAACCCAACCCCACAACTCCCAAGAATCACTATATGCAAACATTCATCATGGAAAGAGAGGAGAAAAATCTATGGAGACTAAAATTCACAGATCCATATGAGAGGAGACATTCTTGATGAGCAAAAAAGAGAAATTGCTATTAATAAAAAAATATTGTTACAAAGAGGGATATCCTTATAAAGTATATAAAAACATAAAAAGGTCTAGCCTAGGTTACACAATAATAATTAGTAAAATGATTACTTATTATATGCCTAAAGTTTAGCATAACTTAAATAGAGTTAATAAGAAAACACCTTATTACTTTAACATCCCCTTAAGATAAACTTAGGGAGTAGCTAGAAACCTAGAAACTACTTCTGAAAGTAAGTTTGGGGGTTGACAACAAGGCCTAATGATACATCCAAGCACAACCAAATCTTTGTAAAGAGGAGAAATACATAAAACCACATGGGGAAAACCTTACTCCAAGAAGAGATGGTAATAATGTTGAAAGAAATAGTGAAGAACTACATAAGCCTCCAAACTAGAGAATGTCCTAGAATCTATAGGAACATAAGGATGATCATGAAGAACACCACTAAAGCATGTAGAAGCTACAAAGGGCTATTGAAAAGTAACAGGAGATTTGAAGAACCTCCACTGAAATAGAACCTAACCTAGTAGATACATGCATGGGTGCTCTCAGAAGACACTATTTGAATAAGGAGGCACACAAAAGCAAACAACCAAACTCGAAGATACAAATGACATGAAATGCCAAAGCTTGGAGAGTCGATCATTTTAATATGGAAGGTTGCAACAAAGTAGGAATGAGAAGAAGAGTTTCTATATGGTTAATGATCCATCTCATCAAAATTCTTGGGTACCTCATCAAGCCTTGTTGCTAGGACCCAAATTTACTTTCAGTAGTAGTTTCTAGATTTTTAGCTACTCCCTAAGTTTAACTTAAGAGGGGGAAAGGGTGTTAAAGTAATAATGTGTTTTCTTATTAACTCTATTTTACTTAAGATAAACTTTAGACATATAATAATTAATTATTATCATGACACGTAAGTTTTACCTTTCAGGGTTTTGATCTCCTTCATAAGGATGAATCTCTCTTTGTAACAACACTTTTTGATTCAATAACAATTTATGGTTTTTCTCATTAAGAATGTCTCCTTTGTGGATCTATGAGTTCCAATCTCCATATCTTTTCTCCTCTCTTTCTATGACATGTGTTTGGATGTAGTGATTCTTGCGATCCATGGGGTTGAGACAAGTAGGAATGAAAATAAGAGTGTCCATATGGTAAATGATCCATCTCATCGAAATGCATAGTTACCCAACTACTGTATCTACCTAGTACGTAGGAACAAATACTAAATACATAGGTCACTCCATCAAACCAAGGAAGCATAAGAACCTCCCTAATATAGAAATGGGTGAGGTGATAAACAACTAGAAAAATGGGCCAAAAGAACTACATATGAAGGAAACATGATCAAGATGCACAAAATAATACATATGTGTGTACTGAGGTGATCAATCTTAGCCATGTCATGAGGCTAATTCTAATGAAGGAATACTCATTGACAAAGGTAGATGCAAAGAAAAGGCAAACACATCAACAAAAGGAATATGCCATTTTACCTCAATGCATTTGCAAAAGTGCATACAATAGATTTCTACAAAGACCAACAAAGACATAAGGTTGATAAAATAGATAGTGCAACCCATGATGAATATCTGAAGTAACAAAATTGGTCCCCAAACTTGAAACAACTAAGTTATCTACCATAATGTAAAAATACAAAAAAATGGATACAATGTGCCTGGAGAAGAATCTAGAAAAATAACTAGCATCACTAGAGAGACTACATAAAGACCTTTCCAATGATATAAAGAATTCCCAAATTGGAGATCAAATGCTCAAGATATGTCTTCTGGAGTTCAAAAATAAACTCTTGACTTTGATAGTGAAAAGAGCCATTAAAAATGTGAAATTTGAAAAATAATTATTCCACTGTAACGGGCTTGGAACCAAAATTTTGACGATATCTTGTTTGCAAAAAATAAAGTCTGTATGCTCGAGATATGAACAAAACACTACTATATGGTTCAAATAGAGCCATGAGGGAAAGCAAAAATGTTTATGTAATATTGACGTTAGCAACTGATGAGCCCACATTTGATGGTCAAATGATCGTTGATTCAAAAAATGCCAAAAAAATCCTCCTTCTTGGAAAAAAAAATACTCCTGTTCGAAAAAATACTAGTATGCTAGAAAATGTTTGTTCTCACTACAAAAGTGGGGTCGATGCTTGAAAAAAATTGGGTGGTAGAATAATGCATTTGTTTGATGGGAAGAAAAGACCACCTATGAAGGACAAAAAATGTGCCCATGAATGCCTTCATACCACCAAAAAAATCCCTCGATCTCTAGAAATAAACCACCAAAAAAAGGGCCTTTAAAAGCGGCCATGTGGTAGTAGGAAGCTCCCAAGGTCAGTGCCATGGTCAGTGGAGGGCACAAAGTGACCAAAAAAAATTCTTCCCAAGAAAGGCATAGTCACCATTAATCCTCCAAAAGTACTAGAAACTAGCATCTGAAATTCAAAAATCATGTCATGAAAAATGTCTTAAAATTTGGGAAACAACTATGGATGATATGAGTGCCACGTGGTTGAAGATGCCTTGTTCCAAAATGAGAAAGAAAGAGAAGGAAGGTCCCATGAAAGAAGTTTCCCCTACCTTAACTAGACCTACACTAAAAGCATTGAATGTAGGAGGCCCTTTGACCTCATACCTTGCACATTGAAAGCATTGAATGTAGTAGGCATTGGTCAGGCTTCATGTAAATATAATATAAATAGTGGATATATTCCTTGATCATTAGGTTGATAGAGGTTCTAGTTATACCAACATTGTAATGAACTTTCTAATTTTGGATAAGGCCAACTCAATCTTATGATCATATTAAAAGGAATTTGACATATCCAAAAATGTTATATAGACAACTAGCATGAACTATATGAGATACTAGTGAGGTGAATGGAGTAAGATAACCAAAAAGTTACAGTTGACATATTTCTCTAGTTAGAAACAATGAATGATAACCATGTGTATTCCATAACAACATTCAAGAAACAACAACTACCATTTTCTAGTTCCAGAAAAATGTACCTTGGAGGGGTTGGAGGAACCAAAATTGTTACTTTAATTAGGAAAGGAAAATAAAGCCAAAGCTGAATGGGCAACCCAATAACTTTTTCTGGAGTTAATACACATGTATATAGAAGCTTTTAGATAACAATAAATTTATGATGAGTATTCTTTTAAGATATCATATAACACTCCTCTGTATCAGACATTGGGAAATCAACTTCGTTAAGAAATCAACTTCGTTAGGAAATCATGAGTACTCTAGGAAACTTACTTCTGAATAGGTTATAAATTATTAACCTTGATAGGAAAATTTGTAGTTTTCAATAGATGATTAAACAAATAACTACCCATACAATTGAACTTGCAATTATGAAAGGACTCCTATTGCTCAATCCAAACAATTACTATTAACATATGAATCATATTATTAAATTAGGTCTATTAAAATATGAATTGAGAAGTTTTGATCACACCATCGCACCAGTTAGCTCTTTCAACACTATTTGAGCCAAATGAGGCAATAGGATGCATCTATAAACAAAACTAGTATCATCCAAGATAAATGTCTTAGGAGAGATTACATCGATCTTGAGTCAAGCAGGAAGGTGAAATATTAACTCTAGTTAACTAAATTTGGCACAAGGAGTATGAACAAGTAGGGCCAAGGGCACACCTAAATGTCCAAACACCTTGCTACGTAAACACAATGAAAGAAAACACACAGAGAACATCACCAAGGAGAGAGAAAGAAAATTTTTTTATTGATTCATCAAGTTTTTTAGCATGCATGTCCAGTTGTAAGGCCATCTCGATTATGGCCAGATACAAAATACAACTTCAAGATCTACAATACAATTTTAAATTCACAACATCTACTCTAAACTCTCTAAGTCACTATTTCTCTTCACTTCTCCCTAGACTAAACCAAATACCTCTACTCATACTTTCCAAAATGACTTACAAAAGATTCTAGAACATTACATAAAAGAAAGGCCAATCTCAAAATGGTCAACACTCATCCCTAGACAAGATCCTGTCATTAAATTCATGATCAAAATAAAATACATGAGTAAACTCCAACTAGGAATGAAACACAAACATTTCGATCAAAGAAGGACCTAAGCATAAGAAAATAATAGGTTCACTCAACACATGAAGTTACACTCGATCAACTCTAAACAACTTGGTTAACCTTAAAGGAAATTAGATAACATTGATCAAATCAGTTAGCTCTAAACCACTTGGTCAACACTACACTCAACAAAGAATGCAACTCAACAAGTTTAAAAAGAACTCAGTCAGAACTGCAACTTGACACACACATACAAACTTTATTAACATTGGAGAGCTTGGTTAACATAGCTGGAACTCAGTTAAATTGCTAGAATGAACAAAAGTGCAAGATTACAAGGCAACCCAAGATGCTCCTGCATCAAAATCCTTGGCCAAGGTACATTATAATGGAAGTCAAAATGGAGACACAAGATACAACCATGTCAATTATCATACTAAAGTAGCAACTGGCTACATGGTATAATTGCCCATGTTGTAGGTGACTCTACAGCTAATCCTAGGAGCCTTAACTTTACCATCTACCATCCCTCGTGAAGGGTCAGGTCTACTTTAGATCATGAAGTAAACAAGGGGGATTGGGTGTAATCCATGGTTGGGTGGTTTAATTCCCTAGTGATACCTTACCCCCATGATCAAGGCACAAGAAAGAGGTATGAGAAACACTTGATTATGTAGAATATTTCTCTTCCTAACAATGTGAGTGTTGTTGTTGATTATATAATTTAATATGTATAGGTAGATTTAATGTTGAAAAGTTGCACATCAATTTCTTAAAGTAGTTCATGTTACATTCCTTTTATTTAAAGAAGTGATCTTATTTTGTGAACATGTTTCTTAATTGAATTTGTGATTTCATTTACTTTGAATTTGAAAAAATAAGAAGCCATTATAAAGTTGTTTACTCTCAACTCAAAAAATCAAACAAGTACATTAGGAAATTAGTTGAACTTTATTTATCAAATTTATAAATGTTACAAAACACATAACAAAAGTTCAAGCAAGGTGAATATTTTCCACCAATTTTCAATTTGGCAGGAGTGGATGATGAGAAATCAAAGTGCTTGGAATCCTCATTGTGAAAACTGTAGTTGTTACTACTCGAGCATTCTACTTAACTTTGTTATCATCTTATTATGGAAGAAACCTTTTTTTAAATAACTATCATTGATGTCAATGCTTGATAAATGCAAAAACATATAATACAAATTATTCTATTAGAAAGAATTCTCTTGGTGTTTGATATTGCTAAAAGAAAGTAATTCCAAGAAAATATAGGAAAGTAAAACAAATTTCATGAAGGTGGCAGTCACTTTTAGGAGTCAACAAGAAAAGAACATTTAAGGATATGATAGGATAGGCCAAATCTGATTTATGTCATTATAAGAAAAATCTAATGTGCCATAAAAAGAAAGATCCAATATAACAATAAAAGAAATATTTGATGCGTCATTGAAAAAAGATATAATGTGACATAAAATAAAGCTTTTATGCAAATTTAAAAGAAGATTTAATAAGGTGCCATGATCAGTTTAGGCACCCCATATAGTTTAGAAAAAATCTTCTACAAAAGAATCCAAATAATACCATCATTTTTAGTATTTTTTTGTCCTTGAAGAGTTTTATGGATATTTATGAAATAAATAAGGACAATGTAGATTAAGAAGATTATTTTTTAGCAATTAAAACAAATTAAGAAGATTTTTTAGTGATTTAAAAAAGAGCAATTTTAGAAGAATGATATTTTAGCAATTTAAAATCAGAGATAAGTGTGATAAAAAAAGGAAGTACACAATTTTGAAGATTGACTAGAGGACAATTTTTCCTGAGCAGATTACTCAATAAAAAATTCAAGCCAAGTGAGTTTATTGGAGGTTTGCACATCACATTGAGTTTGTGCTTAGAGGAAGTTGGTGCTTTTAGTGAGTTGGAGCTCATGTGTGTAAGATTATCATCTCATGTCGGTGTTTGGCTACATTTTTAAAGAAAATAAAAGAAGTTTTTCTGCCATGGCTTGTTCCCTTGGGGGTTTATCACACAATTTCTATGTTATTGCATGTGTTGTTTGCTTAATGTTTTTTAAGTTACATTTTCAGATTTGAAATAAGTGTTAAAATTCATTTTAATAGTGATTAGCCCCCCAGTTAGTATTAGTGTGTGCTCTTCAACCTAATGACACATTGTTGGATTGGATTTTGTGGTAGGAGCCAAATCCAATCACAATCTCTATTTAAAATGAAGGCTATAAATAAATAATTGGTTCAAAGAATTATTTAGTACATAAGGAAGTAACTTCCTTGTATTCATTAGACACAAATTTTGAGAACAATGGACATAAAAGCATAATTTGAGTCCCATGAAGATGAATGTTGAAGATATACACTTGCAAATGGAGGGCTATGATGTAATTTTGTTAAATTAAAACTTTATTGAACCTACACAAATTAATTAATAGGAATCCACACTATAAAATGACAAGAAGCAAAGGAGGAAACCATATAATGCTGATAAAAATGGATGAGTCCAAAATATTGAATAGCTCGCATGGTAGACGCATTATAGGGTTCACAATTAACAATTTATAGTTGAGAGTGGAAGATATAAATTTGTTTTACATAGATGTACCATACTTTATAGAAGATCATGAATTTAATTATGGCTCAACTTAAAGGAATAAAATTAAAATAAATCATTTTATTTGATAAATATTTTTGTGTTAACAAATGTTACAAGGAACTCTATTTGTGTTATACATTTTTACATGGCATCAATGCATGAAGATGATCAAAATGGACTTCATATGACAATGATAAAAAATAATATATGTAACAAATAACTTTATTTGCCTACTAAACAACCTCCTAAGGAATTGAAAAAAGACCTTGTTGTGTGACATATTGTGACACAAAATTCAAAAGGAGTATCATGAAAGTCAAACTTTCAAGATGTTATGTAAGAAGAAAATGAAAATATGTGCATTATTGAAAATATTTTTGCTATAGGCCAATTATAGATTGCGTAAGGTTTTTTTAAAATGCTCATTGTATGATCTCTTCATCCTTAAATTGGTCTAACCATACGATGGACACAATAAGCTCTTAATCATATGACTATTTTAGACAATTCCATATTGGATTGTATGATTCCTATTAGTAGCTTATGTTGTATATTTTTTTAAGTAACTTCTCTATCATACACCATTCACATATCTGTTTTAGGACCTTCTAGCTTTTAATCCACCATTGTTCAATTTTACAATTTTCTATTCTTGTACATTCTAGCAAGTTCCACCATTCTTCTATCATGTATGGATTGTTCTTCATCACCTTGTACTTGTTTTCAACAAAAATATTTTCCTATTTATCTTTCTCAAATAATAACTAAATCTTTTATCATAGCAATCTAGTCTTTTGTAGTATGATTTTCCTTAGATGCTGCATTTGGTAGAGGAAGACAATGATTCTTATGGCTTGGTGTGTTGGGAGGATATTTTCATGATTGATATAAATTTGAAGTGCTTGAAGTATTGTTGGAAATAGTTCTTCAAATTGTATGTTGCCATTGATGTTATAGAAATGTCAACATTAACTAAGCAATGAAGAACTTGCAGTATTAACCAAGCATATTCAGTGTTGATCAAGTACTTAGGCAATGAAGGGCATTCAATGCTAACTGAGAAATTGGGCCATGAAGGATATCCAACTTTCAGTATTAACTGAGTGGTTGAGCATCAAAGGAGTTCTAGTATTAATCGAGTGATCAATCCCAGGATTGACAAAGTGTCAGCATATTACACTTTTCTATTAATTAACTAATTAAGGCCAACTATTTGGGTGTTTAATGATTATTTGAAAGGATATTCAAGCTGACTTGACAAATATTATGATATATAGTAAAGGAAAAGTAGTGAGGAAAAGGAAATAATGATATACATGGAATAAGATGGGTATGTGATTGAAGGAAAAGGTAGAGCATGAAAGTGTGGAAGATAAGCTACAAAAAACATTTTGATTAGTATGGATCTAGAGGTCAAGCCAAAAAAAAAATCTGAATCTACAAAAGAAGTTGCTTCATAAATAAAATAAAATCACTATTACCTTCTAACCATTGTAGCAGTTAAGAAATTTCTTTACAGAGTTTATTTAACAGTCAAATTGCAAATCCTTTAACAAAGTGACATCAAGATTGAAGTGTTTGAAGACCTCTAACTAGGTCACTCATAATAGGATGATCTAAATCCTCTAACAAGGTCATACTTAATAGTTTGTATTGTAACATTTAACAAGGTTGGCTCCTAAAAAAGCTCACTTCAAAAGAGTAAAAATATTGTAACTAGTTGCATGGTGAATTTCTCAAATTGGCTTTCTATGTTAAACCTTAGTGTCATCTATGCTCATGTTATTTACTTTATGCTTTATGTTTTTGAAACTAAGTTACTAAATGTTAAAAAATAATAATAGTCACAAGGCTTCTTTGTTAACCAAGTTACAATAGGTACTTACTGAGATGGATAAAGTATTTCATTATTGGTAAAGTGTTTGATTTGACGTCTAGGGATAGGGAGTTATTTTTGTGGTAACTAATTCAACCCTCCCCTCTCAGTTACTCTCTTCATTTACAATAATTGGTATTAGAGAATTTGGTGCTTCCATGAAAGGTTTCAAAGACCTAAGCTAAAGATCAAGATGTCATATAGAAGGGACATTCCCAAGCTCAATAGAGAAAACTTTTCAGCATGGCAGGAATTGATGAAGCTACACCTATCAAGAATTGGAGATATTGGTCTATTCTACTTGAAAAAATAAAATGTGCCACCTCCTAAAACTATGACTATGGAATAGATGAGATATGAAAAGGATCATAATATAATGATGATTGATATAGATTCCTCTCTCAACTATTCCAAATTTGATGAAGTTAAAGATTGTCCTACTACATTTGAAATGTGGGAACACTACAAAATATATATGGAGGTGATAAAAATGTGCAAAGAGCCAAGACAAAAAGTTTAAGAGGTAGTTTTGATTGAATGAAAATAAAAGAAGGTGAAAAAATTGTCCAATACAATGAAAGAATCAAAGAAACTATGAGTGAAATCATAGCTGCAGGAGGAGCAATAACTGATGAAACAATGGTCAACAAGGTACTAAGAACTCTTCTTCCTATTTATATAATTAGAGTTTCAAAAATTCAAGAGATGAGATGCAATCCTAAAAATGATATAACCTTGGATCCACTTGTGGGAAGATTGATTTCTTTTGAATTGGATAACTTTGATAACTATTCTCCTAATCGTAAAAACTTTGGATCAACATTTAAAGCTAAACTAACTCTTGGTAGAAAAGGAGGAAACTCAAAATGCAAATAGGTTGACAATGAAGAAGAAGAAGAAATAGATGAAGACCTTGAAGTCATTGAAGTCTTGCTTGTAAAAAGAGTATAAAAAAAGAAAGGAAAATTCAGAGGAAAATCCCATCGATTTGTTTCTTATGTGAAGGGGTTCATCATATTGCTGCAAGATGTCCAAAAAAAGAAGAAAAATATGAGAAAATTAGTAATAGGTTCAAAGGCAAGAAAGAATTCAAAAACTACAATGACTACAAAGAAAAAGTTAAGAAATCTTATTACATTGATAAAGATTATGATAGTGATGATAATGAAGAAGAAGTAGTTTATATTTTTGTTAAGGATGAATTTGATAATGAGGAAAATGAAAATATGACACTTATTTCTCATGTATAAAAAATGATACATGGATCATAGATAGTGGTTGTTGTCATCACATGATTGGTGACAAAACTAAGTGTGAACATTTAGAACATTATGATGATGGAAGTGTTAGGTTTGAAAATAATGAACCATGTTATGTAAAAGGAAAAGGATTCATAGCATTAACTGAAGGAATGAAATGTGGCAATGCCTACTAGGTTGAAGGATTAAGACATAATATACTTAATGTGGCACAACTAAATAACATAGGATATAAGGTAGAATTCCTGAATGGAAAAAATAAACTATTGGATGGAAAAGGAAACCTAATTGTGATTGGTAATCAGGAAAAAGGTAACATGTCTTACCTAGATCCCATTGAAAATGCATGTTTATTGGCTCAAATAGAGGAAAGTTGGCTATGGCATAAAAGGATGTTTCATGTTAATTTTGATAACATGGTTACCATAAGAAAGAACAAAAGAGTAAGAGGCATAAAAAATCTAATGAAACCTAAGATGGAAATGTGTAAATAATGTCAAATAGGAAAGATGAATAAACAAATTTTCAAAAGTAAGTCTTTCAATTCTGAAGAAGTTTTCAAACTAGTTCATATAGATCTTTGTGGACCAATAGGTATAGAAAGCTATTGTCGAGACTTATACTTCATTCTATTTGTTGATGACTATTCTAGGATGATGACTATAATATTTTTTAAAGATAAATTTTATACTTTTCAAAAGTTAAAATGATATTTGGCTGAAGTTGAGAAGGAAACAATGAAGAATCTGAAATGCTTGAGATTAGAAATTCAATGAATTATGTAACGAAAGAGGAGTCAAAACACATGTATCAACACCTAGAACACTAGAAAAAAATGGTATAATAGAAATAAGGAACAAATCCATCATAGAGTGTGCAAGAGCACTAATGGTTGAATAAAATGTTGCACCTAAATATTGGAGAGAAGCAATCAACACAATAGTTCATACATTAAACTGAGTTCAACTGAAGAAAGCTACAGACAAAACACTTTATGAATTATGGTATGGGTACAAGCCTATAGTTTGTTATCTTAGAGTATTTGGAAGAGAATACTATATCTTGAAAGATGTAACGAAAGAAAAACTAGATGCAAAAAGTGATGAATGTATATTCCTAGGTTACTCCAATAAAAGTAAGGCATACAAATGTTTGAATCATACTACTCACAAAGTTATAGAAAGTGCACATGTGAAGTTTGATGAGTTTGTAGAGAGAAGTGAAGGACAAAGCAACAAGGAACCTAAAGAATACAAGAAGTTTTCTTACTATGAGGAGGAACTTGAGACTTTACCATAATCAGTTGGGGCTGATCAACAACAAAATGCATCTACTGAGTCACGCAAAACAACTTGAGTTGTAGTCATAGAGAGTATAACCTAGGTCAAATGCAATACAACCCAAGTTATACCTAGAGGAACTTGAGTCACAGATAGAGGAGTCCAAGAAAAAAGGTAGAATATTATGGAGAACCAAGTGAACCAAGTTCAAAAACAAGAAAGAAAGAACCAAGACTTGCAAAATATGTCACGAGACATCATGCAACTAAACAAATAATTGGAGGAGAAACAAATGGCATCTTGACAAGGAAAAAAACTAAAAGTTACTTGTTTTCTTAGTGAATTTGAACCTAGATCTATAAAAGATGATTTAGAAAATGAAGATTGGATAGAGGTAATAAATGAAGTAATTGAGAAAATATAAAAGAATAATATCTAGTCTATTGTACCTAGACCTAATTATAAGAATGTGATTGGTACAAAATGGATATTCATAAACAAGTTAAATAAGAAAGAAGTAACAAGGAATAAGGAAAGGCTAGTATGCAAAGGTTATGCACAAGAAGAAGGTGTTGACTATGGAGAAATATTTTCCCCTATTGTATGACTTGAAGGATTTAGAATACTACTAGCATATGCTACACAAAAGGGACTCAAAGTATGTCAGATGGATGTAAAATCAACTTTCTAAAATGGAATCCTAGAAGAAGAAGTCTACATTGACAACTTGAAGGTTTCCTTGATCCAAACAAAAGAGACATGGTATGTAAAATACACAAAGCTCTTTATGGACTGAAGTAAGCTTCTAGAGTATGGTATGAATGAATGCATGGATATTTGGTAAGAATTGGTTTTGAAAAGATAAATGATGGTGAAGAACCATCATATCTTTACTTGACAAGGATTTGAAATCACTCTACTAAGGTTTTGCATTTTGTACGATATTTTATTTGAAATCACTTCTAG
This sequence comes from Cupressus sempervirens, assembly GCA_028749045.1. NCBI lineage: Eukaryota > Viridiplantae > Streptophyta > Pinopsida > Cupressales > Cupressaceae > Cupressus > Cupressus sempervirens. The sequence goes on from CM053790.1 coordinate 610,732,244, forward strand.
TTTTTCACCTGTCATAGTAGATTAATTGCGGGATCAATAGGAATTTTTATTATGGATCCTTCTAACTTTAGCCTAGTAGGTTCTATTGGTGTTGGAGTTGTTGTGACAGATGCTCATGGCACCTCCTTTGAACAAATGATTGAGAAATTTTGTTCTGAAAGTGTTTCATGAGGTAAGCCCTCCTCCCCTATTATTGTTCTTAATATTAAAGAGTTTGAGGATGAATGCAAATGGTTAGATCACTATACCTTGATTGGGTATTTTATGGGTTGCACTTCTCTTGAAAGAATTCTTAAAGAATGTATTACCAAGAACTAAACTTCGCATGGAGTCTAGCTTGATGATATTCAGAGCCTTACAAAGGGATTTTTCTTGTTCTACTTTGCAGACCTCATCTAGGTCAATGTAGTTTTTAACCACAGGTTGTGGTCAATTAGGTCCTCACTACTAGTTTTCTAATAATGGTCTTATGATTTCTCTATATCAGATGAAAAGAAGTTGAAAATCCCTATCTAGGTCAAGTTTCCAAGCCTTCCAGTTCCTTGCTAGAAGTTTATTCATGTTATTGAACAAACCCTTGGAAAGGTGGTATGTGTCGAGCTAGATAATTTTTTCAACGTGCATTCTGAAAGGAGGGTTTACATTGAGGTAGACCTTTTTTGTGACCTTAAAGAATCTATAGATATTTAGCTTGGAGTGTATACTTTCTCTTAGAAGGAACTTTACTTGAACTTGTGGAACACCGATTATAGGTGTTAGTCAATTGATCACAAGATCAAGGAATATCTCTTGGTCATGCCTCATAAGCCAGCCCCTACTAAGGAGTCATAGGAAAAGCCTATTGATAACACCAAAATGGATGAATGGACAACCGTGATGCACAAGGGTAAGGCATCCTTGTTATCCAAGAAACAAGGGTCTTCTTCTTCCTGACCTTCACTAGATATTGCTTCTGTTACTACCTCGGTTGCATCTCTCACTCTATGGTCAAACCACCCATTTTAAACCTTGGTTCCTAAAGGATTGATTCGACTGTGAATGCTTCTCGACTTGTTTGGGTCCACACTCCATAGGCAGCTTCCGTAGTTGTCCCTCATGGGTCTCATCTCTCACACTAGTTGCATAGCCCTAAAGCTCATGGCAAAGACTTAGATGGTGGCTTGGAGAAGTGAAGGTTCATTTATGTGGGAGTCGCCTTCCCTGCAGTCACCTCCAACTCATTCTTGCACAATAGTTTCTTCTCTCTTTGGGACAAAGATGATATGCAAGAGTTATTTCCATGAATGTTCTCTCATGGAATGTTTGAGGTATCACTAAGCTCTCTCGCAAGTGTTATGTGTGAGATACTAGACATAGGATTGGTATCTTGGATATCCTTTATCTCTAGGAAGTTAAGATTTCAGATTTTATGTTAAGTATTGCTTGCCATGTTATTTGGCTAAATAGCACTATTTTTTCTTCCCCACATGAAGCTAGTTGAGGTGGTGTTGTTTCTCTTCTCTCATTGCATTTACTTTCTTTTGTTAGCACTCATGGTTCTGACCCCATGCACATGATTGTTTTGATTTTACTGTCATTCCAAAATCATTCTTTTGGGATTGTTAATGTTTATGCTTCCAATGATGTTTTGAACATTCCCAACTTTGGCATTGGATGGTAGATTCTTTGCCACCTGCCACTCTTGTGGGGAATTTAATATGGTTAAGATGGCTATTGACAAGAAAGACATTCTACCATTTCACTGGACAACTAGAGAACATGAGGCCTAATAATACATGTACAATAAATTAGGCATTTGTGATCCCAATTCTCACCACTGCTGGCCTGGTGGGGTTTGGCACATTTGGTCTAATTTTAGAGTTGGCTCTAATAGGATTTTTAAGAGGCTTGATCATGCGATGATTTTTTCTTTATCTTTATTCTCTATTTCTAAAGAAAGAGATTAATCTATCATTACGCTATCAGACGTGACCTTGTTAGACCACTTACCCATTCTATTTACTATCACCTAGAAAATAGCTTAGAGTCATCCTTCTTAGACTGAATTTTTTCTCAACATGTCATTGCTAAGTCATGAGCCCACTATGGCTCATATTTTATGTGTCTAGAATTTAGAGCCTCAACCCCACTCACAATTTGGGTGGATACAGTGGTGGAATGATGCCATGTCCTGTATAGCCAAATTTCTCTGAATCTATTGTAGGAAACTTGCTCTATACTATAGGCATTCATATGAATCCACCACCAAAGATCTGTGCACCCCTCCCAAATGCTCTGACCTTGAATCATTTCGATTCAGACCCGCAACTAAGGCTTGCCAATTTTCATCATCAAAATAAAATTGTAGATAATTATGGTGCTGGGGGAGCCCAAATCAAAGCCTGTCTTCACTAGCTCCAGGTTGGAGATTAGGCTTCCAAAGAGTTCTTCCAAGCTCTTTGAGCCTATCACACCTCTATGAGGATAAAAAGAATCAAAGATGGGAAAAAAGTTCTTTCAAACCAACTCGACATTCTTCAAGCCTTCATTTGTCACTACAAGAAGGTTTTCATTGCTCAGGATTTTACTCTAGAGTGTGAGAAAGCCTTGAAGGAGTGTATTATTGTTACTCCAAACTGTCTTGCGACTGAGTAACATTCTTTCTATGAGTATCTTCTTACCCTTAACAACATCAAGGAGGCTGTGTTTTCCATGGAAGATGACAAGGGCCTCGGGTGTGCGATGGGTTTCCCTGTTAATTTTACAAATTCTTTTGGGACTCTATTAGACCTAATCTTCATATGATATACTTGGAAGAATTCCATTCCAAATCATTAGGCAATATTATTAACAATGGAAACATTAAGTTCATACTTAAATCTAGTGATCTAGAGGACATATATAATTGGTGACCTATCACCTTGCTGAATGTTTCCTACAAAATCATAGCTAAAGCCTTGGTGCTTAAAATCTACCATCTTCTACCCTTGATTGTTTGACCAGAATAGACTGGTTTCATCAAATCCTATTTTATCTTGGACAACATCATTGTTGTTTGGGAGGGTACAAAATGGGCCGGTAGATCTAAGTAGCAAGTTCTATTTCTTAAAATTGACTTTGCTAAAGCCTATGACAACATAAAATGGTATTTCATTCTTGCTATGCTTCATGCTCTTGGCTTCAGACCAATTTTTCTTCAGTCTGTGGAGATAATTTTTGGCAAGGCTTCTGCTTGTATCACCATTAATGGCATGCAATTTGAGGCACTCCTTTTTCACCCTTATTGAGGATGAAGCTAATGTAAGAAATGTACTTAAATGCTTGGAAACTTTCTACATGACTTCAAGGTTTGCCATTCAATGGCATAAGACGCTATGCTATAGACAATCCTTCCTCCCCACTCCTTTGTGGCTTGCTCAATTCCAATGGAGATGGATCCAACATGGAGTAATATTTTTATTTTTGGGTATCCCTTTTTCTTTCTAGGCCTTGGTGTTTGATCTTTGGAATGTTGTGTTAGAGAAAATTGCTAAAAAGATGGACTATTGGCTTACTAAGCCTCGCTCGCTTGCTGAAAAGTTTCAAATTTTCTCCAAAGTTTTAGCTATGCCTCATGTCTACTATTCTTCATGTTGGGCCTCTTCTAAAGCCTCATATGCTAAGTTGGAAAAAATTATCAAAGATTTCCTTCAGGCCTTAGATGCAAAACATCATGGTTTCCACTGAGTTTCCTAGGAATATTGCTATTTGCCCAAAGAATCTAGTGGTCTGGGTCTAATCTCCACTCAAAAATAAGGCATTTCCTTAGAGCTCTATTTGGGGATGAAGCTTGGAAAATTCTCCTTTACCATTGATTCTCCTCTAGTCTTCTTGCTCATAGGCTAATGTGGAAGGGGATAGGATTTTAGAACCTTCTCATCACCACCAAACCTATGCAAATTCAAGGCTTCTTTGTGGTCAAGAGCATCTAGAGAGCTTGAGAAGTTATCAAGCCATGGCTTTGTTGGGCTAGCAACAACTTCAGGGATGGGATTTCCCTAAATCATCATAATTTGTGGTGATTACCCTTGTTTTCCATTGAGGGTGTCCCTCTGGCCAAGATTCAAGGTGTTAGTGCTCTGTGTTTTTTCAAACATTGCATCAAGACATCAAAGATTTATTTTCTAGAGCCACCATGAGTATGAGATCTTGGGAAGATTTGCAAGTCAAGTTTCATCTGACTCACCTAGACCATTAGATTTTTGATTTACTAGTTTGTGCCTTTCCCTCTCACTTACTTCACAAGCTAGGTATTTAGTTAGTCAAAGCCTTGGTGGAAGGACTAGAAATGGTATCCATGTGCTTTTATCAATTACAAGCCTTAAGTGGGATACTTGTGGTTGGTGTTGCACTTTCCCATGGTTGAGACTCTCAACCAACATTATTTGGAAAGTCATCATTGAGCCAAAGATTGTACAATTTTCCTAGTGTTTCCTCTTCCATGACCTATCTATGGGACCTCAGCTCAAGCATTTGGTTGTTCCAAACCCTCTGTGTCCTGCATTCAACTAAAGTCTTTCCTACACATTTTCTAGTTCTGTCGTAGGGCTCAACAATATTGGCCCTAGATTTGTGATTTCTTCTAACCCTTTAGACTAGAGCCATTTTCTTGGCGTATAGTCCTTCTTGGGGACTCCACTAGAATTCCCTTAAATTTCTCAAATTTGACATGCTTTTAGGCTGGAGATTTTATTTACCTTATGGAAAGATAAAAATGTGATACTTTTTACTTGCACTTTTCTTGATATCAATGTTTCTATGTATACTTAATCTTGCAAATGTAATAATTTTTTGCTATAGATTTAAGTACAAGCCAACAAGGTGGCCCACCCATAGGAGATTCTCAATGATTGGGGCAATGCTCTATGTATGATTTTTAGGGTGCCATCAGATTTTTCTTCATAGGATCAAATTCCACCCCATGGGCATCATTGTGGGCATAGCTCGTTGGCCCACTAATCATAGACGCCTCACTACCAGGCCCCTCAACATTCTCCTAGTGGCTAGGATGTTCAACATCACTAATATGCCTCTCCACAATGTGGATTTGGGTGGTCCCTAGTTACTCCTATTGATTATCCTACCTCTACTAGGTAGTCAATTCCTCTATGATCCCAAGTGGTTCTTCCCCCAACTAGATTTGACCATTTTCCCTCCTAGGATGGAGGGAGAAGATAAAGAAGAAGTTGCTACTGATGAAAATGGGTGGGCTCCTCCTAAACATCCCTCTAAATCTGCAAATCATTAGGGTTTTCATAACTATCAAGATCCTCCTCCCTCAGATGGCACTACTCTAGCCATCTAAGGTAGTTATATATATATTTTTATGAATAGTTTATAGTTGTTTCTGGCTTTGTGCCAAGTGGAATTTTGTAATGTGATCCTATATCCCCTGACCCCTTTTTTGTGAATATGTAGCTTCTATATTTTATTTAATAGAGAAGGGACTATTCATTAAAAAAAAATGAAAATAGTAATTTGTATATAAACGAAGGACCACATGCCAAGATATTGCTAGTATAAATATTTGTGGATGATATCATATTTGGAGGACATGAGATGTTATGAAAGTCATTTGATGAAGAAATGAAGAAAGAATTTGAAATGTCCATGTTTATAGAAATAAAAATCTTTGTTTGCCTACAAGTTCATCAAATAAAGGATGCAGGCATATACATCACTTAGTCAAAGTAATCAGGGAAACATTGCAAGTATCTGGAATGGAAGATTCCAAACTAGTTGGAATACCTATGTCTACTAGAAATAAACTTTGAAAAAATGATGGTTCAAAGGAGGTAAACCAAACTACCTACACACCAAATTTGATATTGCATTGGAAGTTTGCATAGTTGCAAATTTTTATGTAAATCCTAAAGAAAATCACATGATGGAAGTAAAAAGGATTCTGAGGTACCTAAAAGAACTAAATAACATGATTTATGATATAAGAAAGGAGGAAATCTTGAGTTAAGAACCTTTACTAATGCAAATTGGGCAGGAAGCATTGATGATAGAAAAACACTAGTGGAGGAGAATTCTTTCTTGGAAAGAGATTAGTATCTTGGACAAGCAAGACACAAAATTGTATTTTTCAATCAACAAAAGAGGCAAACTATGTTGCTGTAGTACTTAATTGTTCTAACATTATATGGATGAAGCAATTATTGTTAGGAATGAAGGAGGAAATAAAGGAACCAAAGGAACCAATGGTTATCTATTGTGATAACACAAGTGCAATCAATATATCCAAAAATCCCATGATGGACACAAAGACAAAATGAATTGCAATCAAGTATCATTACCTAAGGGAATTGGCTCAAGACAAAGAGGTGATATTGGAGTATGTGAATAACAAGGAGCAGATAGCAGACATATTTAATAAGCCATTAGCTAAGGATGCATTTATGTATCTAAGTGGTAAACTATGGGTTATTCCCCTATCTAATGCTCACTCTAGCACAAGATAGTGATGCATCGATCGAGTTTCATTGAAGATCCATCAAGTTGATGCAGTCTGTCACACTTCAAGTTTGAAATGAAGAACATATTGCATATGAATCAGTACAAAATGTACATAGTAACTTCAAAATATATATCCTTTAGCATTTGATGTCAAAGAGGGAGAGTTTAATATTTCAAGAAGCAAAGTATTCAAATGATGGAATCTACAAAAAAGAGGGAGAAAATGACAAAAGTATAGAGAAAAGTGCTAACATATGTAAGAGGGAGAATTCATTTGAAGTTGCTAAGACAAATCCAGGAAGAATCACAGAGCGAGTTGGTATGGATGAGAATCAGAATGAAACTAAGGATATTATCAAATTGCTCATACTCTTATCATTGTATGTTGGCATGTTGTGTTTCCATCAATGCCAAAGAGGGAGATTATTGGAAACAATTCTTCAAATTGTATGTTTCTATTGATGTTACACAAATGTCAATATTAATCAAGCAATGAAGAACTTGCAGTATTAACCAAACATATTCAGTGTTGACTGAGTAGTCGAGGAATGAAGGATATCCAACTTCCAGTTGTAACTGAGAGATCAATCCTAGTATTGATCAGGTCTCAGTAGATTACACTTGTCTATTAATTAACTCATTAGAATTGAATATTTGGATGTTTAATAGTTATTTGAAAGGGTATTCAAGCTAACTTGACAAAGCTTATGATATATAAGAAAGGTCAAATAGTGAGTAAAAGGAAAAAGTGATATGCATGGAATAAGATGGATATGTGATTGAAGGAAAAGATAGAGAAAGAAAGTGTGGAAGATAAGATATAAAGAACATTCTATTCAATAAGGATCCAGAGGTCAAGATAGAACAAAGATCTGAATCTACAAAAGAAGTTTCTTTGTAAATTAGGTCAACTTACTATTACCTTCTAACCATTGTAGCAATGAAGAAATCTCTTAATAGATTTGATTTAATAGTTAGATTGGAAATCCTTTAACAAGGTGACATTTAAAGATTGAAGTGTTTGAAGACCTCTAACTAGGTCACTCCTAATAGGGTGATCTAAGTCCTCTAACAAGGTCATACTTAACAATCTGTATTGTAAACTTTAACAGGGTTGGCTCCTAACAAGGTTCACTTCAAAAGTGTGAAAATATTACCATTGGAAATATAAGAGGAGTAATTAAGAGGGGAGGGTAAATAAGTTACCAATAAAATAAATCCTAGATCCCTTAGATGTTAGCATAGAACATAAGCACTACTGAAAATATTGTTGCTCAACAAACACATAAGCACTCAGTTAATACTAATAATATGTTGTAACTTGGCAACCACTGAAATAACAACTTTAACTCGACAAATGCTTAAAATGTAGATCTTAATATATTATCTGTGATTAACCTTAATTAACTTAGTTTCATAATAGAATGAACACAAGTGACACCAAGATTTAACATGGAAACCCAATTCGAGAATAAACACCAATTACAACTAGTTACTAATTTTTACTCTTCTAAAGTGAGCCCTATTAGGAGCCAAACTTGTTAAAGGTTACAAAACACACTATTAGGTGTGACCCTATTAGAGGATTTAATCACCTTTTTAGGAGTGGCCTTGTTAGAGTTATTTATAAACTTCAATCTAGAGATACCATGTTGTTAGAGGAGTTACAAATAGTTGTTAAGCTATCTCTGTTAAGAGATTTAGATCACTGCTACAATGGTTAGAAAGTAACAATGAGATGACCTAATTTATAATGCAGTTGAATTGCTGATTATAGATCTCAATTCTAGCTTGAATACTTGATTCTTCTTTATCAAATGTATCTTTGTAGCTCCTCAAGGATATTCTACTTATCCTTCTAATTTTCTTCCTCTTAGCATCTTCTATTCTTCCATACACTTCCTCTCATTCAATCCTCAACTTGACCTTATATTTATATCATAACCATTGTCAAGTCAACTTGAATATAATTTAGAATAATTAATATTCATCTTCTCAGTTGGCTAGAACCAACAAACAAATCCATTGAACTCAATATGCCAAAACAAGAAAATCCGTTGTTAGTCGACTCTTCTCGGTAGACACTAATTTGGAAATGATTTTCCCATGTGAACCAAGTGAACTCGGTTAACATTGAATCTTCACAAAGTTCCTTTGGTAACTAAGTTAGCTTGATTAACATTGGTTCCATCCAAATTTCCTTTGATACCCGAGTGAGCTTGGTTAACACTCAACTTTTGCAAACTTCTCTTCGACACCTGAGTGAACTCGGTAGTTACTGCCTTTTGAATTGGCAAACACTAGAATGCTCAACAGATATAGGAAACTATCTTCATTTTCCAAGTGAGCTCAACATACACTGATTGGTAAAGATATGACATTTTGTGTAACATCAAAGACAATACACAATTAACCAATTGTTTTTAATAGTAACTAGTTGCATGGTGGTTATCCCAAATTGGGTTTCCATATTAAATCTTGGTGTCATATGTGTTAATGTTATTTACTTTATGCTTTATATTTTTGCAACTATGTTACTAAAGGTTAAAACATATTAATATTCATAAGACTACTTTCTTAACCAAGTTACAACAAGTACTTAGTTTTAACTAAGCTGGATAAAGTATTTTATTATTAGTGAAGAGTTTGATTTGACATCTAGGGACATGGAATTTTTTTTATGGTAATTGATTCACCCCCCCACCCCCTTTCTTAGTTACTCCTTCATTTCCAACAAGTATATCATTGTATAGTGATTGGCTTGCCATTTTTTTAGTCACGTACATCTATATTTGGGGATACATTTGTTTGGTCCAATAATATGGTGTGGTTATGATCATGATATAGTTTAATTTTAGTTCTTTATGCTTCCACCTAAAGAAACTACTTTAGAATTTTATTTAGTTGTATTGATAGCTCAACATTCCTAAGATGTTTATTAATATGTTGTTGTGGAATGCTCAAGTTATATTAAGGTTGTTCTACCTATACGAGAAATTGATCAGCCCAAAAGTTCTTCCTCTACAATGGCACTTGTAGTACCTACCCCTAGTTTGCATTTCTGTTATCATTGTTAAACTCTTCGAGGCTCATTTTATGCTTGATTATCAGTAGCATTGTTTAGAGATTATCAGTTATTGTTTCAGATTCAGTTGATTTTACAATGAGATTACTTGGTACTCTATATTTCATGTATGTATGATGATTAGTATAATATTTTCAGTTATTAATGATGATTAGTTATATGGATTATTATATGTTTTCTTATGCATATATACTTACCCCATACTTGTATGTGTATGGCGTGCGTGTTTGTTTTCTTTATGTATGGCATTTCTGATGTGGTTAAGGAAGGGAGTCGTAGTCACTTGCTAGTCGAGATCTACACGATGTACTACTTCCTGCCATTGCCTGTTTAGCTTAGAATATTATGTTTGTACATGCATGGATTTTATGCAGGTTACAGGTACTAGGTATCGACTTCCTTGAATTGCTAGGATGAACATACCCTATCGCATTATCTTAATGGTAAGAGAGGGGAGATAAATTCTTGAGTCCAAATCCTAAACCTTTAAGTCATTGTCCTAATTGAAAATTAGGACAAGCATCTGAGTTGAGTACCCTCTGAATGTGTCAAATGACGTTAATTCATGATAATAACCTTTTTGTTTGATTTTGTATGTGCTTTTCTTTGATGGGTTTTTGTATGTTGTTTTATGAGTCTTTGGTGAATTTTCTATTAATTAAGTCTAATGAAAAGATTAAATTAAGGATTTAATTTAATAGAAAACTATTATGACATTTTTAATATTTAATTATATTTAATTAATTTGGAAATTAATTAAATAAAAATAATAAAATTCAAGGATAAAAGTTATAAGTCTAAATTTGGAATGTGGAAATATTAATTTAATTTAATAATAATATATTTAGAGTTCATTTTTAAATAAATATTAAATATTATTATTATTTAAGTTAATAAATATTTTATTAGTTAAGTTTCAAAAAATAAATTTAAAAGTAAAAATAAATTAATTTAATAAAAGGTTTTATGTTCGCATGATGTATGAATGAGATTAAAATATAAGAAATTAATTAAAAGATAAATTAAGTAAATTTAATAAGAGTTGCATAATGCGTGCATGAGAATTTAATAATTAATTAAAAGCAAATAAAGTAATTTAATAATGCATTAATGTGCACGAAAAAGATAAAAGAAAGATAATAAAAGTTAATATTGAGTTAAAGGTTGTGAGCAAGGAGTTATCTCGGGTGAATGCACAATTAGTGCCCCGATTTAAGGAGAGAACTCTTTATCACAATTAGAGGGTTCATTTTTGAGAGAGGATTTTGGGAGACAAATTTGGATGTGAATTTTGAAAAACAAATTTGGAGCGCGATTTTGGGAAGAGGAAAAGAATTTTTGTAAGAGGAAAGGCTTCGAGAAGAGGAATTTCTCTCTCTCACAATCTTCGTGCGCTTGACGTCTTAGCATCGGATCCAGGTAGGATCTCATGGTTTAATTGTACAATAGTTTTCACACTTCAAACTTCTATCTATTTCGTGTCTTTTGCATGTGCTATTTTCAGAATGTATTAAGCTGAAATCTTTGTATGCAAATATTTGTTCTTGATTCAAAAATATCTATGCATGGATCTAGTTGGATACTTTGTTGAGTTTATTCCAGAGAATTATATTTTATTACAAATAAGGTTGAAAAAGAAATCAAGTCAATATGAGGATCTATTGAACATTGAAAATCAAATTTTGGGTTGTTAAGAAAACAAATTTTAATATGTAGAATTTTTAGGATTCCTATACTAGATTTGTAAGAGGATGTTCATAAAAAAATAAAAAATAAAATAAAAAAATATATATTTATAAAAAATTTATAAAGGAGGGGCTTTGTGTTTTGTTTTAAAAGAAATATATATATATATATAATTTAATTATAAAAACAAACTTAATAAATTTTTTTATAATTTAAAAAAAATAAATAAATAAATTGGGGAGGGGTGGGTTTTACCCACCCCCTACCCCCTTACCTTTTAACCTACCACTACCACGTTGCACCTGTAGCAGACCCTATTGCTATGTCATGTCCCCAATTTTTGGTGACAGTTCAATTTAATTAATTTAATTAATGGTTGCCCAAGGACGACTAATTAATTATTTTAATTAAATAAATAGTTATTAAAAGATAACTTTATATTTAATAAAGTGACTTGGATTATAAAAATATTTAATAAAGTCACTTGAGGGATAAGATCAAAAATGTTCTAGAAGTCTCTGGAGAGGATGGAGAGAAAAGAATAAATAGTCACCTCGGGGCTCCATTTGAATCAGACAGTTGTTTATCTCTCTTTTGATTTCATGTTGTGATTCAATCACAGGTGCATTGTGGAACCTAGGGTTTTCGCAATTGTCACAGTTGGCCATTGAGAACGATAACTCTCAATAGGTACGCAATTTTGAGGGTGTGGAATATCATCTGAATTATTGCAGATTGGAAGTGACAATACAGTCATTTCATCGGGGCAGAATTTGTGGCCTAAGGCCAAATTCGGAGGATCATTTTGAGAATTGCTATTCGTAGATTTAAGCTTTCGCAAGGTTTGAAGTTCATTATAATTTCAGGTGGCAAGAAGAGTAACGCGATATCTTCAGCATTCTATAGAGGAAGACGCGGTATGAGCAGATTGGAGGCATGAACGAGTTTCCAAGTTTTTCCTTCCAGCTAGCATTTCCGTATATGGAGCTGTTTGTATAGAAGACATTTGAAATTAGTTGCACAAAGTCTAGCAGAATTTTGGAAGACCAGATTATAGTATATCACCCATGACAATCACATAATTGGGGATTATAAGGAAATTGCCGGGATGGCGTAGCAGAAGATATTATGCGGCAGGGAATTAGGAGTTGATTCCGAACCCAGACAGGAGTTTATAACATTGCCAAATTTTCCACCAGAATCAAGCGCTATTCTTTCTAGCCGGATTCAATTAAATCAAGTAGGTGCCATTTTGGAAGGATCAGAGATTGCCGCGTAAGGACAGATGGATCAGAGAGATAATCAATGTTGTCGGTGCTTGATACCTGTTTGGGAAATTAGAGAAATCTCAAAGAAAACTCCACAGATGAAGATTGTTTGCGGATTCTACTAGACTCAGTGGAAATCATGATTAAAAATTGGGCTTACCACGGGATCGTTGGAAACAACCTACAGATGCCATTCGACCCGTTTGACATTAGGAGTAAGGGTGAAATGGCTTTCAACACCAGTTGGTAGAGAGTTGACAGGGATAGATCCAAACCCGTCAGCAACTACATCAGCAGGCTTGCAGTCGAACTTGGAGAAGTGTATTCGTTCGGGCTTGGAGAAGTGTATCCGTTCAAACCTCAGGTTCGTGCTATTGATTTCTTGTATAAAATACTGTTTGGGCAGCTCACATTCAACCAAGGAGGGATCACCAACTTAAGGGAACCGTGGCTAAAGATACAAACAAAATCAGGTTCTCAATAGATCATTAGAATCAATTAAATTAACAGGCATTGTTTCTCTTCCTGTATTACCCGTAGGGTAACTTGTTATTGATACTTGGGTCTGTAATCATTGCACTACTACGAAGAGTTTAATATTATTGGTGTTCCAGTTATCATGGCATCCCTTGTATAACCATCTTTATTGCAAGTAGTTCCAGAGACAAATTCATTCCAGCAGTATTAAGTTGATTGCTAATTGTTTGACGAAATGTCAAACTCTTGAAGTTTTAAAATTTTAGTGCTTAAAGAGTCAATCATCCTGTCGGGGATATTTCATGCTAACGCAGTAGGTATGGTTGCAGATGCAATGTACCTTGTTGCGGTAGTAGCAGAGGTGTCACGTGAGCAGATAGGCCAACAGGGCTTTATAAATGCGAAATTGATATGCGTTTTTAATTTTTTTTTGTTAAATATTAAATTTTAATATTATTAAATTTTAATTATATTAAATTTTTATATTTAATTTATATTTATAATATTATATGTTATTTAATTTGTAATTAATATTAATTTTAAATAATTTTTATAAATGTTAGTTATTAGATTTAATGATATTTAATAATTTCTTATAAATGTTAAATATTAAATTTATAAATATTATTAATTTTATTAAATAAATTTTTAAGAAATTTAATTGATAATTGAATATTAAATTTATTAGTTATTAATAATTTTATTAATAATTGTAAATTTAATAAATAATCAATAAATGTTTATGTATAATTCTATTGATAACTATTAATTAATTTAATTAAATACTATTTAATTAAGTTAATTAATAATGAAGTTAAAATTAAAAGAATTGTAATTTTTTTGTGATTATTATCAATAATTCTGATCTTTAATAGAATTGTAAATTATTCTATCAATAAGAATTATCTTAATGAATTAAATAAATAGATTACCCTTAGGTTATTTTAGAAAATTGATTCTAACTAATAGGGGTAATTATGTTTTCTCTTCGAATATTAAAATAGGTCAATTGTAGGGTAAACTCGGGATTATATATGCATTAAAATGAAAACTGAAAGAACCTTACATTAACTCAACAACATATTATTAGTTAAACCCAACTGAGATTGTTTTGTTTTCTATGTGCTGTCTATGTTTTGGGGTTTTGGGGTTTGTCCTAGTTTTGACCAATCTTAGGTTGTTACCAAAGGCTCGGGGGTTATGTGATTGTGATGTCATGATGTCCTGATCTCAATTTTTTAATTTTTTTTTAACCAATCCATGGTAATGTGATTAAGTATGCTCTATGACATGTTTGTATTTACTATTTGTTATTGTTTTCCAGTCTTCTTGTGTGAAGTTGAGGTGTATATTTATGTTATGGGTTATCTGACTTAACCATTTTTGAATCATTGATCAGTTATATTTGATTTTCTTTCCAGTTGGTTTGAGAGGATTGAAGTGTTTGCTATGTTCTTGATGATGTCATGTTGCGACATGTTTGACTCGACCATTTTGGAGTCTTCGATTAGTATTATTTTGGGATGCTTTCTAGTTGCTCGTTGAGAACTAATGGATATTGTGTGATACTTTTCGGTCACTTGTTGGAGGACCAATGGATATTGTAATGTATCATTTGATGCCTTTTAGTTGCTCATGGAAAACTATTGTGATTATTGTGGATTATCTTTATGATGCTCTCCAATCGCTTTTATAGGACTGAGGTGATATTTATATGATTATTGATTTGTGCTTTTATTGAGCCTAGGGTAGGTTATCTGCTTGTAGTGTCAGGAAGTGGCTTGCAATGGAGGGCAGGGCCCTAAGTGGCTACTAGGGTAACTTATTGTAAGTTGTTTTAATAAGTAAAAAAATTACACTAAATGGGGATTAAAACGAACCCAATGAGATAATTGTATGTTCTCGCCCATGCCTTGTGTGCTAGTATAGACTAGGATGGGAGTAGAGAGAACGCTTGGTTGTGACCTTGCATTCTGTAGTATGCCTTGTCAATACGAGAGGATACTAGTGGCCGCATGGGGATCACTAGGGACCCTCAAGTCCTAAGCTAACTGCTAGGGTAACTTCTACATGATTCATGCGATGACACTTGCCCGCTTACATAGTAGGTTTCCTACGTGTCTTGTGTGCCTCTGTGATTTAGATGTCGATCTATTTTAGAACCTTTGAGTTAGTATACTCTTAGGATTTTTTGGACTTAGAGAGTACTTGTGTTATGTGATTTGATATCTTGTTTGGGACTTGAGACTATCTCCTTAGTGCGGTGGGAGTGGGCCATTTAGGTTCCACATAGTCAGGTGGTAGTGCTTTTACTCTTACCATTGAGATCTGTTCATAGTCATCGTGGCTGGAGCTTCTTGGGATGCTTGTTTATCATGTTTAGGTGATGTTATTTACTGATGCATTTCCTTATATTGATGATTATCATGTGATATGTGATGTTATCTGCTTGTAGGATCATCTTATGCTTTATTCTAGTATGTTAGATTTCTTTATGCATATGTTGTAGCATGTTTTAGGAGTGACGTCCCTATTACTATAGTACCAACAATCTATTTGATTGCTTGGGATATTACACATGGGGGATGGCTAGGGCCCACGATGGTCTAATGATGCTATTGATGGTTGGGAGGAACCACACACTTAGATGTGTTTTATGATGGATGGATGTGTCATGTATGGTAGATGGTTTCATTTATTTTATTGTACTTTGTATCATGGATTCAAGGAGGATGATGTATCTTTATTTCTATTTCTACATATGTATATTCTTTTAGCCTTTCATACCTTGTGACATGTACAGTGGATGATTGAGCATTTCAAATTAATTTGCCAAGAGGCATTCAGAACAAATGTATATTATGGACTTTGGACTTTATAATTATTCTTTCATGTGGATGTGGTAGTTGTTAGACTGAGTATTAGATTAATTTAAATGTAATTCAACGTCATGGGATCCTTAAGAAATGTAACCTGTTATGTATGTTTTCAGTTGATCGTATGTTATTACTTCTACTACTATGTGTTTGATGTGTATGTTATTCTTGCTCACTTCAAAAAAAAAAATGTTGGCAAACTTAGTAAAACTTTAGGTCATTTCTTTTGGGTCCCTTGGCAGGGCGTTACATCACCACTATTTTGTATTTACATGACCTATGGTTTTATTCTATGCTTGTTTGTTGGGAATTGAACTTCCTTATTTAGGGGTGGGGGAGGGTATGGCATAATTAGTGTAGAAATGTATTTTTAATGTTTCATTAATTGGCTATGTATCATTTACTTTTTGGATTATCAGTAGCTATGAGTATTTAGTTGGTAATAGTTGTTCATAGATGTGTTTTTCTTTGCAATAGTTGTGGGTATTGGAAATAGACTTAACATAATCATTGAAATTACTCTTGATCCATAATTAATCATCCATTGTCTACTTTTTGTAAGAACCATTTATGAATAGAGATGCTCCTTTGGTACTCTATGTGTTGTTATTTCTACATTTATTTGGCAAGTGCTAGTGTTAGCAAATAGAGGAGTAAACATATAAGTTTCCTTAGAAATCATGAATTTGAGTGGAAATGTTGGGAGATCATGATTAATTCATAGATGATTATAGTTTGACAAATTATTTAGACATCCATGTAGAGTTCTTGGGGAAGTAGAGTTGTACAAGGAAACTAATTTCCTCTTTTTAAAGGGCAATTCCAAAAAAAATGCAAATGGGTGTGCTTTCTTCCATCCTAAAGATCTATAACATAATATTAAAATACAGAATCAAAAGGACAATTTCAACTAGTCTTTATGTAGAAGGGGATGCGTATAGAAACCTACAAGAATTTGTTTCATATTAGAAAGATATTAGGATCAAAACTTGTATATGGTATAGAATATTTTGTATAATTTGATGTATGTATAATGATAAGAACAAAAATATTGATTATATAGCTTATTGAGGTTGAATGCATGTCTTTTGGGTCACTAGATTCTAAAATAAAAGTCATTGATAATCTTTTTTGAATATCATAAGACAATTAATAAATCATCCATGAAATCATTGACTTCTATAAACCCTTAAACATATAATTAATGACAATGGTAAGGATAATATTAAACATTGCGCTTGAATACAAATACCCCTTGAAATGTAACTTATTTTTTCTAGTGCAAATCCTAGTTCGTGTTTGTGCTTCTAGATTTTTTTTTGAGTTGGGTTTGCTTTGGTTTTGTCTATACAAAATTTAATGAACCATAATTGTATATTTTATAAATATAGATATAGATAATATGATTATAAAAATACCCAATTATAGCAAGGAGCATTGAGTTTCTTTAGATTTAAGTAGGGGAGAAGGTAGTGCAAGGTAATGCATGGTTTCCAAAATACTTAATTAAAGAGGGTTATGAACCCTACTTGGCTACCGCTAGTGATGATTTAAAACATAACACAAGACAAATGGAGGAGGGGACACACGTAGCAAATAAGGGAGACAAACAAGACCTAGGATAAGGAAGAGCACTTCATCGAAAGAGGAGAACACCAATTTGATGAAAAAGGAGAGAGAGACTTTTACAACCTTAGGAAAATAACTGCCCATGTATGGTGACTATTCTTTGGTGGATTGAAGGTTTTTTAGAAAAAAGAAAGAGCATGGGAGGTAATCTTGGATGGGATTTGGAAGTTTTTTGAATCAAGGAAGGTCATAGACAAAATACCTAGACTTATAGTTGGTATTAGGCATGAATTTTGATGTATTATCGCACTAACAATATAAACAATGGTTCGATACTTTGTCAATGATTTTTTAAGGTGAGTATTTGGGACATTTTGTATAAATGAAGCCCCTATTTCGGTCTTTATGTTTAAGATAGGAGTAGAAATATTTAAGACTATGAACACCAATTTGTGGTGTTTTTGAAATGACTTGGTATAATGAATGATGTCATAGATGTCTGATGTATTTCTCTTTATAGTAATACAATCTCAACATAAGCCTATTATCTATACCAAAAAAAAATTGATTTAAACATTATATAATTATAAAGTATTATAATATATAAATATAATATTATATCATAGTTTTAGGAAGTTTCTTGATGAGAGATGTGGAGATGAGACCAAGAGACTAAATTTGGGGATGACAGTAGGGTGTTGCTGATATATATGGTACTTGAAAAATTAGCTATAAAAAGATGTATAAAAATAAAAAATGGAACTTTGGCAAATTAGTACAATATTAAAACTTATATCTTGCTAAAATTTGAAGTTATCATTAAAAATTAAAAAATAAAGTTTAAATAATGAAAATGTTGAATTCAAAATTTATATTATATTCAAGATCTCATAATGATGATTATAGTGATGAGGTTAAAGTATTGAAGCCTCTAATCATCCCCAAACACCTCATCACTATAACTATTGGAAGTGGACTCCTTATGCTCAAGCATTGCCAAGCTCATCCCAACAAGTCTTGTGTTTGCAATTTTTACATCCTCATCAATTTGTGTTGGCTCATTTGACTCTACATCTTGTTATTGGATGCTCTTTGTACATAAGTGTCTTGTACACTATGTACAACCACACGCATCTTTGATCTCTTACATATATGTTTGTTTCTCTTAAAAGAGTGGGCAAGCTATAAGTAGGTTAGTTCCTCTTAACAATAGAACTATAAACTTGAAATAGCAATCAAATGGTTGAAGTGCCAGTCAAAGAAATTGGTCCATGGTAATTCCACTACATTAGTAGGTCCTCTTATGCTGTAGTTCCCATATTCATTTTAATTGTCTCAAAATTACCCCTAAGAGAAAATTTGTTTGTACTCAGTATAAATTTTGTAAACCTCTATAAGATCATGTATTTTTTGGATTGTAAACAACTTTCCTTCACCTCAACATCATGTATGGGTGTAATTCTACTAGGCCTTTTCTTGCATTACTTAAGATTCAATGCATTGGCAACCATGTATGTACAAAGGAAGTGGCGATCTTTTCCCATCATTGATAAATGATTAGTTGACCGTGTTCATTGTAGAATACCAATGTGGGATCTTCTCACACACTAACCCTCATTTGGTCAAGAATAATACCAATGCACTCAAATACATCCTGAAGGCTAGGTACATTTGCATCACCATATCTAATGATGTAGAAAATTGGACTAATGATGAAGATTATATATTTGTACCACCCAAAGAAACACCACTCTTCACTACATCCTTTTCCCTATTCCATTTCTTTGTCTTGGACTTGGCCCATCGATTCCATTTTGTTATCATAACCTTTATTTATAATGTTGCTTTAAACTCAAGCATTCTACACAAGAGAATGAAATAGGATTCATTCTAGTCTTGATAGATTTCAAGAATTCCTTCTTAGAGGTCTTGAGAATGCATTAATTAAGTATTAAAACTTATTATATTCACAACTATCAACATCAACAATATCATTGATATTGCAAAACAATCAATATCCAAATAAGATAGAGCCATGCGACTCCCTGCTCATTGTTTGCTATAATTCATGGTAAAGAAATGACAACAATTGTCTATCATCACTGGTGGAACATATATAAAAGAAAAAATAGTGTTTTGATCAACATTAGCTAACTATATGCTCAAGACAAGGAGCAATTCAATAGGTTGCTACAGAACATATCAAATACATATGTTGGAGGGATTAATCATCTATATAGGACATCTTGTCGATAAAAAAACTCCAACTTTTCATATCTATTCAAGGAAGAATTATTACATCAAACATAAAGATGACTTGATGAAAAAAGAAGAGCTAAAGTCAGGAATAAATCAATGAAAGGTGAATACGATTGTAGGGAGTTTCAAGGACTTATTAATTATCCCAAGAGTTCAGTAACTATATCAAATTAACAACAATTCATCAATCAATTAGTTGTTGGGATAATAAATTAATCACCGATTTCTTATACTTAAAAGAGGTATGATTTGGAAGAGATATATCTCTCCAATCATCAAGAGATACAATCATCATTTGATAATTTTGAAATATAATATGGAGTTCGATTATTGGATTATTTCTTATACTTTATGTATTTCTATGTTTAGAGTAGATATCCTTACTATATTTCCACTGCATACATTTATGGTTACATTAGACACAACCGATGTTATAAGCTATATTTAGAAACATCTCTTGTGCACATATTATTGCTACATCAGACATGGCCAACATTATTGTTCCAAGCATATTAAATTAAAAATCCCAGTAGTAATTTTGAGTCAGACTATGCATATATCAATGCTACATCAGAAATAGCAACATATACATATAAATACAATGATTGTTTGCACAATTGTTAGTGATCCACCATTGCATATATCAGATATTGCTATTTCCAATATCAGTTTACCATTATTGAATTGACATTGTGATCATAAATTCATTAAAATTCATATTACAATGAGCATCACAATTAGATATTGTCCTTAGGATATATTTATGAATATATCAGATTTATCCTCCATTACTTGCTTAAAAATCCTATCTATTTGACACATTAAGTTTGTGGAGTAATAGTCCCATCTCTCTAAATTTTGAAAAAAGGAAATTACATTTGGCAGCAGATAAACATCTATAGATCTCTAGCATGATTGATCATTGCTTTCATCTAATCAATCTTTTCCATGTCCTTGAGTGAATTATTTATGGCATGTACATAACAAGAAATCCACCAAATATTTTTAATAGTTGTCTCAATTTATTTTCTTGTAGCTTTGTACACACGGGCCACATCTTTTACTACGATTACATTTTGTGACACAACATCCTCAATGGTATCCCTAAGGAGATGAAACTAAAAAGTGTTATCTTTATGATGTCCCAAACATTGAACTGACTTAAGAAAATATGGACTCTCTGAACATGTAACCTTGATATTGGTGAGTGGATGATGCCTATCAACTATCCACCTATTCAATATTACTAGACTGCATTGTAATGTTTCCATCCTCTTTAGGCCTTGTGACAAACAAAGTGCATCACCATGATGATTTTTTGGAATATTGTCATGACTAAACTGCATTGTAATGTCCACTTCCTCTTTAGGCCTTGTGACAAACAAATTACATCACCATGTTGGTTTGTTGGAATATTGTCATCTTATAATCATCCACAAAATTATACAGTTCAAACAAAGATTTCACTATGAATTTGATATGCTTATATATGATCCCTAGATGAGATGGCCCCATGTTTAAATTGGAGTTTTCATCCAATGATTCAATGAAGGATATCAGGGTGGTTTTGTCCAATTTTAGACCTGGAGTAATTTCTCCCTTAGGTTAATTGAACCAAAGTTCAAGGCTCCAAAAAAGAGTAGAAATTGGAAGTTGAATAGTTTGAGTAATATATGACACTTTCTTCATGTTTGCCTTCTCTTTAATAATGTTTCTCTTCACAAGAAAAATTTTCAAATTTCCATTAGGACCTTTGGTTGATATTTGAGAGGAACTAATCAAATTTTTTTTTAACTATGAGACCTTATTTTTGTTGGAGTTTGATGAAATCCAACTCCGAAGATGCCCAAGATCACCTGTATGCAAAAACCTGTCAAAGGAAAGCCAAGGAGAGAAGAGCATGGATGTCATGTCCCCTATTCAAATAATTAAAAAAAAAAAAAAACTTTGTTAAGGCAGGCAGGCTCCAAAAAGGTGAAATTTCGGAAAAAGGGGCTAATCTTTGGAAACCAATGGACTAATAAATAAAAATTATTATTAAATTTTATTTTATTAACCCCTCTTGGACGTGAGTTAGGGTTATGCCCTCTTTAAAAGGGGTTTGGAGGTATTTTGGGCTCATTCTACATCTTGATTCTTGCTAATTTTCTTGTTGTTCTTCAGAGGCTGCCAAACCTATGGAGAAGGAGACCCAAGAATGGGAGTTTTCAAGTTTTTAGTAAGGCTAAGGATGGGGGTTTGAAGCCATCCCATGTGCATGCTCATACAGAGTTTGCCTTTGCGCTGAATAGTGCCGATTTGGGTGTTTTCGGGGTTGTTTTTGGTTTGAGTTTGGGTTTTCAGTTGAGTGTTTCATATCAGTTTGGTTTGCTGCTGTATTTCAGACTTTATGATGTTAAAATAGGGCTAAATATATGTATTGGGTCATGATTAAACTTCTGAGATAGTTTATGAGTGTTTTGTGGTGTTTTCGGGCATTTTTTGTGTTAATTTTGGGAGCCCGATTGAGCATAGTTTTGCCCTACATTTGTGAGCTGTTGTGTAAAGGCTATACAAATCTAGAAATGTCATTTTGTAGGCTGTTATGCTGCTGAAATTTCTGTAAAAATGTCCATTTTCAAATTTATTAATAATTTGTGAAGTTGTGAAGTTTTTGGGCACTAATTTGGACATACCCGATTTGGGTTTTATTGGGAAATTGGCAGATCTTTGTAATATTGGTTGTTTGATTTTAAAGTTCTGATTTGAGGCTAGAAATATCATAAAAAAATAGTAAAAGGGACATTACAGTGGTATCAGAGCCGTGATCTTGCCAGCCTGAGGGTTTGTAGAAGTTGCATGTCAGTTTTAACAACTACCCAGATCTTGCATGTCAAGTTTTGATAACTACCCAGATCTTGCATGTCAAGTTTTGATAACTACCCAGATCTTGCATGTCATATTTTATGATTGCATGCAACTAAGTGAAAGAGAAAAAAGATATTTGCAGCGAGAAAAGAATAAAGAAATTTTGATCAAACCCCCAGTTGAAAGCAAAAGTACAAAATCCAAGGAAGAAAAAAGTATGGCTGATCCAGATGAGATGGCAAAGAAATTCTTCCAAGACATCCAAAATACTCAGAAGCAAACAGTGGATGGTTTGGCAGAAACTAGAGAGGCTTTGCGAATATTGATAGAAAAATTACAAGGAATTGCATCTATTAATGAGAAAGGGAGCACTTCAGAGGAGCCAAGAAATGGGAGATCCACACCATCTAAATCAACCAAATCTATTTTCTTCCCTGCAGATGAGCCACCAGTACCAAATCCAGCCATTAATCCAGTGGAAGAGGTTACATGTAATTTGATTACATTAAGAGCTACTTACAATGGCTTAGATGATGACTTTCGTAGTTCAGTTCCTTTTAGAGAATATGTGGATATGATGAACGCTTTGATGCCCAAGAAAGAGAACAAGAGGGAGCATGACACAAGTGGAAGAGAGCTCAAAAATAAAATAAGCAAGTTTACAGAACCTACTTTTGATGGAACAAATAAAATTTCAGCTAGAGCATGGCTACAAAAATTACAAACTTTCTTCACACTTAACCCCATGAAAGAGAGTGATGCTATTCAATTTGCAAGTCTACACTTGGAAGATGCAGCCTATGATTGGTGGTATCATGGAATGACTACTCAAGGTCACGATCAGGTAACTACATTTGAAGATTTCAGTCAAAGGGTGATAGATAGATTTGACCTCAAGGATGATGAAGAGTACTTTAAAGAATTGTCAAAGTTGAAGCAAACCAAATCAGTTAATGAGTATATAGAAGAATTTCAAAAAGTGGCTGTTATGGTACCTGATATGAGTGAAAAGAGGATCGTTTATCTTTTTCTTGATGGTTTAGAAGATTCTGTTAAGGGTTTGGTTAAGGCTTTCTCACCCTCAACCTTACAGGAAGCTATCAAAAGAAGCTTGCAACTTGAAACTTGCGTGCCTATGAAATCAATCACTAATCAAAAACCCCCAAATCTTTGGCAACATAAGGGAAATTTTTAGAAAAATACTTTCCCAACACTACCACCAAAAGATGTGACAAATGTGGCAAAAAAGAAGGTAGATGAAGAGACTAGGAGTGAGTTACGAAGGAAAAAGCTTTGTTTTACTTGTAGAGAACCATGGGTTCTAGGACACAGATGTTTGGGGAAAGGTCAAGTGCACTATATTGAAGTTGCTTCAGAATCTGATTCAGATGAGCATGAGGAATTTCATGATACTAAGGAGGAGGTAGAAGAAGAGAAAGTACAATAAATCAGCAAGGATGGCACTTTAGCAGCATTATCAGGAGTCCCAAGATACCATCCCTTCCGAATTCGAGGGGTACTAGCAGGGCAAAGGTTGACTGTTCTTCTTGATAGTGGGGCAACTCACAATTTTATTGATGAGGGATTTGTCATGAAAAGAGGGCTTAAATCAGAAGATTTTGAGGGATTCAATGTTACTGTAGCTGATGGATTCACTATGCCTTGCACACGGGTGATGAAACAACTCAAGATGACCTTAGGAGATTATGAGTTATGTGATGACTTCTATGTGGTTGGTATTGGGGAGACAGATCTTGTATTGGGTGTTCAATGGTTGCACTCTATCGGAGGCTATTACATGAACCATCAAACTATGGAGTTTAAATTTCATTCCAATGGGAAAGAAGTCATATTGAGAGGGTTATCGAATGGAGCACCTAAGGTGGTCTCTGCAAAGAGGATGGAGAGGACTTTTTGAAGAGGACAAGTAACATGGGTAGCAGGAGTCATAATCCAACCAACAAGCTCTCCAAAGAATCAAGGTAATTTCCATTTTGAAATTCAAAATATTCTTGATAAGCATAGTATAGTTTTCAATGATTTGCCTCTAGGATTACCACCAGATAGAGGTTTTGAGCATGTTATAGAGTTAGAACAAGGTGCCAAACCAGTTATAACAACCCCATACTGCCATCCAAGAGGTTATAAGGAAGAAATTGAAAAAACTATTAAAGAACTCCTGGACATGGGATTCATAAGGCCTAGCTCTAGTCCATTTGCATCATCTGTGGTACTTGTCAAGAAAAAGGATGGTACAATGAGAATTTGTATAGACTGCAGGGCTCTAAACAAGAAGACCATAAAAAATAGGTATCCCATACCACGCATAGATGAACTCATTGATGAGTTACATGGTGCTGTATACTTCTCAAAAATTGACTTAAGATCAGGCTACCATCAAATCCAAATGAGGAGTGAAGATGTGGAAAAGACTGCTTTCAGATGTCACTATGGGCACTTTGAATTTCTTGTTATGCCATTTGGACTCACTAATGCACCTGCAACATTCCAATCTTGTATGAATAAGGTATTCAGTCAGCATCTTCAAAAATTTGTTTTGGTATTTTTTGATGATATCTTGATATACAGTAAAACATGGGAAGAGCATCTAAAGCACATAGGCACTGTTTTGGGAATCTTGGAGCAGCAATCCTTCTATGCTAAGCTATCTAAATGTGAGTTTGATTTGACAGAGATCCTATATTTGGGACATATTATAAGCTCTAAAGGAGTACAGGTTGATCAACAAAAAATCCAGGCAATTTTGGATTGGCCTCCACCCACTAATCTTACACAGTTGAGAGGTTTCTTCGGGTTGTGTAGTTACTATAGGAGATTTGCCAAGGGATTTTCTCAGCTTGCTGCCCCCTTGACTGATTTGACAAAGAAAGGAGCTTTTGTTTGGACAGAAGAGGCACAAAAAACATTTGATAAGCTTAAGGAGGTAATGAGTTCATGCCCTGTGCTTGCAATTCCAGATTTCTCTTTACCTTTTGTTGTTGAATGTGATGCTTCGGGAGAAGGTATAGGGGCTGTCCTAACTCAAAGGGGACATCCAATAGCATTTGAGAGTCAAAAATTAAATCAATCAGAGAAAGGGTACTCCATCTATGATAAGGAAATGTTGGCAATCATGCATGCACTTCATAAGTTTAGACAATATTTGGTATTTGTTAGGTTGCAACCATATAAGCAAAGCACCTTGAAGAGAAGTGGGGCAGAGAAACTCAAGCCAAGGTTCTATGGGCCTTATAAAATCATCAAGAAGGTAGGAGAGGTAGCTTATGAATTGGAGCTCCCACCAAACAGCAAAATACATAATATTTTTCATGTATCTTGCTTAAAGAAGGTTCTAGGCCAGAAAACCATAGTATCTACAGAATTACCACCTCTTGATGATGAAGGGAAATTAGTTTTGATACCAGAAGAGATTTTGGATACAAGAGAGAAAAGGTTGAGAAATAGGAGCATCATAGAGCATTTGGTCAAATGGAAAGGATTACCACTAGAGGATGCAACTTGGGAAGGAGCACATATTCTTGAGAATTCCAACCTTCATTGCTTGAGGAAAAGCAATATTTGGGAGGGGAGGACTTGTCATGTCCCCCTATTCAAATAATTAAAAAAAAAAAAAACTTTGTTAAGGCAGGCAGGCTCCAAAAAGGTGAAATTTTGGAAAAAGGGGCTAATCTTTGGAAACCAATGGACTAATAAATAAAAATTATTATTAAATTTTATTTTATTAACCCCTCTTGGACGTGAGTTAGGGTTATTCCCTCTTTAAAAGGGGTTTGGAGGCATTTTGGGCTCATTCTACATCTTGATTCTTGCTAATTTTCTTGTTGTTCTTCAGAGGCTGCCAAACCTGTGGAGAAGGAGACCCAAGAACGGGATTTTGAAAGTTTCTAGTAAGGCTAAGGACGAGATTTTGAAGCCATTCCATGTGCATGCTCATACAGAGTTTGCCTTTGTGCTGAATAGTGCCGATTTGGGTGTTTTCGGGGTTGTTTTTGGTTTAAGTTTGGGTTTTCAGTTGAGTGTTTCATATTAGTTTGGTTTGCTGCTGTATTTCAGACTTTATGATGTTAAAATAGGGCTGAATATATGTATTGGGTCGTGATTAAACTTGTGAGATAGTTTATGAGTGTTTTGTGGTGTTTCTGAGCATTTTTTGTGTTAATTTTGGGAGCCCGATTGAGCATAGTTTTGCCCTACATTTGTGAGCTGTTGTGTAAAGGCTATACAAATATGGAAATGTTATTTTTTAGGCTGTTATGCTGCTGAAATTTATGTAAAAATTTCCATTTTCAGATTTATTAATAATTTGTGAAGTTGTGAAGTTTTTTGGCACTAATTTGGACATACCCGATTTGGGTTTTATTGGGAAATTGGCAGATCTTTGTAATATTGGTTGTTTGATTTTAAAGTTCTAATTTGAGGCTAGAAATATCATAAAAAATAAGTAAAAGGGACATTACAATGGAGCAAGGGAAAAACCATAAATGGACATGAGAGACAATATGCAAACACAAGAAAGAATGTATTTACAATATGCAATGATGTGATATTGTTATGAAAATACAATAAGGGAGCCCGAATATAAAGAGCTCTAGGAATCTTCTAGAACGACCTAGAAGATGCTAAGAGATAAGTGTGACAACTAAGCATACATCCACATAAGGTGGAAATTCCTCGAACAATGTGAGAGGATAAGTATGACTTAGGAGAGAAAAAACTCCTGTGTTATCAACAACTTATAGCAAACTCCTAGGCTATAACTAATTAATAAAATGCATTTACCTAAGTAAGCTTAAGTAAATAGAATAAATAATTAGTAAATTAAATATTTACTCTAACACCCCCCCTTAAGTGCAACTTAAGGAAATGCCTTAAGCTCACAAAACTAAGATGAATGCAGAAATGCAGAATGCATAATGGGTTCGAGCAACGAGGCCATGTTAGGTACCCATGTACAAATGCAAAGAATGCAACCTCTGTAAATGGGGAAAGAGAGAAAACCATGTGGGAAAAACCCTCCCCCAAAAAGAGGTAACCTAGTAAAGGACTGAAGAAGCCTCCAACTAGGGAAATATCCCCTAAAACAAGAACAAGTAGTGATCATGAAAAGCATCACTAAAGCATATAGAAGCCACAAATTTGCCAAACTACTAATCTGAAGAACCTCCATGGAAGAAGAAGGCATGAACCAAGCGTGTCTATACGGTAGATGATCCATCTCACTAAAATGCATAGGTAGCCAGCCACTGCAATTTCCTTGTACATAGGATCAACCAGTGAATACATAGTTCACACTATCGAACCATCGAACCAAGGATGCATTAGAACAACATCATAACCCCCCCTTACTATAGATAGGGTGTGATGACAAGCAACTGAGAATGTGGGCCAAAGTCTCCTGTAAACGAACCAAGAATGAAAGGAGAGGAAAATGTACAAACACCTATAAAGACATGGTCACATTGACACTACATTGGGTAATGTCATGGAAGGGACACTCACTTGACAAAGGGAGAATGCCTAAAACAACAAAAAACTATCCCCCCCATGGTGCTTTATAAAAATAGTGCATGTACAATTGACTCAAAAACAACGTTCATGACCCTCAGAATGCAAAAGTGGCACTTTATCTCAGTGTGATACATAAAAGTGCTTCAAAATGATAGCTACAATGATCAAAACTAAAAAACAAGCTACAAAAAAACAAAGTAGAGCTCAAAACAAAGGAAACCATGCTAGGAAAATGATCCTCAGACCTAAAACACTCAAGATATCCACCATATAGAAAAAATGCCAAAACTATGATAGAAAGAGCATGGGCCAAAATCTAAGAAAAAGGACCACATTTTTGAAAAGTACATAGAACTAGCTTTTCAAAAATATAAAGTTTTCAAAAAATAGGCATGGGACGCAAAAGATATGCTTTTCAGAGTAAAAAACACAACTTTGGACTTTGACTACAAAAATGGGCAAAGAAAAAACATCAAAACCTAAAAATACCTACACCAATGCCTCTTTCTTGGAACCAGTTTTCTAACGCTTCTTTCAGATCGAAAAAATACCTCTGTATGCTTAAGTTATGGCCAAAAACTGAGAGTAGGTCAAAAAGGACCTTGAAGGAGATGTGCAAGCAAGGATGATGTAGTGCTGATGTCATGCTAATGTCAGCAAGTCATGGGTTTAAAATTGATGGCTTGCATCCCGTCATAGTAAAGAAACCACATGGCATGCCATGTGGCAAAAGTGGATCTGGCAGGGGTGACATGGCAGGTCCACGTGGCAAGGTGCCACATGGCACCCAGGCCACATGTCACCCCCGCAGTGGCTACTGACTGTGCAGAAAAGACACGTTGACTGCTGAGTTGGTTGGGTGACTCTGTAGAGTAGTGCAGGGGAAGAGATCTTCGATGGAGTGGTGTAGAGCCTGGCTGAGCTGTTTCGAAGGTAGAGGATAGGTGGTGGCATGGCAGTGAAACAGTGGTGGCCGGGCCGCTGCTATGCAAGGGTGGCATTGTTGGCAGCACTCAGGCTAGATACGGGCAACCTCGCGGTGGCCACTGGGTGGTGCCATGGTGGCGTAGCCCAAGAAATAATTGTTTTAAATTTTTAAAGTGCAAAGTCATCCATACGTCCATACGATAGGCCCTGATGTAAAAAAATTTTGCCTCCCGGAGCCCTGTATCCAAAAATGAAAAGTTTTATATGAATCTTGACTGCAAACGACCTTTTAGATCCAATGGAAGTGTCCGTTTGGGCTGAAAGTGCTCTGAAAATTTTTTGATCCCTCAATTTGAAGAAAAAATGCACAAATAAACTAAGGTTTGTGACTTCAAATCATGGCTTCAAAAATCTTCAACGAAGCAATAGCAGGGAGGCTCTGATACCATGTTGGAGTTGATGAAATCCAACTCTGAAGATGTCCAAGATCACCTGCATGCGAAAACCTATCAAAGGGAAGCCAAGGAGAGAAGAGCATGGAGCAAGGGAAAAACCCTAAATGGACATGAGAGACAATATGCAAACACAAGAAAGAATGTATTTACAATATGCAATGATGTTATGATACAATGAGGGAGCTCGAATATAAAGAGCTCCAAGAATCTTCTAGAACAAACTAGAAGATGCTAGGAGATAAGTGTGACAACTAAGCATATATCCACATGAGGTGGAAACTCCTCGAACAATGTGAGAGGATAAGTATGACTTAGGAGAGAACAAACTCCCGTATTGTCAACAACTTATAACAAACTCCTAGGCTACAACTAATTAATGAATGCAATTACCTAAGTAAGCTTAAGTAAATAGAATAAATAATTAGTAAATTAATTATTTACTCTAACAATTTTATATTGTAACTTAAGAACCTCTTTATTATACTTTAAATCCCGTATTTTTTGAAAATTTCCCAAAACCCATGGGAAATGTATGATAGGTGTTTTGGGTTTCAGCTTGGCTTCATTTAAAAAAAAATACGGCGGCCCTTCCCAAGATATCTTGCTATTAAGAAGTTGCAAACTAAAGCGCTTCATATTTTTTTCACTAACTAATTGAGTCTTTTTGAAGGTATATGATCCTAATTCAATCTTTGAAAACTCTAAATCTCTCAAATGATGCATTGAATTTATTGAAATGCCTATTTTTTAAAGTATTGAGGATGTGTTTAGTTAATATCTTTGTGTTTTTGTCTTCAAAAATCTTTTTTTGAGTGTCCATATTGCCTTGCATAGCTTCGTGAGTCATACCTAACTTTGTGAATTACTTTTGTCTTTACAATTTCCAACTTCCTTGGGACATGTTATTTATGAATAACCATTTCACCTTTCAACTTCTATTGTGCTATTGTGATATTAGCTGAAGTTGTAGGATTTGAGTGAGGATGTGTCTTTGCCTTCAATTCAAAAAGTTGGTTATACTAGTGGACAAATATCTCTTTGCATCTATTTCAAAAAGTGGCATATTCACAAACCAAGAAAAAATGAAAATGATTTCTACTATCAAATTGGAAAATAGTTCTTTGTTTAGATAATTCATAGTGGCCTAATTTTGAAAATTTATTTTTACATCTATTATTTTTTATTTCTAGTTAGTTAGTGTTGGTATTTCCAAATTGCTCTTCATTGATTGTTGATTTCACAATTTTTACAAATGCCAAAGTAAAAACTAGTGGTAACTATTTAAACTATTTCTTTAGCTTGTGGATTTGATCTGTTTACTTCATTAGGTCCTCCACTTTATTTTTTGATTTTCATAAGATTTCTCCAACTCCTTTTTTGACATTTCTTTGGTTCGGCTCTAGTGACTTTTCTCCCATGGTTCCTTTTATGTGAAGCATAGGTTTTCCTCTTCTAAGTTTTTTTTGGTTGTCATAAGCCTTTCTTGCAATAGGGATGATCTTATTTTTATTAGAATGAGATTGAGTCCAAGGTACTGATTTCTCTGGTGCTATAACTTTTTTAATGAATTACTAGGGTTTTGGTTTTAAATGTTATTATTTCTTTAGTTTCACCAATTGGTTATTGAAAATTTGAAAGTCATGTTGATGTCTAGGCTCAGTTTGTGATCCCCTTTTGGTTCTCATATTCATGAAATTTGTCTTAAAGAGATTTCCTTTTGTATCTCTATGGGAAGATTTTTATAAATTTAGTGCTTCTACACTTTTGATGACTTCTTGGGGTTTTGGTTCAAAAATTTTCTTCTTCTTAAATTTCATTAATTTTTACTAAAAATTCAGAAGTCATCCCGATGTCATGATCCCTTTCTAGTTCTCAATTTTGTGAAAGACACTGTCTTTTGGGTCTCTATGGGATGATTCTTATGATTCTTATTATCAACATTAGCATTTTCCAATGTTGTATCAATAAATTCTACCACCAAAATGTATTCTATATGAATGAAGGTTGGGCATATGTGTCTATCAATGAACCCAACCACTATTCTTTGTGCAATTATTTTGATTATTGTTATTGGATACTAAAGTGCTTGCCTCAAAATTCTAATTTTAGGAAGTTTTTGTATCATCATGTGGAGTGTTAGATCCAACATATCTATCATTGTATCAATCTTTTTTTACTCATCCATCTTTTATTATTAATAAATTCCAATAATCAATCTTTAGCTTTT
This sequence comes from Cupressus sempervirens, assembly GCA_028749045.1. Lineage (NCBI taxonomy): Eukaryota > Viridiplantae > Streptophyta > Pinopsida > Cupressales > Cupressaceae > Cupressus > Cupressus sempervirens. Next base: position 610,763,929 of record CM053790.1, read on the forward strand.
GCTGGCAACTCTTTTCAAAGAATTTATGTAACCTCCAATTTCTCCAACTGTAATGCCCTGCTAGGGAACCAAAAAGAAATTAACCTAAAGTTTCACTAAGTTTTCCAAACAATTTTTTTTTGAAAGATAATAACTTAACAACAATAAATACAATATAGCAAAAGCATTAACATTCACATAAACACACACACAAAACTTCAACGCTGCCCTAGCTGTGGCCAGCCTTGCTATGGCTGCCAGATCCATGCTCCTTTTCATTCCTAGTTTCTATGTGCTAGGGTCATTGGGACCTTTCCATCCACTACCTTGGTTCCCACAGTGACTTTTACTATGCCCAAGGTCTGGCTTGTCTGGACGTTGGGAGGAATATCAAGGATTTTTTGCCCTTGTTGTGGCCGCCAGATCCATGCTCCTATTCATTCCTGGCTACTATGTGCTGGGGTCATTGGGCCCCTGCCATCCGCTACCTTGGTGCCCATAGTGACTTTTTCTATGCTCGAGGTCTGCATTGTCTAGATGTTGGGAGGAATATTTGGGATTTTTTGCTGTTCCTAGTTTTTAGGTCTATTCTTTTGCTTGGACACTTTGTGCCTCTCTCCGCTAGTTATAGGTAGCTGCTCTTTGGTTGTAGGTTCAGGATGGGGGAGTGCTTTTCCTCCTACCACTATTTTTGGTTCTAGGTCGGCTTCTACTATGCCTTATGGGGGTAGATCCGCCTCTTATGCCAATGTGGCTACATTTGAGGCGGGTCTTCATGGTGCTTGAGCTATTCAATCTGGGCCTTCCCATCCCCATGAAGTTTCCCCTTTTTGTGTTTCAAACCCTATAAGGGTACCCCTGGACTCTGAAATAGTCAACACTATTTTTGGTATGGCAAATGAGCTCTTTTCTTTTGCTGCTATCTTTAGATTTCATGGTTTTTGGCCCTCTCTTTCTAATCTTCATGCTTGGATTTCTAAGCATTGAGAGCCTATTTTAGATAGTGAGGTCCACATCTTTCCAGTGACTAAAGGTTTTTCATAGTAAAGTTTAATTCTGTTAAAGATAGGAAGACTATTTTGTGCAATAACAACTTTTCATGGGAGGACAGATTTCCTCTTATGGCTAAATTGTGGCATATGGACTTTGATTCACTAACTGAATCTTTTAACAAGGTTCCTATCTGGGTCCAGATATCAAATCTCTTGATGCATCTCTAGCATGATTCAGTTTATGAAGCTTTTGGGGCTGCCATTGGTGATTTTTTATATGTGGACTCAGACACTTCAAATATCCTTCATTCAACATATGCTCAATTTTTTGTAGAGATGGATATTTCTAAGGCCCTTCTTGAGAAGGTTTGTTTGGATTCTTCAAGGGGCTCTTGGACCCTTATTTTGGATTATGAAGGTATTCCTTTCCACTGTAGGAAGTGTCATAAGATTGGTCACATTGCTGCTCGCTGTGTTGCTGTGAAGACTAAATCTAGGCATCCTCCTTCCTGGTGGTTAGGGGCCTCTACTGAACACTATATGATGGTTAAGTCCAGTGATGCACCTCTGGATTCAATGGTTGTATTTGAGGATGTTTCCTCTACAGATATTCTTTTAGTGCCAGTGTTTGAGGAGGTTCTTGTTCCTTCTCCTTGTAATGCCCTGCCAAGGAATCCAAAAAATTTCACTAAGTTTGCCAAACAAATTTTTTTTTTAAAACATGAAAGTAAAACCATACACAACACTTGCGGAAGCAATAGTAACATCCAACTGAAAATAACATAACATAACAGATTACATTCTTTAAAGATCCCTTAACGTTAAATTACTTCTAATCATAACTTATTCATCTAACATTACATCCTTAACAATGAAATAACAATGATACATCCAATGTTCTTAAACCGTATACAAGTGTCCTTTTGTAATTATATTTTAGATTGCTCAATCATCCACTGTACATGTTACAAGGTATGAAAAGCTTAAAATAATAAACATCCATGTAAATAAAGTACATCATCATCCAATATTAATCCATGATGCAATTAAAAGTAAATGAAACCACATATCATACATGATAAATCATCATCATAAAGATATAAACACCCATCATAAAAGATAACCATATTTCAAAAACATAACTAACTAAATGCATGGTTCCTCCCAACCATTAATAGCATCATTAGACCATCATGGATCCTAGCCATCCCTCTGTGTGTAACATTCGAAAGCACCGAAGAGATCATCGACTATAAACATAGTAGAAATGTCACTCCTAAAACATCCTACTAACATGCAAAGCAAATCATAATATATCATCAACTAACATATGCAAATCATCAATACAAGAACATACCAGTAAATACATCCATCATAAGGTATATCGTCTATCATAATGCTCCAAGAACAGAATGAAGATAAATACCAACCAATAATACTCCAGCCACGGTGTCTTTGACTGATCTCAAATGATAAGAGTGATAAAACACTATCACCCGACCGCGTGGTACCTAAGTGGTCCACTCCCACCATGCTGAGGAGATAATCTCAAGTCCCAAACAGGCTATCCAAATCACAAAGCATAAATCTCTATGAGTCCAAGAATCCTAAAAGTATACTAACTCAAAGGTTTCATCATTCAAAATCGACATCTAATTCCCAGAGACACACAATGACATGTAAGAAACCTACTCTGCAAGCGGGAAAGTGTCATCACATTTATCTCGTACAAGTTACCCTGGCAGTTAGCTAAACTCCATGGGTCCATACAGATCTCATGCGGCCACTAGTATCCTCTCATACTGACGAGGCATACTACGGAATGCAAGGTCGCAACCATGCGTCTCACTACTCCCATGCTAGCCTGTACAAGCACTCAAGGCATGGGCGAGAACATCAAAAAAATTATCTTTTTAGGTTCATTTAATCCCCATTTAGTGTGTAAATGTTATCACTTATTAACCAAACTTACAATGAATTACCCTGACAGCCACTTAGGGCCCCGACCCCCATTGCAAGCCACTTCCCGACACTACAAGTAGATAACCTACCCTAAGATCACGGAATCATAAATCACCACAATCTTGTACAAGCGACTATAAAGAAAATCCAAAAGATAATCCATAAAAAGAATCATCAAATATCTACAATATAAGCATCAAATATCTATAAGAATCATCAAATCACCAAGATAAGAATCATCAAATCTTCATGAGCATCTGGAAAAAACATCCATAGAAAATCATGACCACAACAGTTCTCTATTGGCAACTGAAGGCATCACTGATAATCATAAGTATCAATTGGTTCTCAACAACCAAAATATATATCAAAATCATACTGATCGAAGACTCCAAAATGGTTGAGTCAAACATGTCACAACATGACATCGTCAAGAATAAATCCACATTTCAGTCCCATCATGGCGACTAGAATATAACCAAGGATAACTGATCGATGACTCAAAAATGATTAGCTCAGGTGTCTCAAACACATACATTTCAGCTTCACACATGAAGACTGATGAACAAATACAAATATTTCATAGAGCATACGATCACATTACCATGGTTGGGCTTATAAAGATTGAGACCAAATAAGATCAACATGCCAACACATCTCATAACCCCCGAGCCTCTGGTAACAACCTAAGACTTGTCATCACTAGTTAATCCAAAAACCCAAAACAAGAAGCATATAGAATACATGATGCAAACACATGTTTTGGTTTACTAAAATCACTTAGTTGAATTAAGTGTAGAGCTTCGGTTTTCATTTCAAGTATACCTCAAGTGTCTAAGTTTCATCATTTGGCCTACAAGTCAACCCATTTGTTCCTCCGATAGCATTATCCTTCCATTATTAAGAATTACATTCTAAGAGTAACTTAAGGATAAATATTCACTAAACTGATCATCATTGACCTTAATTAAATTGTTCTCTATTTTAACCATGAACCATATTCTAATTGATTGACTCTTCTTTTAAGGTTACTTCAACTTCCAAAATAAATCAAGGATCATTATTCGTCAAAATGTAAAAAAGTCAATTACTAGTCTTCGAATAAGAAGATTATAACTTTATTAAAATGATCAATTAAATCAATAGGTACACCATCCATGACCTATTAACATTCTAATAGTTCTCAATTATATATTACTAAGTTTTCACCATTAAAATATGTAAAGTCGTTATTCAAGTCATCGGAATAAGACCTATCAACTTGATATCAATATTTCTACAATCTCATTAAAAGAATTATATCAATTAAATCTCTATTACATAACTTAATTATTAATTAAATCCAATTAACTCTAGTTAATTGATTTAATTAATAATTTCACAACCAAACTATCAACCCAATGAGTATTAGTTGACTAACAATAGTTTGTACGCCAAAATCAACTTCAATCCAATACACAAATATTAATATTTTAATAATAATAATATTAACAAGTTATTTTGAAAATCTTATCCATAATGGCTACATTCATCTTTCTTAACGATTTCGTATTAATGATAATCATTTCAAATCAAAACTCTATCGCATAATATAATTATATTGACAACTCAATGAATATCAATTGATTAAAATCAATTATAATTCAACTCCAAAAATTATTATCTTTTACCAAATTTCAATCAATAAATAATCTCCACTAGATTAACTCTAATCAAATTTGTTGATATCTATTTAAACCATTATTTATTAATAGTTTGTTAGTCTTTACAAACATTAATAAATAATAAACTCCTCAAACTATAAATACTCGATATATAGAATCCTTCCATAAACTCATTAGTTAATATTTGGCTAACTCTTAACTCCATTAAGGTATTCAAACGTATTAACCAATTACATAATAATTCAATCTTAATCCACTATCATTTAGAATTTTTAAATTTAAATCAACATAACATTAATTATCATCTTACAATTATTTAATCAATATTAAAATCAACCATTAGACTCCATTTTCTAATTGTTCTAATAATATTTTGTTTATATAAGCGTTATTTGAAAAAGATCCCTATCACAAACCAATAAGACTCATTGTAGATTTTAACATGAATAATCTCCAAATTCTTAACATTATCATCTTCATTAAACAACTCTAAAATTGTTTAATATATATTAAATAGTATTTAATATACATTATAAAAAATCCATTATATAAACTATATTAAAATCTTTTTAAAATTTTTTTTCTCTCATTTAAAAATCTATTTACTTAGATTGACTAATAATTAATTACACTTCTTCTACTATTAACTAATCTTAATTAAATTTGATTTAATTAGATTAGATAATAAACCATATAAAACTAATGCATATTAATAAGATTCTAATAAGGGAAGATTACAATAATATCTTTAATTCATTCCATACTTTGATATATTATCTTTGTGAAGTGTAAGCATAAAGAACTCTTGGTTATGAGAAATGGAGAAATATCTGTCTTTGAATAAAACAGTTCCAGTATGATAGCCATATCTTCCTAATAAACTGGTGGATCGGGCTGAAATTTAAACATGTTGGAGAGGGCCAAGTTGCCCCAGTTTTGACTGGAGCGATTGAATAAATAAGATCATGATAAAAAGTTATGAATGACTGAGTTCGGGTGTATCCAAGGGGCAGCGACAAGGCAGTTTGTGATGAATTAAGAATTTTCTCTTAAAATAAGTGTTCTCTAAATTTATCCAATAATTTTACTAATGGATTTGGCCATAAATATTGAAACTATTTTCAAATCTATTTCAATTTGATTCTAATTTGAACCCAAACTCGATTTAGATCTAATTTCTTCCTTAATTGGATCTAGGATTTTCTAATGTTTTCTCTATTGATTTCTTTTGCAACCAAATAAATACATATCTAGATTCCAATTTCAAATTATAGATTCAAACACAAGAGTATTCAGACATACATGATGAAGACAGGAAGAGAAATAGTGCAAGAGAATATGTGAATATCACGAGTGCACCTGAACACTGATGCTAATCCACTATGCCTCAGAAATCCATAGAAAATTTCTTTCTTCTCTATCATTCGCAATTCTTCCAAGATCCAAGCCAACCAAATCCTCCAAGTGACTAGAAATGCTAGAAGAAGCATAGAAGCATATAGAATATATGAGCATATGAGCCTCTTCAATGCATGTAAGCTTGAAGCTTCCATTTTAGCTTGAAGCTTGTAGCTTGTAGCTTCCCTTCAGCTCTACTTCAGCTTGTCCAAACACACTAGGAGATCCTTTATTTAAAGGCCTCTAAGATGCATCTAGAGTGTCTCTAGAAACAACTAGAAGATAAGCATGACAACCAAGCATGAGTCTCCTCCAACCTTCTAGATAAGTCTTAAGGTTGTAGACACTATGTGCTCAAATAAAAATGCTAACTCCTAAGTGTAGACAACTTATGCATTCTTAGAGTGCAAACTCCAGTGTTGTCTATATGACAACTCCCGAGAATTTGCCTACTCCTATGTGAGCAAACATAAAAATAATGCACATTAATTAATATAATATTTAATTTACTCTTCCCAATTTAATTAATTAATTTATTAAATCTCATGCACTAACTTTAATAATTCCACTTTTCAATCTTAATATATTTATATTTTAATCACATGAAATTTAGAATCTTTTAATAATTTAAATATATCTTCCACTTTTTAAATTTCATTTTCCAAAACTTAATTACTAAAATATTTATTAGCTTTAATAATAATATTATTTAGTCATTTATTTAAAAATGAACTCCAAATATATTATTATTAAAATAAATATTGTCACATTCCAAATTTAAACTTTAAACTTTTATCTTCAAATTTAATTATTTTATTTAATTAATTTCTTAATTAATTAAATAAAATAAATATTAAGATACCATATTACCTTTTCATTTAAATTAAACTATTAATTAAATATTTTAATTAGGCTTAATTAATAAAAAATACATCAAAGACTCACAAGGTAAAAATATGAAAACCCATCATAGCCAAAATACATACAAAATCAAATCAAAAGTTTAAATCATGAATTACATTATCCAACGTATTCGGAGGGTACTCAACTCAGATACTTGTCCTAATTTTCCAATTAGAACAAATGGCTTAAGGGTTTGGGATTTGGACTTGAGAATTTATCTCCCCTCTCTTATCATTGAGATAATGTGATAGGGTACGCTCATCCTGGCAATTCAGAAAAGTCGATACCCGGTACCTGCAACCTGCATAAAATTCATGCATGTACAAGCACAATATATACTAAACTAAACAGACAATGGTAGGAAGTGGTGCATCATGTAGATCCCGACTAGCAGGTGACTACGACTCCCTTCCTTAACCACATCAGACACGCCATACAAAAACAAACACGCAAAGCAAACACGCACACCATACACATGCAAGTATGGGGTAAGTATCCATAAGAAAACACATGATAATAAATCATCTTACTAATCATCATTAATAACTAAAAGCAATGTAATAATCATCATCAATAATTGCAAACACTAAAATTAAGCATCATACATACATGAAATGTAGAGTTTAAGTAATCTCATCACATAATAAACTGAATCCATAGTAGAATATCTAATAATCTCAAAACAATGCTGCTAACCATCAACATAAAACTAGCCTAAAAGAGTTCAGCAACGATAAAAAAATGCAAACTAGGGGCAGGCACTACACTCCTACCCTAGTACTAGATGTTCCTCCTGGTCCTGTTGGGGGCCAAGACCCTTTTCCCTCTCCTGGCCCTACCCTTTTCCTTCCTCCTAGTTCTACGGGGGGCCAGTTGGCTATGGGCTCTTCTAAGATGAATGTTGGTGTTTCAGATTCCCATAGGCTTCATTGTTTAGTTTCATCTGGGGATTAGATTGCTGAAGCAGCTAAGGTGGAGGATGGTTGGACTGCGGTTAAAAGAAAGAACACTAGACCATCTGCTCCTCCTTTAGAAATGAACCTCAGATCGTGCAATGGTGGCTCAAAATCAAAGGGAAAATCATGATATATCTGGCTTTGCCCCCTTGTTGGATCTTTACTTTTGGTTGGTGATAGGTTTTTTGTCACCTTGGTTACCCTATGTTCGGGGGGTGACCAGTTCTACATTTTTTTGTTGTATCTTTGTATATGATTTTATTGAAAATCTTTAGTCTTGTATAGGGTTTCAGGCACCCTTCAAAATCTGTTTATCTAATAAAAAACATTCACATAAACACATACCACAAAACATATTACATCTCTTAGGGTTTTGTGACGTTGAATCACATTTATGTTTAATTACTATTAAGACCACTATATAACACATCCACATTAAATAATAATTACAAGTAAAAATCCATTTAAATAATATAAAATTATCCAAAATGCCACTTGGCAATAATTGAGATGCACAATCATCCACTGTACATGTCACAGGGTATGGAAAGCTAAAATAATATACATCATAAAAAAGATAACATCATCTCAAAAGATCTATGAAATCAAATGCAATACACTTAGAGTATAATCATCCATCATAGAAATACAAGATTAGATAAAAAGGAGCCTCCGTACAGATACATCTAGCAACAATATCTGACGGTTGGATCTTAATGGTATAAGAAAATGCACTACCACTCGATCTTGTGGAACCAAAAACTCAAAAGGTGAAAGTCAAAACCACCATCTAGGTTCAAGGAATCACATGAAATAAAACTATCTCAAAGGGTACCAAGACACAAGTATCAACTAATCCCAGAGGCAACACATACATGTAGGAGATCTACTATGAAAGTGGGCAAGTGTCATTGCATGAGCCAACTCTAAGGTTACCTGATAGTCTTTTAATACTCTGGCCCCCTAGTGTTTCTATGTGGCATTAGTATCCTTTTGTATAGACAAGGCATACTAACAAGTTATCTCTAAGGTTACCCTGGTAGTCTTTTAATACTTTGACCCCCTAGTGACTTTTTGTGGTTCCAATATCTTATTAATTCATTTTAAACCCATTTAATGAAATGTTATCACTTATTAAAATAACCTACAATAGGTTACCCACTAGCCTCTTTAGGGCCTCAACCTCCATTGCAAGCCACTTCCCAACATTACATAATAGAAAACCTACCCTAATTTCAACAAAAGAAAAAAATATCAAATGATTATAAACCACACATTAATTCTTAGATAAGAAACTGAAAAGATATTGAAAACATTACTGATCACAATCACAGATTTCACCAATATGATCATCCTAACAGGACTGATCCAAAATCTAGTACACATAAACCAAATCCATGCCATTACATAATATCACCAAAAAAAAATTATATATATCACCTTATTCCTATAAAAGCAATTGGGAAGTAATCAAGGAAAACTGATCCAAGACTTGAAGTTTATATCAAGAAAGACACATCATTCATCTTAGTTCTACACAAGAAACTATAAAGCACATCAAAACATCTAATCAAACTCATCATAACATACACATGACACATCATCATGGTCACATATAAAAGATTGTGTACAAAACATCATCATGACATCTCAAACAAAACTCCCAAGCCACTGGTAATACAACCTAACTAGTCAAAGCTAAATCAAACCTCAGAAACCCAACATCAGTAAATCACATGTCACATTAGGTACATACAAAAGTAACTTTCATAATTCATTCTATTTTGAAAATACATAAGTTCAATGTTCACTATAGGTTTTCAAGTTTTCATTTTCATTTTCAAACACAGAGATTCAACAACTAGGGTTTCATTTTTCTTTTCCAAGCATGACTATTTATAGAGTTTTCAATTTCAATCAGGGTTCACATTTCCATTTCTCTAATTACAATATTTACTATGGTTTCCAATTCCACTAGAATCCCAGATGATTCAATAATTCATATAAAGTAGTATAAACATTGTTCATAGTTCAATTTGTTATCAAAACATAAGAGTTCAGATTTTCATTTCTAAGTTTTTGACTTTATAAAGTTTATAAATTTACCCTATAATAGAACCATTTCTACTTTTAAATTCAATCACCCAATTACCATTAATTTGCAAAATTATCATCTCTATAGGATCATATATTAAATAATAAATTATTAAATAATCAACTAGTAATTATTTAATGATATTAAATAATAAAAATAAATTTTATTAAATAATTTCCTTTTGACATCCTTTTAACAAATTAATTAATTTTTAATAACATAATTTTTTAAAGCAATACTTAATAAATTAACATACTTTAATAGTTAAAACAAAACTATTAATAAAATATATTAATAATTAAATTTTAATAAAACTAAAATTTAAATCAAATTAAAATTAAATTAATATTAAAATTAATTAAAAATTAAATACATTTAAATTAAATTATTTAATTTAAAATAAAATAAAATTTAAACAACATTTTAAAAATAAACATTTAAGGCCTGCCAATCGGCCCTTAAAGGGCAGGACTGTTACCACAGTGGTATGCGGTCGCAACAATAGTACAAAGTATTAATGTTGCTACCATAGGACTTGTTGCGTGCAACCACGACCAAACACCGTCACTGAGGAAAAGAAAAGGGTGGGTGGGGGGTTGGTGGCCCCGCTTGCGAAAAAAATATTTTTAAAATATTTTTTTGTTTTATAAAAATGAAATAAAATAAAATGCCCCCCCATGCCCCCGCCCCCCCACCCCCCCCATTTTTAATTTTATTTTTATAAAATTGTGAATAATACTCTAATAGGGAAGCCCAAATAAACCAATTGAATTTACATTCTAAATTTAATTTTTAATCCAAAAACCCAATTGATTAAAATTTACAAGCATGAGTGTTTTCCAAAAATTCCATTCCTCAAACACGGATAACTTTGGAATGAAAATAAACTCAGATTCACAACAGGTTTTCATTAACAAAATCAAACAAAACAACAATTATCAAGAATGAATGTATCTAGACACGAAGCAGACAGAAGATTGGAAAACTGAAACTAGTGCAAAATTAAACACTAGATTCTACTTGAATATGATGCTAACCCACAAACACACAATCGCACAAAGAACGCAAGAAAATCCCTTTCCCCTAAAAACTTCCTTCCTTGAAAATTGCTTCTCCAAAATCCCCGGTTCTTGCAAAATGAGCTCTAGATCTCTGATAACTCTTTATGCAATCATAAGAGGGAACTCGTTGACCAATTTCTTTTATTATTTTATTACCTTTTTTACATTTTCATGCAGAAAATTTTAGATATTTAATTACAAAATATCTTTATTTAAATAATTAGCTTTCTCTCTATAATTAATTTACTATATTTTAATTTCTTGCATAAGCTTTATGCAATTAATTAAAATAAACTTTATTAAATTTATGTTCTCTCTCTCTCTCTCTCTCTCTCTCTCTCTCTCTCTCTCTCTCTCTCTCTCTCTAGTTAATTATGAGATGTTTTAATAATATGTTTATTAATTCAACTAATAATATTATTTAGAGTTTATTATTAAAATAAAACTTCTAAATAATAATTATTAAATAAAATAAATATAAATACACCTAAATTAGAACTTTGATAAAATCTTTAAGATTAACTCCTTCTATTTAATTAATTTCTTAATTAATTAAATATTGAATTTACCTTATAATTTTTTTATTAAATTAAATCATTAAATTATCTTTTAATTTGATTTAATTATAATAGAGAATCATCACAGACCCACAAAACCAAATATGAAAATCCATCATAAAGTACATAATACCAAAACAAATTCTATGGTAAAATTCACGAATTCACATCACTTGACAAATTCGAAAAGGTAAAACTAACTCAGATACTTGTCCTACTTTCTAGGATAATTGGCTTAGGGTTTAGGACTCAAACTCAAGAATTATCTCCCCTTTTATATCATTGAAATACTGGAATAGGGTACGCTCATCTTGGTAATTCAAGAAAGTTGATACTCGATACTTGCAATCTGCATAAAGTCCACGCATGTACATACACATATATTCTAAACTAAATAGACAATGATGGGAAGTGTTACATCATGTAGATCCTGACTAGTAGGTGATTATGGCTCCCTCCCTCAACCACACTAGGAACATCAATCATAAAGTAAAACATACAAGTACACTATACACATGCAAGTATGGGGTAAGTAGCCATAGAAACTGTATATAAATCATTCGTGTAACTAACATCATCAAAAAATTGAAAGCCATTGAATGAACATATATATCATCATCAAAATAATCCTGAAATAATTGAAATAACTTAGTAACTCATCACATATATAAATTGAGTGTGAAATATATTTAATCTAATCTAGTAACCAAGTACTGATAATCATAAACATAAACATAAAACAGGTCTAAAAGAATCTGACAATATAATTAAAAAAGTCAAGTAGGGGTAGGCATTACATCCACTCCCCCTAGACTTAGGCTTACTCTTGGAAACCTACATGAAAGATAAAACTAAACTAGGGTTAGGCATCACATCCACTCCCCCTAGATTTAGGCTTACTCTTGGAAGCCTACTACAATGACTAGGGTAACTAAAAGTCAAAGAGTACTATCTACAATTTCAAAAAAAAAGCTTATTTAAGAGACTAATACAAATAAGTTAACTATGTATACACTTTTAGTTATTTAGAGCAATATGATTCTAGTTTAATAATAAAATGAAAACTATATTGATCCAACATTCATCTTATTAACAAATACTGAAATAGCTCCCCTAAAACACTCGAAATAAAAGATCAACATCTCTAAATCCACCAGAAAACATAAAAGTTATAATGTATAAACATAAATCAAAAGTCAAGAACATAAATTTTATGAGTTTCCAATTTTCATGTTCAAAAGTTCCACTGCTTCTAAATTTTTTGTTCAAACTATTTAGGTTCAAGTTTGTAACTCCACTAAAAACACCCAAACAAGAACAACATAATGTTCACAAAGACAATAAATGGCATACTACCTTAAAGCATAATCATAAGAAAACATGTTTGAAATTCAACTCAAGAGTTATACAAGTTTTTCCTTTTTCTATGTTTCAAGTATCAAGTCTAAAGTTTCAAGTTTCAAGTGTTAAAGTTTGAAGTTTCCAAGTGTTAAAGTTGCAAAAGACACATAACATTATTTAAATTTCATTTTAGTACACTAGTTCAAGTGTTTCAAGTTTGTAATAAATACATATTACAATTCAAGTTTCATTTTAGCTTAACTTGTTAACAACTAGTGGCATTCCAATATAACTAGAGCTCCCAATGTAGAAACTCAGGCTCTAATACCAGATTTAATGCTCTATTAGGGAACCCGAAAAAAATTAACCTAAAGTATCACTAAGTTTTCCAAGCATTTTTTTTGAAAGATAATAACTTAACAACAACATATATACTCTAATGAAAGCATTAACATTCACATAAACATTGGCATCATTCTGCAAGATAATGTGGAATAGCTTGTCAATTATCTGCATCTTTCTAATGCCCATATTCAGGCAGGGGTGACTTTTGAGAATCTGGGTGAGTTGGAATTTTTTACTCCTAATGCAGAGAAAACAAGAAAAAGGAAGCGCGTAGCTAAGTTCCCCCTAAATTTCCAGGTAGAGCATTCCAGTGACACCATGGATGTGATCAGGGTTCTATGGAAGGAAGGCAAAGGTCTGGCTGAAATGTAACTATCTATTAGGTATAAAAGTATTATATAAGATCTGTGTTACATAGATTAAGCAATTTTGTTAAGTACGCCTAAGTTTCATCGACTCTAGTGTTATAGTTTGTTATGTTTATATAGTAAGTTGAGCAATCTACTCTTTGCTATGTATTCAAACTTTTTGGGTCAGAAATATCATGTGACTAATGGTAAGGTAGTTACACACTTATCCATATGTATATTTGAACTTTTGGATTATATATATATACCATATGATGACTATTAAGGAAAGCTTCGATCTTAAGCCTGCTTGATGTGGATCATTTATGCTTCTAGGCCAGATTGTTTGATAGAAACCCATGTGGGCTGTGATTTAAATCATGCCTTCATTTAAATAGGTATCACTCTAGTTTGGGAAGATATCTTAATTATGTCTTTAATATGGTCTCTTATGCACCCTGTGAACAATCATTTGTCTTGAGCTTATTGCAACTAGGTTTAGATTTATTAATTTAATGGTGTACCTACCAATTCTTTAGATCATAGATTGTAATAATGAAATGAAGGACTCTCATTAGTTGTTGAAGTAATAAATAGGCTGCTAGATCCTTAGTGAGAATTCTTGAATTGGATGTTAGTTAGTGGATAAACAAGCTATCAAATTCGATTATAGCATATTGATTTTCTGTTGATATGGTCTCTGTAATTTTATGATATCCAAAAGGCTTGAATTTTTGATATCTGGAACAATGCATATAATTGATGACAGATTTACCTTTTAAATATTGTATGCATTGTTTATAACATCTGCTCTAACTCTTCTTGGAATGATACAACTAGTTAGGGTCTCATTCTATGAAAAGAGGGATTTGGAAGGGATTCATGGCCATTCATCTAGCAGAAACCCTTCCTGGGGTGGCTTTTTGAGGTTCTATAAGGATTAATCTTCTTTGGACCATGCTCTCTTTTAGTGATCTACTTTGGTCTATCAAATAGCTAATTAAATAGGATCTCTTCACGCTTTGTTTCAATTTCTTGTTTTATTTCGGATTGATCTATTCAGAATGGATCTATTAATAGTTTAGCTTATGGATCTATTAATAGTTTAGCTTTAGTTTGATTTTTCAGGGTAATCCTCTCATGGTCTAATTTAGTGTCCTCTACCCTTTCATGTTTGATTGTTCGTTTGACCCCCTTTGGAAGGATGTTCCCTTTCTCTCCCCTTTTGTTGATATATTATTAGTTTTACTAGCGTTTTAACATTCTTTGCTGGCTGGTTGTTTTCAAGCTTCAGATGCACTCACTGATGGATATTTGGTACTATACCTCGAAGAGCAGCTTTGAGTTTCAAATGAAAATGATGTATTTAGGGGCATTACCATATTTTGACGATATTTTGTATTAATTGTTTTTCTGGTTTTAGTTCACTGGGGTATGCCCCTTTCATTTTGTAATAAGAAAGGACATTTGTCCTAGGCAAGACTGGAGGTTTTCTTCTCCGTTCTTTCCTACCAGTGCCCGTTTGAATGGAGAATGCTACTGTAAATTATTCTTTTCATATAATAAAATTATTATGGCCTAGGCCATTTACCGATCAAAAAAAAAAAAAAATTCACATAAACACATACCATAAAACATATTACATCTCTTAGGGTTTCATGATGTTGAATCACATTTATATTTAATTAATATTATAACTAATATATATCACATCCACATTAAAGAATAATTACAAGTTCAAATCCATTTAAATAATATACAATTATCCTGAATGCCACTTGGCAATAATCGACATCTAGGTTCAAGGAATCATCTAAAAGAAAACTATCTCAAAGGGTACCAAGAAACAAGTATCAACTTATCCCAGAGGCAACAAAAACACGTAGGAAATCTACTATGCAAGTAGGAAAGTGTCATTGCATGAGCCAACTCTAAGGTTGCCCGACAATCTTTTAATACTCTAGCCCCCTAGTGTCTCAATGTGGCATCTAGAACAAGTCAGCTCTAAGGCTACCCTTGTAGTCTTCTACTACTATGGCCCCCTAGTGACTTTCTATGGTACTAATATCTTATTTATTCATTTTAAATCCATTTAATGAAATGTTATAACTTATTAAAATAACCTACAATGGTTACCTGTTAGCCTCTTTAGGGCTTTAGCCTCCATTGCAAGCCACTTCCCAACATGACATACATAAAACGTACCCTAATATCAACAAAAGCAAAAGATCTCAAATGACTATAAACCACACATCAATTCTTAAACAAGCAACTAGAAAGATATCGAAAAAATTATTGATCATAATCATAAATTTCACCAATATGACCATCCTAACAGGAGTGATCCAAAATATAGTACACAAAAACAAAATCCATGTCATTACATGAAATCACAAAAAATAAATCATATAATCACCTCAGCCCTATACAAGTAACTAGGAAGTAATCAATGACAACTGATCAAAGACTCAAAGGTTATATCAGGAAAGACACATCAATCATCTCAGTTCTACATAAGAAACTAGAAAGCACATCAAAACATCTGATCAAACTCATCATAGCATACACATGACACATCACCATGGTTAGGTATAAAAAATTGTGTATAGAGCATCATCATGACATCACAAAAAAAACTCCCAAGCCATGGGTAATACAACCTGACTACTCAAATCTAAGTCAAACCCCGAAAATCCAACACCACTAAATCACACGTCATGGAAGGTACATACAAAAATAGCTTTCATAATTCATTCTATTTTGAAAACACATAAGTTCAATGTTCACTATAGGTTTTCAAGTTTTCACTTTCATTTTCAAACACAAAGATTCAACAACAACTGTGATTTCGGTTTTCTTTTCCAAGTATGATTGTTTATAGAGTTTGCAATTTCAATCAGAGTTCATATTTCTATTTCTCTAGTTTCTAGATTTACCATGGTTTTTGATTCCACTAGAATCCCAAATGATTCAACAATTCATATAAAGTCATTTAAACATTGTTCATAGTGCAATTTATTATCAAAACATAAGAGTTCAAGTTTTCATTTCTAAGTTTTTGACTTTATAAAGTTTATAAATTTCTCCTATAATAGAACCCATTTCTACTTTTAAATTCGGTCACCCAATTACCACTAATTCACAATTTTATCATCTCTATAAGATCATATATTAAATAATAAATTATTAAATAATTAATCTATAATTATTTAACAATATTAAATAATAAAAATAATTTCATTAAATAATTTCCTTCTGACATCCTATTAAAAAATTAATAAAATTAATAAAATTAATTGCTAATAACATAAATTTTTAAAGCAATACTTAATAAATTAACATACTTTAATAGTTAAAAGAAAACTATTAATAAAATATATTAATAATTAAATTTTAATTAAACTAAAATTTAAATCAAATTTAAATTAAATTAAAAGTTAAATTAATTAAAAATTAAATACATTTAAATTAAAATATTTAATTTAAAATAAAATAAAATTAAAAAACATTTAAAAAATAAATGTTTAAGGCTTGCCGATTGACCCTTAAAGGGCGAGACTACCGAGGAGCAATCTGCAGTTGCAACACCTATTGCATGCAGGCGCAACCAAACGCCGTCATGAGGGAAAAGGAAAGGGTGGGTGGGGGTTGGTGGCCCTGCACACCAAAACAATTATATATATATAATTTTATAAAAATGAAATAAAACAAAATGCACCCCCCCTCCCCTTTATTTTTATTTTTATTATATTTATTTATTTTATAAAAATTGTGAATAAAACTCTAATAGGGAAACCCAAATAAACCAATCAAATTTACATTCTAAATTGAATTTTTAATCCAAAGCCTGAATTGATTAAAATTTACAAGCACGAGGGTTTTCCAAAAATTCCATTCCTCAAACACATATAACTTTGAAACAAAAATAAACTCAGATTCACAACAGGGTTTCATTAAAGAAGTCAAACAAAATAATAATTATCAAGAACAGATCTATCCAAACACGAAGTAGATAGAAGATTGGAAAATTGAAACTATTGTGAAATTAAACACTAGATTCTACCTGAATCTAATGCTAACCTACAAACACACAATCGCAGGAAGAACATGAGAAAATCCCTTTCCTCTAAAAACTTCCTTCCCTAAAAATCGCTTCTTCAAAATCCTCGGTTCTTTCAAAATGAGCTCTAGATCTTTGATAAAGAGTTCTCCCCTAAATTTGGGGCTCTGATTATGCAATCACTAGAGGGAACTCATTGATCAATTTCTTTTATTATTTTATTACCTTTTTTACATTTTCATGCAGAAACTTTTAGATATTTAATTGCAAAATATCTTTTTTTAAATAATTAGCTTTCTCTCTTTAATTAATTTACTATATTTTAATTTCATGCATAAGCTTTATGCCATTTAATTAAAATAAACTTTATTAATTCTCTCTCTCTCTCTCTCTCTCTCTCTCTAGTTAACTATGACGTTTAATAATATATTTATTAGTAATAATATTATTTAGAGTTTTTTTATTAAAATAAAACTCCTAAATAATAATAATAATTAAATTAAATAAATATAAATACACCTAAATTAGAATTTTGATAAAATCTTTAAAATTAATTCCTTCTATTTAATTAATTTCTTAATTAATTAAATATAATTAAATATTGAATTTACCTTATAAAATTTTCATTAAATTAAATTATCTTTTAATTTGATTTAATTATAATAGAGAATAATCATAGACCCACAAAATCAAATACAAAAATTCATCATAAAGTACAAAATACCAAAATAAACTCTAGGGTAAAAATCACAAATTGACATCAGTTGACAAATTCAAAAAGGTGAAACTAACTCAGATACGTGTCCTACCTTCTAGGACAATTAGCTTAGGGTTTAGGATTTGGACTCAAGAATTATCTCCCTGCTTATAGCATTGAAATACTGTGATAGGGTACACTCATCTTGGCAATTCATGGAAGTCAATACCTAGTACCTGCAATCTACATAAAATCCATGGGTGAACCCACAATAATAGATTCCACTTTTGTGGGATGAAGAAAATCCAAAAAAATTGCAAAATTTGCAAATCGCATTTACCAATTGTTCACCCAAACATATTAACCATGTTCACAGCGAACATATATTATAATAATGTTCGCAGTGAACATATTTCACATATATTAGGCATGTTTGCTGCCAACATACCTCATTAATATAGTAAAAAAACTTAAGGGTGTGTGTTCACGTGAACACATGTTCGTAGTAAACCCATTATGTACATTCGTAGTGAACAGTATGTTCGTAGCAAATATGTCAAATTACAAAATTTTGACCCTCTTTTCTGGAAAAAAATAAAATTGGATCTTTTGAGACCCAAAATTGAAAATGATTGATCTCCTACTGTAAAATAAAAAATGTCGATTTGTGCTGCTTAGAGAAAGCTTTCCAACGACTATAATTGTAATACATATTATATTCATTAAGACTTTCAAATATGAGTTTAACTCATTATAGGTTCATTATCAATTGAACATCAACTAACTTCGACACTTTGGAAAAATTAGTAAATTAGGTCAATTTTTTTTTGAAAAATATCTAGGAAATAGGTTATTGAGATAACTGTCTATTCAAAAAAAGAAGAAGAATAAATTGATTCAAGTTATCTATGTCAAAATGACCGTATGTTTGAATTACGATTCGTGTCACTTCAAAACTTCATAAACTATACAATATTCAACCAAATTGAATCAAGCCAAATGCATCCTCTAGATATTGATGTTACAAATCCAACATCGAAAGAATTACCTCATTATCTTTTCTAGAAAAAAAGTTATGTGTGTCAAACAAACTATCACTCTTTAAAAATATTGAATTTTAATATGTACTTTTCTAAGGAGAAGAAAAAATTGGCATAATTTAAAAAAAAAAATTAAAAAATATGGTTACAAAGTAGGAACAGAGTACTAGAAATCACTAGTTTATGTCATCTTGAAATTATTCATAGTTTTAGAGATATAGTCACTCGAACGTGAGGTTTGTTTCAAAAATATTGATTTTAGTGTCAAAATTGGTCAAAAAGTGGAACCCATTATTGTGGGATCACCCCCATGCATGTACATACACATATATTCTAAACTAAATAGGCAATGGTGAGAAGTGGTACATCATGTAGATCGTAACTAGCAGATAACTACGACTCCCTCCCTCAAGCACATCATGAATGTCAATCATTAAGTAAAACATACATGTACACCATACACATGCAAGTATGGGGTAACCATAAAAACTGCATATAAATCACTCCTCTAACTAATATCATGAAATAACCAAAAGTCATTAAATGAACATATATATCACCATCAAAATAATCTTGAAATAACAAAAATAACTTAGTAACTCATCGCATATATAAACTAATTTTGAAATACATTTAATCTAATATGGTAACCAAGTACCGATAATCATAAACATAAACATAAAACAAGTCTAAAAGAATTGGACAATACAATTAGAAAAGTCATGTAGGGGTAGGCATTACACCAAGGCTACTTCATAACATTGGAAATAGATAGAATATAGTTGTTTGTTTTCCATAGCTTTCCCAAGGTTTCTTTACCTTATATTAATGTAGAAGAAAAGGTTTGGTATCCTAGATGGTTTGTTAAACTTTTTATGTAATCAAACCTTGAGAAGGTGGTGCCCTGGCTTTATTAACTCTGATGTAAACAACATGGTGATTAATTAAAGGAAGAACAATCATCATATTGTGTCAGAAATTGTCTCCCAATGTTAACACCATTTTTGTTATCCTCCATGGTTCAACAAAAACTATGAACTAATGGTTGTGACAACTCAAAATATTGGGTTCTTCCAACAATTCAAACTTGCATCACCACAATTCTTTAAAGTGTTGTTGTCTTATGCAGATTGGAAATTGTTGTCAAAATAGATCAATTTTGACTTGCCAATTTTACTATCAAGTACATAAGCTTCTAAAATTATACATAATTGGCTACTAAATTATCGATAAAATCTTCTATCAGAGTCAACAAGGATTTTACCATGAATTCAATATGCTTATCAACTTGAAGATCATATAAAATCTCTAGATGAGATTACCCCAAGTATAGATTAGGGGTTTTACTTTGTTTTCTACTAATTCAAAGATGGGAATAAGGGGATTTTAAGTTCTCCAATTCCATACCTAGAGGGTTCTTGTCCTCACGTTAATTGAACTAAATCCAATCCTCCAATTAAGGAGTGGAAACCAGAAACAAAATGGCTGATAAATACATCTTACGTGGCTTTCTTAAATATATTTTTCGTGCAAAAGAGAGACAATCTTTCAAATTTTCTTCATGATCATTGATGAGGAATAATTAACATAAACTTACCAGCGAAAGACATAGGACACCACATTGCAAGGGCTACAAACTATAAGATACCTTATTTTATTTTATATTTTACTTGAAATCTCCTTAAATATTATTTTTATCCCATTTCATTAATGTAAAATTCTCAAACTAGAAAATATATGGACATTTTGGTTTACAATTTGATGTCATTTTGGAAAAGAGACATTAGATGACTTTGGCAATGCTTCTGATAAAATATTATCCATGGAAAATTAATTGTAGTGTATGAATTGAGAATTATTGGAAAGTTTAATATAGATGTTGTCTAGCTTGATTTTATCAAGGAAAGTTTGGAGATGATTAAATTATAATGTTACATGTTTCAGTAGGCAAGAATTTTCTTAGGACTTTCATATTGATATCAACTCTCTTGCTTGAGAAAAATGAAAATAGGCATTGAAAGAAGGAATTATTTTTGCCAAACATTGCCTTTAAGTGAAATCTCCCAATTTTCTTGATTATTTATTTGTTAGATGTTTGGTGGCAAAAAAATCTATTTTCCCATATTTTTAATTTGGCATCCAATGCACTATTTTGTTATAAAGTTTTACGGTACCAACTTGTTCTTAGG
This sequence comes from Cupressus sempervirens, assembly GCA_028749045.1. Lineage (NCBI taxonomy): Eukaryota > Viridiplantae > Streptophyta > Pinopsida > Cupressales > Cupressaceae > Cupressus > Cupressus sempervirens. The sequence goes on from CM053790.1 coordinate 610,785,515, forward strand.
TTGTTTGTTCAAGAATTTCCATTGTTTTTAAAAATTCCATGACACTTTTGTTGTTTTTTGAGATCTGAAAGTCTACTTCCCATTGTTAGCTTAATTTTTTTTTTTAATGCTAGTAAACTCCTATTGCAGTACACTATTGACTCATTAAAACACACAACATTACATTCAATGACCAATAGAAGAATTGACCATGGTTTACAACATTGTATTTTATTGGAGTAGATTTATCATATGCGTGAAGATTCTACAAACCTCTTGCCTATTGATTAGTGTGATACTTTTTTGTACTCATGGGTGCCATGTCCCTTTTTATCACTTGGAACTTGTAGACTCATTAATAATGATAAATGTCTCTATTTTGAGGTCATACAAACTTTACCAATATAAGAGAGTAGTACATGAAAGAATCAAGATTAAAAAATAATTAGTGGCCATGGCCACAATTACAAAATATTTTTTTCTAATTTAGTAAGGAGTTTGATATTTGGTAGGTTGTATTTTAAACAAGGTTCACATAACTTGTGACTACTTGCAATTCGTGATAATCTGTGAAATTTGTTGTGATAGTTGATATGGGAGTATTTGTGATTTTCTTGAAATTCATTGTGGTTTTTTTTGGTTGGTCTATGGGTAGAACATAGTCTGTAGACCTAATGGGAATGATGGTACTTTGAGGGCTTGAGTTCCTTTTACACTTCACTTGACATTATTGGTCTAGAAAGTAATTGAGAAGAGTACTACATACAAGGAAAAATACTTTCCCATTTACTTAGACTAGATTTTGTAACAATACATTAACATTGTGGTTTTAATTCTACTTTTGCATGTTTGTGTGTAAATCCATAGTAATGATAGCTTTCTCTAATTGAGATTAGGGGGTCATTTTTTATGCAACATTATGCATTATTCTAATTGATTGATTGAGGACTGTGTTTGATTTGAAGTTTGAGTAGCATATTCTAGAATGATTATAAGATAATTTAAGAATGCTTTGAGCTATTTTTTTTGAGACACCTCCACTACATGTTCTACAATAATTATATCCCACCTCAAGTATTTTACAATTTCTCCCTTTTGACTACATTATTTTTGACCCAACTGGTCACACTAATATAAGGATGGTTGGCATAAGTGTATTGTCATTGATTGGAAATTGGTTTAGAAGTATACATCTCCTGAGTACTGATAAATATCTTCACCAGTCCACAAGGAAGAAAATGACTAAGCCAAGTCTATCCAGTCAACATGAGGAGTCATCATAGTGACATGATAGAACAAGTATGGATAAAATTCAAATTTAGTTTGTATCGTGAAAAGAATGACATAATATAGAGAGGGAAGATGAATCAAGATGAGACCTATGCTAGATTGACAATGCTACTAGTCTAGACCTTACAACATATGTATCACAGTTCACTCATTATCTACTCAACAATTTGAGTTCAAAATTTGAATTCAATAATTTGAGATGGATATTCTCAAAGGGTTTCCACATCCATTGAAAGGAGATGACTTCAATATTTTTTTTGTGTGTGCATAAAAAAGGGGGACTTAAGAACATAAGAAGAGAGGATAGAGTGTTACACTAAGAGTAGCACAAGGAAAATATTGAGCCATAGACAAAAGTCATTAAGTAGAAAGTTTAAAAGAAAAAAGACACTTCTAACCATAGGTAGTAGAGTATACAACAAGGACAAGTAGAGGAGTGAAAGGTAGAGTGATACAAAGTAGAGCACAAAGTTTGACAATCAGGCAAGGGGAGATCAAGATATCTCTAAGGTATTTACTAAAAATCCACCAAGCATATAAGTGTTACTTATTATTGATCACATTTGATTGCTCTTTAAACATTTTAGTTAAGTTGTAAGCTCCTAAAAGAGCATGCTTCTATTATAAGCATATGATTAAATCCTTTAACAGGGTGCCTTTGAGAAAGAGTGCTAAATCCTTTAACAAGGTAATCTTAATAGGTTGATAGTAATCCTATTATTTTACAAACATTCTAACAAGGTGTGTTCTCAGAAGGAACATATTGTAGCTCTTAACTAGACAACCCTTTATCTGTAGTAAAAGGCTAGTGGGTACATTATCCACACCATGGTTTTCATCCTCTCATCAAGGGTTTCCACATATAAAATATGTGTGTTCACTGTTAAGTGATTTTGTGTGTAATTTTATATTCTTTTATCTTGCAATGTTTATCTTGTTCCTTAGCATAATGTGGTTTGAATCAAGCATAGTTAAGATAATAAAAGGAACAATTGATTTTGTGAACAATACTGATTCACCCAACCACCCCCCCCAACCTCTTAGTACTGATTGATATTGATTGAGACTAAAAATTGATATCAAAGCCTAGTCCCTAAAAGTAGCAAGCCCCATAGCTTGAGGGAAGATCAATCAATAGCCATGAAGTACAAATAGTTATATGGAGAAGAACCTGACACCATAAAAGACCTAAAAGAAAATCTTAAGGAGTCCCTTGCAAAAAAAAGAAGCTTGTGAAAAAATTTAGTGAGAATCATGAAATAATTGAGAAAATGGAGGAATAGAGGAGATTAGATGGATATGAAGAAACTATCTCTTACCTCACATGTGAAAACAAGAAGCTAAGTAAGTTGATTGTCAAGTTAAAGAAAGATTTGGAAGAAGCATAAGAAAGACTGAGTCAAGCACAAAAGAAGAAAAGTGATGCAACACAAGAATTAGAGAAAGTTGAAAAAGCACTAAGTGAAGCATGGAAGCAAACAGAATAGAAGAAGAAATTGCCAAAAAAAGGATCAGTGGATTCAATAGATAATAGAGGCCTTGAGAGACACCAACAAAAAAAATAAGAAGCTAAGAAGGTTAAACAAAAACTCAAAGAAGGTCAATGAGAAACTCAAAGCTTAGAGGAGAACAAATGACACAACCAGTCTTGGTTATGAGGGAGTTAGCAAGACCAAAGGAGGAGAATCTTCTAAGAGAAAAACCAAAACCAAATAAGGATGAGAAAAAATTTCATATAAAGGTAATAATCTTAAGAAACCAAATTGTCATTATTGTGTTAAAATTAGTCACACCTCAAATATATGCTAGTACAAAAAGGTTACACCCAGTGGATAATACACCTTGCATAAGCATTGCAACACCTGTCACAAGTATGGTTGCTTTTCTTGAGAGTGTAAATCTCACACTCAAGAGAAAATATTTGATGTATATTGTTACTATTGTAACAAGTATGGACACAAGGCTGAGGTATGTAGATCAAGACTATGGATGAATCAACAATCTTAGAGAGCATATAAGTCCAATTGGAACAATAGATTTACAATGCTTGTATACTCACCTTGTGAGAATAGATGACATATGGGTGATTATTGACAAGAAAATGGTCAAAGGAACTTCTCAAGACCATGGAGAGGAACAAGCATGACTTGTTACTATTGCAACAACATAGGGCATGTTGCCAAGGTTTGTAGATCAAGGAAAGAAGCCCAACTGAAAGACTTGGATAATATAGGGAAAACCAATTTAGTGGATAAGGAGGAATTCAAAAAGGACTTCAACAAGATATGGACAAGAAGGGTAGAAAAAGACAAAGAGGTCAAGCCCAAAGAAGTAGAGAGGTCACTTTTTGTAGGTGAAACTTTTATTAAAAATTAAGCTAGTCATAGCTTAGAAGGGGTTGTACATAAAATAATAAGTGATACATTGATCCCCTATACAAAATTAGTAGAAGAAGGAAGAATACAAGCATGAGAATCATGTATTAAGAAAGAAGAGTGTCATAAATGTGACCATTGGAATACAGGCCTCCCACATTAATTGCAAAAAAATGGGTAGTCAAGAATGTAGTTACTATTGCTCATTAATAAAAACCTAAAGTTAAGCTCAAAGGGTAAAAATAGCTCAATAAGAGTTTGTGTAATCACCTAGCATAATCAAATTCTTGAGGTGAATTTTGTTTGAAATGATCCAATCAAGAAATAATACATCATCATCTCTATCAACCACGAAGCTCCTAAATCGATGAAAGTGCACAAGATCATACTTAGTGAGATAAATTTAGAAAGACATCATGTAAGACAATATTCATAAGACTATGCTTTTTAGTATCAAAGAAATGAAAGAACTAGTGTATGCAAATAACCTTGCTAAAAGGGGATGGAAGGAATCAAATAGAAGCATTATCCTCATTGACTACAAAGGTTTTAATGGTGGAAGATATAAGTGCATACTTAAATGAAAAAATTATGGAACTACAAGTGGGTAAAGTCTATGAAGTATTCTCCACATTTCTACAGGGTGGTAAAATGAAGAAGGAGAAATGACACTTGTTGAACACTATTTTGCACCAAGTCACGAAGTTTCCTGACTTCATTTAGGAAGATTGTGTAAAATTGTATTGAGTAGAGTACATGGGAACTACATATAGCTTGAAAAATCCCATGAAATCACAAAAATGGTTATGTCCAGGGTAACATGACTCAATAGCATAGGAGAAAGTTGAGTTCAAGCAAGATAACACTTGATGAAATGGCTAAAATGATAGGAGCAAAGAAAAAAGGACAAATATTATCCAGAGAAGAAATCTTTGACCCTAAAATAAGATTTTTCATAATGGAAATTACTTACAAACTTTACTTCTCAAGAAAAGTCAACAACATTCCCTGTGGAGTGGCACACACAACCTACCAAATCATTCATGAGGGTGCACCTCTCAACCTGAGTAGATGGTTACATGAATAATTGATGGTGAACTTGAAAAAGATTAAGGAAAACCCTAAGTACATCCATTTAAATTCAGGGGTCTCATGTTTTGTATATTCTTCTATTTCATGAGAGACACCCTTGGACAAGGTCAAGTCATGTGGCTAATTGATATGCCTATTTGTGAATAAATTTGTAAAGCATACATGATGTTAGGTAATGATAAAGATGTTCAATTCAAAAGAAAAATTTAGGAATATAATGTGAAAAAGAAAAAGAAAATCATTTGTCTTAGTAGAAAAATACAAAAAGGAATTGTATTTCCTAGCCAACATCGATCATTTTATGATTAAAATACTGAAGCCTAGAATTCACTAGCTCACTACATTCCAGTACAAAGTAACATATGAAGAAAAAAAGGAACCTGTAGTGATGTAGGAGTATCTTTTTTCTTTGAGAAATCTTGCATCAACCCAAAATATTCTTGTTTTATGTACTAGTCATTGTTTACAAAGTAGTCATTGCTGCTTTTGGTTTTTTGTTGTGCATAGTTGTTATCACATCAAGGGCCTATCCTAGATCCTTAAACTAAGTGTGTGAGTTCTTATGTTTTATCATCTTCGAGTTCTATGTCATTATTTTTGGTCCATGTTTTCTTGTTTTTTTTCTTCCAGCAAGGCATATTGTTGTGATCAATGCAGTTTCTTATGCTTAGGTTTTGTCTTGTGTAGTTGAGATCTAACTCCTAACACATTTGTGGATCTACCTTTAAGTGTGTGTGACTTAATGTTATATTTTTCTTGGATTTTGGTTTACTCTTCCAAGACTAGACCTATTTTGTAATTAGGCTTGACTAGCCGACTTGTGGCTTGGGTGGCTAGTTAGATGTAGGAAAGATAGATCTTAGAGAGAGAATAGAAGATAGAATATGAAAGCTAAGAATTTGAATTTTTAATTCTTATTTTTTCTAAGGCCACAACCTAGAAGGCCTCATAGCTAATCATGTTTTAGTTTTCTATTTGAAGTTAAATAATTACACCTCTGAATATGCTGCATCTAGCCTTGTGTTCTTTTCTACTATTTGATTTTTTTGTGTAACATCCATGTGTAACTTTGAGTAGGGGAGTGTTGGTATGGTTAAGTTGATTTTATTTCTCTCTTATTCCTCCCATACTCTAGATTCATGTGTCATGTAGAGATAATATTATCCATGCATGTTGACAACACACTATAATTCTTAATTTGTAATTCTGAGAAAGAATAGAAGATAGAAGATGTGAATTGAGACTTTGAATTTGTAATTATTATTTTGTATAAGGCCAAAAATTGGAAGGTCTCATAGATAGGAATGTTGTTATTTTTTATGTGAAGTTAAATAATTACACCTATGAATGTGTTGCATTTGGCCTTGTGTTCGCTATTGTTGTCTAATTTTTGTGTGTAGCTTCCATGTGAAACTTTGGGAAAGGGAGTGTCAGTAGGTTTAAGTTAAGTTTATTTCCCTCTTAATCCTCCCATACTATAGATTCTTGTGTTAGGTGGTATTAGAGCTAAGTTATTTCTTGTGGATTAGATCCTGGAGAACGTTGTTGAATTTGGTTATAGGGTGGTAGATCTGAAATGTGACCTATAACTTGCAAAAGTTTGTGATCTTGCACGAACTATTGTCAAGATGGTTCATGGTAGAAGGAATGTAGATAAAGCCATAATGGAAATGTTGAGGCATATTACAAAAGGACTTGAAGCTATTGAGACAACCTAAATAAGAGGTGTACATCTTGAATATGTTAATGATGATGAAGCAACAACACCTAATCCTAATCCTGAACCTAAGGTTGAACAAGATGAAGAAAGGCTTTTAAGAGTTTTGTCTAGGGTCAACTCTAGACTCGATATTGATATTTCTTGGTACGATAGAAGATGGGAGACTAATGCAATATTGGATTGGCTTGATGTGATGGAGAAATACTTTGAGTATGAAGGTACTCTTGATAAAAAGATGGTTAAGGTTCTAGTCACCAAGTTGAAGGGTCATTGTTCACTTTGGTGGGATCATTTGCAAGGTGAGAGACATAAGAGGCAAAAAGAAAAGATCAAGACATGGGTGAAGATGATTGGAAATTTGTAGAAGAAATTTCTTCCCATGGATTACCAAAGTTAATTTATTAAGAAAATACAAAATTTGAGGTAAAAAGACATGAGTGTAAAAGAGTATATTGAAGAATTATTAAAGTTGGAATTAGATTTGGAAATGTGGAAAATGAAGTTGAGAAAGTAGCTAGATACCTAAATGGTTTGAGGACATAAATTAAAGATGAGATCAATTATGTTAAGATGGACAGTGTGAAAGAATAATATCAATACACTTGAAAGGTTGAAGAAATATTGGAAAAGAGACATGATCAAAAACAAAGAGGAAGAGGTGGAAGATTTCAAAGAAGTAGAGGCATAACATATGGGGAAAGCAGAAGATCTAATAGTGTAATACAAGATAAAGGAAAATATGAATGGAAGGAAGAACTTGTTGGTAAAGGAGGTAATTATAGTAGACATAGCTATATAGGTTACTTTGGGAATAATAATGGTGGAAAAAGAAAAGAAAAATCTTGGTTCAAAGGTACTTGTTACAAATGTGGTGAAGAAGGACATAGAGATTTTGAATGTACTAACTTTGGAAAGAAGATCAGAGGAAATAATAGAAGCACTTTGGCTTGTGAAGAATTTACTTAAACACTTAATGAATCTAAAAAGGGAAAGAAACTAATGTTGATAAGGATCATGTGGAATGAAGAAGTTGATGGAGAACCTATTTTGTTCAAATAGGTTCAAATCTAGATGTAAGATCGATCTAAAATTTTGCAAGGTAATCATTAATAGTGGAAGTTTTGATAATTTGGCATATGAGGAGATGGTTAATAAATTGCATTTGTAGAGATTGAGACAGGCTTGGATCCAGAAGGATCATAAATTAATGTGGAATGAATAATTTTGTTCAAATCTAGATGTAAGATCAATCTAAAGTTTTGCAAGGTAATCATTGATAGTGGAAGTTTTGATAATTTGACATATGAGGAGATGGTTAATAAATTACATTTGTAGAGATTGAGACAAGCTTGGATCCAGAAGGATCATAAATTACTTGTAAGTGATAAATTCTTGTTAAATTCAAAATTGGGAGTTATCATGATGAAGTCTTGTGTGATATTATGCCTATGGATTGTTAACATATTCTTTTGGGTAGACCTTGGTAGTATCATACACAAGATTTGCATGATGCTAGATTGAATTAGCATACTACTTATGTTCATGAAAAGAAACAAATATTATTTCCTTCGGTAGAAAAATATGATGAGAATCACTTTACCATAGTTAGAGTGCATGGTTGAAGGTAATCAATTTGCTAAAGATGTGAAAGAAAAAAAAAATGTTTTGCCTTGATTCCTAGAAAGACTTAGAAACAAGATGAGTTAGAACATGAACTTGAGATTGAATCTTTTTTAGTGAAGTTTCAAGACATTATTTTAGATAATGTACTTGGTAGTTTTCCTCCTATAAGAATCATCACTCATTGTATGAATTTGATGCTCTAAAATAGTTTTCCTAATAAAGCACCACATAGATTAACACTTGATGAAAAAAATAAATTGAATAGACAAGTGCAAGAGTTGCTTGAGAAGGGTCTGATTATAGAAAGTTTGGGTCCTTGTGTGATACCTATTGTGTTAGCACCTAAAAATAATAGAGAATGGAGATTATGAAGTGAATCTGAGTTATAAACAAGATAACAGTGAAGTATAGATTCCCTTTGCCTAGGATGGATGGCATAATAGATAGTTTGAATGGAGCAAAGTATTTTACAAAGATTTATTTGAAAAGTGATTATCACCATATCAAAATTAGAGAATGAGATGAATGGAAAATTACTTTTAATACTAATGAGGGTTTGCATTAATGGTTGATTATGCCTTTTGGTTTAACTAATGCACCCAATAGTTTTATGAGGTTGATGAATGAGGTTTTAAATTTATTCTTGGGTAATTTTTTAATTGTATATCTTGATGACATTATGATATCCAATAAAAATAAAGAAGAACATCTTGAGCATATCGGGAAAGTATTGCATAAATTGAAGGAGGAGAAGTTACCGATTAACCTGAAGAAATTTTCATTCATGAAGGAAGAAATTGTGTAATTTGGTTTTCTAATTTCAGCTAAAGGTTTGAAGATGGATCCTATGAAGGTTAAAGTTATTCTTTACTGGCCTACACCTAAGAAAGTTTGAGAGGTAAGATCATTTCATGGATTGACAAGTCTTTATAGAAAGTTCATTAGGAATTTCAGTCCTATTTGTAATACCATGACTGAGACTATGAGAGAAGATAAAAGGGATTTCTGGTGGACACATAGATTGCAAAATTTTCTACACTTGCTTTTCCTAATTTCAATAGAGCTTTTCAAGTTGAATGTGATGCTAGTGGAAGTGCTATAGGAGTTTTTTTGAGTCAAGAAGGAAGACTTGTGGCTTTTTTTAGTGAGAAATTGAATGATGTTAAGAGAAAATATTCATTTTCTGATCAATAATTGTATACTATTGTTCAAGCCTTGAAGAAATGGAGACATTATTTGATTCCTAAAGATTTTGTGTTGTATATTGATCATAAAGCTTTGCAGTATTCGGGTAGTTAGAATAAGTTGAATTATAGACACATGAAGTGGGTCAAGTTTTTGTAGAACTTTTCCTTTTCATTGAAAGATAAGAGTGGATAGTTGAATAAGGTTGTTGATTCTTTGATCAAATGAAGGAATTTTCTTACAAAAATGAGAGTTGAGGTACTGAATTTTAATGAGTTGAGGTATTTATATGAAATTGATCTTGATTTTGTAGAACCTTGGAAAACTTATAAGGATCAGATGGTGAGAGATAAGTAGATTGATTACTTCGTTCAGGAAGATATGTTTTTAAAGGGAATTTGACTGTGCATGCCTAGAGGATCTACAAGAGAGAACATCATGAAGGAGAAGCATACTAGTGGGCTTGCTTGACATTTTGGGATTGATAAGACAATAAGGTTGATTTCAGATAGATAATTTTGGCTATAGATTTATAAGGATGTGCAGAAGATGGTTAGAAGTTATAGAATTCATCAATCAACAAAAGGAACTAGTTAGAACTTGGGATTATATTCACTATTGCCTATGCCTAATAAGTTCTGGAAAGCTATCACTATGGATTTTGTTCTTGGTTTTCTTAGAACCCAGAGAAGCAATGATTCAATTTTTGTAGTAGTTGATAGATTTCCAAAAATAGCTCATTTCATACCTTGTAAGAAGGCATATGATGCTGTATATGTGGCTGAATTATTCTTTAAGGAAGTGGTAAGATTGCATGGTTTTCCTAAAACTATTGTTTTAGATAGAGATACAAAGTTTATTAGTTATTTCTAGAGGACACTATGAAAGAAGCTGAATATAGAATTAAATTTTAGTTCTACATTTCCTCCACAAATAGATACACAAACTAAAGTTGTGAATAGAAATTTGGGTAACTTTTTGAAATATTTTCTTGGAGATAAGCCTACTATTTGGGATTTGATTTTGGCAAAAGCAGAGTTTGTATACAATAATTATGTAAATAGGAGCACTAAGAAGACACCATTTGAGATTGTTATTAGAATGAATCCCAAGGGAACTAATGAATTAATGGATCTAAATCTTGAGGCAAAAATAAGTGTTGAAGCTAAGGAATTTTCAAATTTGATGAATCTTTACATGTGGAAGTGAAAATGAACCTAGAAGACAATAATTTGGGATAGAAACATAGAGCTAATACAAGGAAGAGACAAAAATATTTTGAAGTGAGATATGAGGTTATGATTCATTTGAAGAAAAAAATATTTCTAGTTAGTACGTATAGTAAGATGAAGATGAATAAGTTTGGTCCTAGTAATATTCTAAGGAAGTTTGACAATAGAAATGCTTTTGATGTTGAATTACCAAAAGATATGGATATTTCACATATATTCAATATTGTAGGTATCTTCAAGTATTTTGAATTAGATGATGAGCTAAAAAATAACTTGGATTATCCTTTGAAGAAACATATAAAATTGAGAGGATCTTGAATAGAAGAATAAGAAATAGTACTAGAGGAAAATACTACATGGAATACTTAGTTAGTAGAGAGGCAAACCAGTTGAAGATAGTTCATGGATTAAACAAGATGAGTTGGATATTTATGATTCAATTAAAAATATTAGTAATGCTTGATGTGGATATTAGTTCTTTATTAACCCTAGTTGTCTAATATAGGAGCATCGTGGGTCTTTGAGCAATCTTGCATCAACCAAAAATATTCTTGTTTTCTGCACACGTTTGTTGTTTGCAAAGTAGTCATTGTTGCTATTGGTTTCTTGTTGTGTATAGTTTTTATCATGTCAAGGACCTATCCTAAATCCTTTTCCTAAGTGCATGAGTTCTTATGTTTCATCATCTTTGAGTTCCATTTCATTATTTTCATTCACTATTTTCATCTTATTTTCATCCAATGAGGCATCTTATTCTAATTGACATGGTTTCCTATGCTTGCATGACATCTTTCATAGTTGGGAGTTGACTCATAACACATGTTTGGATCTACATTTACATTTTTGTGAATTAATGTTTTGATTAAGTAAAAACAAGTTTTAAAGGACCCAAAACCTTTAAAACAACAGAGTTCTAGAGATAAACATGAGAGAAGAACAACAGAGAAAAGTATCCAAAAACAACATGAAACAGACCTCAAAAAAAGAAGAAGAGGTCAAACAAGATAGAGTTGGACAAGAAAGCAAAAAAATAGCAAAGGAACACCAACCAACTAGCTAAGAAGTATTTATCAGGTCAACAGCCTGATCCACTAGAGTGTGCATGGTTTTAGCCCCAGCCTTCACCTTGTCTTTCTTATTGGTTTCCTCAATCTTCTTCGAGTGGGCTCGGGTACGTTTACTTGGTCCCTGAGTATCAACCCTTGGAGGGGAATCCTATCCCTTACCAACCTCATTCTTCTTCAAGAAATTGCTCACATTATCCACCAATTGTTTAACATGTTTATCCATATTACCCATCTCAGTTTCAAGTTTGGACACCTTCCTCTGAATGCTACTGATATCCTTGTCCATGACCCTTTGTTTAGCTTCCAACACTAGAATCTTATGCATGAGATTTTTCACTTCTTCAGCATTCCCTATGACCTCCGAAATCTTATCAATGTGTTGTCCTAAAGTTCTTCCCCCTTTGGACATTTTACTAAGTTGTTCCATTTCCTTACTTAGCAGCAACATTTTATGCTTGAGGATACCCATCTCCTTCTAAATAGAACTAGGGTTGCTGAATATGCCCTTAGAAGACCCTTTCCCACTTCGGCTTTATCACTCAAATCTAACATGGACCCTTGTTCACCATCTTCTCCATAGTCAAATTCCCCACTCTTCTTAGTATCATGCTTATCCTTTTGTTGCCACAGGGAATTTCTTTTCCTCTCCAACCATGAATTAATGTTTTTTGATAAAGAAAATAGGTTTTGAAGGGCTCTTAAAACCATTTAAAATGCTAGAGAATAAAACATTAAAAGACCAATCTAATAAAAAACAAAGCTAAAAAGGGAGAGCGACCAAAAAGTCTAGCTAGAAAGGCCATCAACATAGGGACAACCTAAAACAACACAAAAGAGATAACCAAAACTAGGAATCCATGTTTATAAGGAGGCTTGTAGCCTCTTTCTCTGGAGTGTCCATCTTGCCTACAACCTTTTTGATTTTAGTAAGCTCATTGTTGTACTCAGAGACTTTTTTTCTTCTTCCTAGATCTAGTCCTACTCCTTGGACCTTCTATGTCAAATCCAACACCCCCATCATCTATGATGTTCATCACCTTTTTCATTCTCTTTCCTTCTAGTCTATTGATAAGAGCCTTGAGGTTTTCATTGGAG